>JADMLL010000006.1:2016599-2500795 GCA_016920875.1 Columbicola columbae
GGAGAAAAGAAGACAGAAAGGTCGTTGCAACTTTTCGATTGGGAACATACCTTTAGAACTGCAAGGTAGGGAATGAAAACGTCTGCAAATTAAGCAACATGTCCCTCATGTGCTGCTTGATAGACCAGGTATGGAGGAAGAGAGGAGGAACTGTATGAATGTTGATGGTCAATTTGCCTGGGAAATTCTTGTGCTGAAGGAAGGTTTGCCAACAGTTGCCGAGTATTTAAGAAATTTTTTGGCTTAGTTTGTGTTTGATGTGGCGTGTAGTGGAGTGGTGTATAGTGTATGGTTATTCTTTTTTGTGAAATAAAAGTTTACAGCCCTTCTGTTAAAGCCTGTCTCTTCCTCCTCCTAATTTATCTGCTAAAATTTATATAAAACCTGTTAATATCATTCCCGAGCAACAACTCACATCTCCCTCCTCCTACTTCCCATTTTTCTCTCATTCATCGACAAACCGCAGTTCCCATCAGAACGCGCAAACTTCCTGACAAAAAAATAATAATAATTATCATTCTGAATGGTTAAAAACTTGATGATAACATTTAGCTTTCGAGTTCCTCGGACTTCTTCATGTCATTTCCCCCATATGGTTCACGTGTCAAGTTCAGTATCAAATATTTTGGCGCCAGTTATGGTAGAAATAACAAAATGTTATGGTGAGAGGTTGAAACAAAAAAAAAGGAAAAACGTGGGTAGTCCATTTAGGGGGACTATTTTTTATATAAATGCAACGAAAAAAAATTTAATCACTCCATTCACATAATTTTCACGAATGCATAAATATAAAAACGCTGACCAAGAGGAGTCAGCCTCTTGGAATCGCCTACGAAATGATTCTTGAGCATCTAAAATCTTCCATTCTTGACACGGATTTTATGAAAGAAAAAAAAGAAATTCGGTAAATTAAAAAGCTCGTGGAGTGCAACGTTTTATTTCAGCAATCATACCCCCAAACAAATTTTCTCTATTTACAATCGGCAGTGGCCAACTTAAAAAAATCCAAAAGGAGATCATACACTGTCTACTTTCCTCCAATTCTTCCAGCTTAAAAACTTTCCAAAGAAGTAGACAAAACACTTTCAGCACTTAAAACATTTATTTTCGTGCTATTTAATTTAGTTACGCTTAATTAAACCAAAAAAAAGTTGGCCTCACGTGAAACAGTCCAATTAATGTAAGCTTGTTAATTAGATATTCTGAATATTTTTACTATTTTACCTTTGAAATGTGAGAAAGCATTTTTCTAAAAGATTTCAATCCGAGAGAGAAATTATCGCCTACAACTATAAGCTGGATAAAGTCGAATCAACCTAGGTGATCAAATTTGCATCCATGACACACTATAGTTATCTGGCTACAGTAAGTCAACCGGTACCTTGTTGTACCGGACTGGTACACTGTATTTGCTGACTCAAAACCGAATATTTCTCGTCGTTGGTTTCATGGCTAGTTTAGGACAGTTATGATGGTTCCCAGTCACTTAAAGACTGTATAAACCACCTATCCAATTGTTTCTTTCTAAATTTCATCCCGTTCCTACGAATAGCCGGAATTTCATAATATAACGATATATGTTTAGTGAAGTACAAGGGCCCCCAGTAAGAAAATTTCGGGTTAAAACCAAAATTCCTCATAATGATATCAGCCTTTCGACTCTTTCAATTTAGAGATCGAATCTCCCTTCCCCCAACAGTCAATCACAACTGACTCCCTAGTTAGAAGAAAGCACAAAAAAATTTATCTGAATTTATGGGCATTAATCAGCCCACAGACGTATTAAAAAACCTCCGAGACCCTTCAAACGATTTTAGGTTAGTAATAATAAAACACAAAGTTGAAATCAATTTAGAGATTTTTATTAGGCGCGTTTATGACACATTAGAAAGAAGCCTTGTCCTCAACGTTATGGATTTTTAATACAACTCCAAAACTCGATGGTCTGTGTGTTGCTAATGAAAATTATTTTTAAATTTGTGAAACATTCCTCCTACCCCTCCGATCTCCTTGTTCTCTCAACCCCGCCCAAAAAAAAACTTTCGACTATTAATTCTTAACGTCTCACAGTCCGAAGACTTCCAACTTTGGTATCGAAATTCATACAAAATGTTAAATGAGGAAGCAAATACAATGTGCGGTAGTGTAAACAGCCTCGAGTGAGAGTCTGTTTCCACCAGTTTGCGGTTAGTTTTATTTATAAACTCGAATAAATGTTGGATTGCTGGGTCTCGTCCATTACAAAAAAAAGTTTTCAACCGTTTATTTATCCAACTCAAAACTTCAAAGTTTCCTTGATTCGCGCGTACTAGAAAAGAACGAGAAAAAAAGAAAATTTATACACGCGAAAGCAGGTGCACAACACATACTATTCCACGCTTCATTCAAAGAAAAAAACTGCTATCCATGTTTATAAAGTGTTTAGAGACTTTCAAACTTCAATGGATCATTGATTTTTGAATACGAGATTCTCCTGTATGCGTTCGATTCTCTCCCGACCCGACGAAACTCCTTCGGAATATCACTATCCTCCTTCGACAACAAAAATAAAAATCCTAAAATTCACGAAAAAAATATAAATTTATTACTAACCCATGATAAGAAACACTATGTAAGTATCACATCCGGTGCATCGAAAGGAAGAGGCTGGAACACAAAGACTGCTGTGCCTTTCGCTTCTCGAATCATGTTCCAACCCAACAGCTGTCATGAATTAGTATAGCTGTGTCGTGTGTGGGGCATGTGGTACGGTAGGGAAACACAAGGAGGAGTACTTTGACCCAACAAAACGGTGACAATTTGGTTTTCCCCAGCGGCTACCATAACGACCGAGAACAACAACACATATTTTGAATTCCAAAAGTCTGACTTTAAACATGCTAACCGCCACCCTTAACCACTTCTTCCTCATTCCAACCCCCTTCACCACTTTGTTTTGATTTATCACGTAATCCATTCAATTTTATTAACCTGCTCCGTCCCATTGTTCTCTTCTGAGGACAACAAAAGCTTACTTTTGTCATTTTTTGCCCATCGGAGCATTAAGGTGATCAAATTTGTAACCACAGCACTTTCAGTTAGCGCAGAAAAGAACGGCTGCCCTGTTTTCTCTGAAGGGTGCATTATATGTTTACATTTGGTGGCAATCTTAGACCTGTTATGGTGGTTTGAAGCGATGAGAGACTAATTATTCATCCAACTGTCTGTGCGCTAATTTCATTCCGTTCACACGAATAGGTTCAAAGTAGTAAATTTCTTACGACTGTCCTCAAAGTAGAACACTGGGATGATATGGTATATTCAGTGCCTTATAAAGACACCCAATTTCACCATAAAAATCAGAAACTGGTCACAAAAAAATTCAGAATGAAACAAATTTTTGCGGGATACTATTAATATTAGTCACAATAACTCCTTTTTGTACGTCCTCCATTTTATTTGAAACAGACTACAAAGAAATACAACTCCGCACCCAAACCATAACTTATCAAAACTTAACAAAAAGAAGTGAAAGAAAAAACAAAACGCCAACATTAGTACTCAACTTGAAATCCCCATGCAAACATTTAAATCAGCTCGTGTGCTGTATCTTTCGCAAACGTGTACAAATTTAGATAAACGAAACCTCGATGCTTACATGTTTGACTAACACTGGTTGCTACCTCACCTCAGAGGTTATGGCACTCCGGGAACTAAGATCATCATCAATCTTCCTCCCAACCTTTTTCAAATCCCAGTAAATTCAAATTCGAACTTTGAAGGGGAGTCTCGAAAACGCCAAAAACCATCAAAAATGAAAATTTAACAAAAATAGCTCCCTTCCCCCCTCTATCATCTCTCAAAAGCAACAAATATTATCTCGCTCAATAAAATTTTATTAGCAACCTCGTATCATGTGATCACTTCTTTGGTGGCGTTAGAAAGTCATTCCCCAGACATTTTTTTTTAATGTGCTTTAATTAACCGAATCCTTACTGGACAACGGTTTTTCGATTATCAGCACCATTAAGCAGTCACGTTTCTACATGTAACTCAAGTATTACATGATATATCCAGCATTATACGCACATTAGAGTCAGTCAGTGTAATGGAGCCTGAATTCGGCTAAATCCATTCTACTGCATACCAGAAGCAGTGAAAACTCGCCACCTCCACCGACACGATTCTCATCCACGCCAACTCTTCAACTGGCTACAAGAATCAGGAGGACTTGAATGAGAGTAGCCGGCGATAACCCATGGTCACATTAATCATTCATGGTCACCCTGAATTTTTTTTCGCACTTAAACCGGTAGGGAATCACTTCATTGTGCCAGAAACGGGATCAAAAAAAAGACAATGTTCAGGTTCTTCTGATTTATTCCGCGTTCCAGTATACTCCCAAAGAGTCACAACGACAGGCACTCCCGAACCAGAATTTTCTACATTCTTTGAAGAAAGAAAAAAAAAACCTCACGTTCAACTTACTTTAAATAATATACTTGTCCCTGAGGCGTTCTGGCTTGCTCCCATCCTGGTGGCAAAGGACCGAGTTCGTCCACTAACGTCGGACTCATATCGTAGCTTCGTTGTTTGATGTGCGAATGAACTCCTTGCGGAGCCTGTGGCGGATTTTTCTGTTGAGCCGATGCATAGGTCTGCTGTAGAGAAGCCGGTGAGCTGTGAGCGCGAGGATGGTTCACCTGTCACCATACGAAAACATATCAAATGCCATAAACGATTCCCTTCTGTTGACAAATCCCCAACACCGGTGCACGCACCCAATAAAACACCTTCGGGGCTGATAAATAGTAAGGTGCATCTGGCTGCACCCATTTTGCGCACCTTTCCTTCCTCCCCTGTTCCATACGACCATTCACAACTAAGGGATGAGAAGAACACCAAAATTGATTTAATGAAAATTGGTAATAAATGATGACTATAATAGGAGTTAATTGGACTCTCTCTACAGCTGAAACTACCCCTACTATGTTATACTTCAAAAACAGTCCAATAAGTCTATATGCTATACATAGTTTATAGCATATTAACTATTAACTTAAACAGTTTATAACATATTAACAAAAATTCCTGGGATGGCTTATTACATAATAAATGTCGTTAATCTCTTCTGAAAACTGCCTTATTCTTTAATAGAGACACATGCAGATTTACAAACAGAGAAATACATAAAACAATAAAACAGCTTTGCCCTACAAGCCACTTTTCATGAATTGCTCACTATATTGGAACATACTGAACCATTTCCACTGCTATTGAAAAAGTTGAACTTAATATACCCAAATGCTGCATATAGTTCAAGCCATGAGAATAGAACTCCCACCAAGCAAAGTTCGTTTGGGTGAAGACAAATTGTGGTTTATGTTATACTATAAACGTGCTTTCTATGTTGTACTTTCATGGCATACTGCATTATCTTTTAGCAAAACCAGACAGGAGAAATGCAATAAATAAACAGTAGTCCAAGAACTAGGTAGAGTCCAATTGCCTCCCAGTATAATTATCATACATCACCATTACCATCAACCTTCGCCACATCAACCTCATATGCGCCTCGTAGTTTAACTCGTCTTCCCAAATTTAAAGTTTTCTCAAGAGCACCGCTCAAACTATTGTTATATAAAATTGAGTTATTTAATAATAACAATAAAATTAAAAAATATTTTAGTTTCAAAAGTGCAATAAAAAAATCCATTTGCCTAAGTGACGGAAACGCACAAAACACCTGTACTGTAAAAAAATGAAATAAAAGTCATTTGCATCAAAAGCATTCATCAAAATAATAAAAGAACGATTGTGTTAGACATTTGGCTTTTTCTTTTTCTTTTTCTTGAGGTAAATTTAGAATCCGTCAAAAAAGTTATTGCAAAGGCACCTTCCAAAAGTTACATCTTAGTTTGGCGCAGAAAGAATTCTTTGCTACTGATCAACTTGATTGAGAGCAAAGAGAGAGAAAGAGCGAAATTGAGATGAAAGTAATACTGAAATTACTGTAATATTACTGAAATCAATAATAAATTAATGCTTTCAAACTTTGACTCTTTCCCAAAGCTCTTAACGCTCAAAACCTATGAGCCACAATGATTTCTCACAAACAGGTTCGCAAATTAAATTTGAAAAAAATTATTAATACTTGACGCAAAAGGTGTCAAATTTATGTACCCGTTTTCTAACAGGTATCCTCTTTCCACTAACAAAAACACCTGACGGACCCTTACAGAAATATTAATCAACGATTTCGCAAACGATTTTAATTTGGTCTTCAGAAAAGGGGTGTGCACAAATTTACAGTTACACCACCACCAATCTCTATATTTGGTCTGTCTCTTTGAACAGCCTAAATTCATCAGGCCATCATCCCTTCTTTACCTTGGACCGGACTTGTGTGTTTAAAGTTTATTGACCTTAATAGTTTAAAAACTCAACACAACACAAGCTAAAGGTTTTACAAGTTCCAAGCAAAACCCCAAAAATGCCTTTTCTTTTTGTCATGGCTATAAGCCCTATTAGGCCTAAATACCTCACTCATTATCTGTGTGTTTTGTACCTGGATATCAGTCATGTTACTAAATGTAAACAATGTCTTTTCTCTTTGTTTCATAATTTAATTTAGGAAAATTGGGAGAAAAATATAAAAGAAAATGACTTTGTAATTTATCTAGCAAATTTCATTTGAATGATTCTTGAAAAGTAAACAAAAGCTAATGGAAACCTGGACAATTCTGTTTTTAACTTGTCCATCCACTCCACATACACCAGTTCAAACTACCATACAGAAAAAAGCTCAACTTGTTGAAGCTAGGTTGAATGTGTTGATAAACAAAACTTTTTAAAACTTAACTAAACAACAGAGAAGAAACTGTCTAGCATACATACCTGAAGTCCTGCTGGCGTGGTATTGGTTCCAAAAGCTGCATCCGCTGAATTTTCCCGACTGTGAGAAATACTTAAAACGGAAGGTGACTTAGAACCGGTGGAAGGGGGCGTGAAAAACGAATCAGGTAGATTTCTCATGTGCCAAGGCACTTGTAGGGGCCGTTTTGAATCTGGCTTCAGAACACTGTCAAACAACGCCTGCAAGTCCGACTCCGAATTCTGAACGATTCGGACATGATTATCCGAATTACTATGTTTATTATTATTCGAATTTGAATTACTGTTATTACTCGCGTTGTTATTATTATTGTTACTATTTTCCCGATTACTGCTGCCATTATTACTACTGCTATTATTATTGGTATTGCTATTACTGTTGGTGGTGCTGCTGTTATTGTTACTACTCGGCATTTTCTTCATTTTTAAATGACTAAACGAATATTTCTTTAAGGCACTATTAAAAAGACATTATTTTTTAAACTCAAGGTCATGCATGTTACAATAAATTTTGATGCGAAAACAACCATAAGTTTTTCGGACGGATAACTGGATCAACTTCTTTTTTTCTTTTAATTCATTCGAATACACTTTTTAAAACAAAACAAAAACAGATAGAAAGAACTTGTGGAAATAACCCGCGAACGATAAAAACCGACAAAATTTAGTTAAAGTTTGTGCAATATAAAATAAAGAAAATTTAAAAAGAAAAGAAGAAGTAAAGAAACACTTTGACACCAAAGTGTCGACGTCCGCTCGGAACTGTGGGACTGCTAAATTGTTTAGATTCGAATAGACACAGCCTTGTTTAGGAATGTAGGTGCGCGCGCATGTCTTTTAACTTGGCACGCGGGAGGATTAAATGATGAAAACGCACAACTTTGAAAACGTGACAACGGTAGCTGATTTACTTTTCTTTTCGATAAAGAGTTTATAACACTTTTACGCACTCAAACTCTGAACTTTAATTTTTCTTTCAATAAAACCGGAAAACTTTTTAATTTGTTTTTCTTAACATAGAAATCCCAAAGTCCGTGCAATCGACGACGAAACCCGACTCAAAACATATTGGTGCGTAATGTCTAGCGCAAATATTTCAGTTAAAAAACAAAAACGAATTCACGTTTTATGAGGATTTTCAAGTTTAAAAACACCGAAAAATTTTTTGTTTTTCTCGTTTTACACCTGTTCGAAGTCCACGAACACTTGTTGCATTTCCAACCAAACGACATGAATTCTTTAATTTAAAACGATTACCAAAAGTCATAAGCTAAACATGGGGAATGATTTTCGAAAAAGTTTGTTTATGAAAACCGAAAAGCACGAGGGAGGATTATCAGAATAGGAAACGGGTGTTTCAATCACTATTTCACCTTTTGTTGTAAGTTAACAGGATTGGATTCCGGTACAGTGATGCTTCATAGGTCTTCATAGAATTCGTCTTGAATTCCAAGAATTCACTGGTTCATTGTGTATGTGTAAGAAGTAAGAAGACAAATGGCTGGCATTTTGGTATAATTAATTCATGTTTAAAAGAAAACACATTTGGAGTTTTCCATTTATTGATTTACACATTGGAAGTCCTACCCAAATATAAATCAGAAATATAAAAATGGATGATCTCTTTGGATCGGATAGCGGAGTAGTTTTTGAAAATTCTAGGGTATGATAATCATTGTTTTTCTTCTAACCGTTTCCCGGTTTTTTTTTGTTTCGAACTTTTCTTTCTCTCCAACTTGAACTTAATTGAAAATTCATGTTTTACTTTAAATATGAGTTATTTAAAAAACATTTAGACGTTATTTCCACCTTTCTTATCATGAAATAAAGGAGGATATTTTGACCTTTGAACCAAATCTATTGTTAAACACTAAATTACTGTAAACGGACACCGGATTGCATGCATCAAAATGTTAAATTAAAGAAATGAACTTTTCGAAAGTGAAAGAACTTGAAAGTCTTCAAATTGTGTAACATGATAACATTTGTAATGATTCCTTAGCTGATTCCACAATTAATTTCATGAATTTCTTTTGAAGTTTTCATGAGTGAGATGGAAATTTGAAATTAAGAGTCGTTGAGTGCACCGCAATTTAAATTCTTCATTGAATGTTTGTAGTTTAATTTTATTTAAAAAGTTAAACAATTTTATCCTTATTTCATTTTGTAGCAAGTTTCTTTTTGTTGAGTATAAATGTCAGGCTATCAAGTAGAAGGTAATGGAAAAATTTTACCCTGTTGTTTTTTTTCAAAAATTAAAACACTGAGTATGTTACTGAATCGTTTTTAGGAAGTAACAGCAATTCTCATTTTATAACTACTAAGAAACATTTTATAAGTAGACTTTTCCCATTTAAGAAAAATAAAAGTCCTGAAGATGTTAAGCATGTTGAAAAACCATTTTCTCATATTTCTTTTATTTACTTGTTGCAAAAATCAAAGTCAGCTTGTAAATGCATTTCACAGGTAAGTGAAGCCTCAGTGACTTTCCAGAAGGCTTTCCCTTCATCCTGAAAAAAAAACAAAATGATTTTACACAACAGTATTTTCTAAAAAAAATAATTTTTTTCTCATTTTACAGTTAAGTTTCATTGGTAAAGACTGTCATAAACTTCCAACAATAATTACAAACAGATATGGTTCAAAAGTTAATACACTGGATCTTAGTTTTAATTCGCTTACAACTTTACAGGTGAGTTTGAAATAGTAACTATTTTATCATATTTTCCTGACCAAAGCTAGCTTTTAAATTTCCATTTTTTTTTTGTTTCAGGGTGTAGAACGTTTTCTTTTTTTAAAAGAACTTATATTAGACAATAACATTTTATCAGACAATGTAGTGATACCAAAAATGGAGCTTTTACAAACTTTATCAATTAATAAAAATAAAGTAAGTTTTTTAATGTGTTTGATCCATACTTCCCAAGCTTTTATGAGTTCTGTAGTAGTTAAAAAAAATTTTTTTTCTCTGTAAATTTCAGATAAGTAATCTTGATAATTTTATAGAAAAAATTCAAAAAAATCTTCCATCTTTAAAATATTTAAGTATGTTAGGTAACAAAGCTTGTCCGAATCAGTTGTCAGACGTCAGTAAAGATGAAGATGATTATAGGAGATACAGGTAAGCAAAATTGATTTTGATGGCAGGATTTTTAAAGGAAAAGATGATTTGTATTAACAATTAAAAATTGCTTTTGATTTCTTGTCTTGTGTTCACTTTAGATATTATGTGATAAATCAGCTTCCAAATTTACAATTCTTAGACTCAACTCCTGTCACAATTGAGGAAAAAGAAGAAGCTAGAAGAAGAGGCCATTTAATGAAAGTTGCTAAACCTTTAAATGTAGGTGTATTGGATCTCTTGTGATGTGTATATGTAACACCACTTAAGCTTAATTTTTGTGCTTAAAGTATGTTCTAGATCCAAAAGCACTTTGAAAGAAATTGTCTCTATTGATTCTGTTGAATATGAGACAATTAGAAGTTTGAGGGACCCAATCTGTGTGTTAATGTATCAATCATCTGAACAAGTCTAATAGATTACTCTCCTTTTTTTACTTTAGAATAGAGCTGATGATGGTTACCTGTCCAGTCCAACAGAATATACACCTTTACCAAAAACAAGACGTGATATAAGTGATCACCAAGGTATTATTTATACACACATATATATATTTGAAGGAACTAAGGTTAATATAACAAAGACTAATTGGGATAATCATTTCAGGTGCCTATGGCAAATGTAAGTACAGATATTCAGGGAAACACTCAGAGGGTAATAGATTTATTCAAAACAATGATCTGTAACAAGTGAAAAGTTTTCTAAAAAGCAGAATAGTTGAACTACAGGCTATAATTAAATCAAAATTGAATTGTGTTTGTTCTATTAAAACTGCCTTAAAGTATTTTTATTAAATATAATGTTGACTGAAAAGATAACCTCAGGCTTCCAAAGATTTTGAATTGTGCAATAATTCAAATAAACCAAAGGATTTTAGTTTTTATTTAATTTTGAACCAATATAAAATAGACATATGTGATAGTGTTTTTTTAGTGAGGGCAAACTTAAATTGTTAAATGATTTTACCACGAAATTTAAATTTTAAATTGATTTTATGTTTATAAGTGTTCAAAATGTGGTTATTAAAAAAATACTTAAATAAAAATAATTTTTTATTACTAAGTAATGTTTTTTTACAATTCTCTTTCTTCTAAAAAGAAGGTATTTTAACGCTGTTGGGAAGCAATAATAAAGACATATTCTTATGATAAAAGGAACACACGAAAAAGGTGTATATGAAAGGAGATCAAACCAAGAACTAAATCAGCTATTTAGGCGTTCAAACATAGCCAACTTCATGAGGAGTTTAGCCATGAAGCGGATTGGTCACGTTTGAAGGGACAGGAATACCACGCTTCGAGAATAAGATATGTGGACAATATAAGACCTCCAAACAGCTGAACCAAATTCAATAGTGAAAGCAGAAGAACAGCCCGGTGATAGGTAGGGAAATAATGTGATCCAAGCGGAAGTCTTCGGCGGACCGTTAAGCTCCCTTGATTCATTGAAAATGTTATTTCGGTCAGTTTCCTGTTTTAAACACATTTCATGCTGTGCCACTCAAAAAGGTGAATGACGGTAACATAAGCTCAAATATTTCGTCATTTACATATGTATGACGGTGAGCTTTTACGTTCGGTCGTCGTCATCAATTAATACCAACGTTCGTTTTAAATCCATCACTGTGAAACATTTACTGATGTAACAAATTAAAACAATCCAAACATAATTGTGGCAAACCTTCACAAGTATTACAATAAGTGTAGGACGTTTTAGCCCGTTTCCTTGCTTGTTCTCTGCCCTCTTCTTCTCGGAGTTTTGCGTAACAGTTCGTGCACTTGCGTCGAATTTTTTTCCCATCAGGGTTCTTTCTTAGTAACAAAAGATGATTCACTTTTTTTTGTCGTTTTGAAAGTGGCGACCATTGTGATTGTTGCGACTCATTATTACTAAATAGCAACTCAGCAGTAAGCTCTTCACAAAATATTCCAATGAGAATTTTTTTCTTTGTGACTAGCTTGTAAGTGATGTATGCATTAACTAATGCAAGCCCCAGAATTAATTCTATGCCTAGCTTCTTGTACCACTTTAATTTTTTTCTTAAAGTTGACGCCAAATTGGAAATGAAAGGGGTAGTTCTTTCTCTGGTAACAGGTATCACGATTGGTTTTGTAGTCAATAATTTAACATGATAAGTGTCTTTCCATTTCAATATCACAATTCCATTTTTATCTTCAAGAGCACTTACTTCTTCTCGTTTGAGTTTTTCGGTAAAAATTTCTTTTGGTATATTTTTTCTCCTCGCTTTAATAGTTCCCACAAAATGGGTTTCTCTCTCTAGAAACATTAACGCCAATTCATAAGAAGTACAGAAATTATCAACAAACAACGTACGACCTTCATCCAACAGTCCATCGGTTAAAGTAAGACAAACTTTTGTGGCTAGTCCGCCATCGTTGCTGCTTCCTTCCCCTTTTCCACCGCCTTCTGTTTCTTTCCTTTCCCTTTCATAAACGTTTACATCCCAGGTATACCCATTGGTATCACTTAATTTAAATAATCTTAATCCATATTTATAGACTTTAATTGGAGTGTACTGCCGTTTTGTCCGTCCTCTCCATGGTATTAACGTCTCATCAATTACTATGTTCTCACCAGGAAAATATATTGCCTTAAATTTCTGGTTAAGAATATCCAAAAGCGGTTGTATTTTATCGAGACGAGTTTTTGTGTTCGTGTTATCGGCAAAATGCAACATGGTTAGTAAACTCTGAAAGCGATTTCGGGACATTACACTTCTAGGTAATTCTTGCTTGTAAATTCCATTAGTTGACCAATAAGCTTGTAAACTTTCAAGTCTGACAAGGCCCATCCATAGCAATAAGCCAAATAGTTTTTTTATTTCCTTGCTGTTTGTCTTTGTCCATTTAGTGACTCTAGAATGTTCGCGTTTTGGTCCAACAAAATGAGCACACTGTTGCCCAAATCTGTTTGTTTCCGTAACGATGTGATCGATTACTTCATCATCAATAAATAATTTAAAAATATCTAGAGGAGAACTATTTCTCGGGATATCTTGCTGTATGCCATTTCTACCGGTAAATGGAAATTTTTTATGATTTCCGGTATATTCTTGCCATATAGGTTTTGGTGCATTTTCTCTCAGTTCATCCTCAGTCAATTTCTTCCCTTCGTCATTTTTATCTTCTCCTGTACACTCTACCTCCTCCTCGTCACTTGCCCCTCTATCTTCTGCCTCTAATTCTGAAAATACATCCTCTAAATCTTCTTCCTCTGACAGCTCGCTGTCTGTAATCCAGCAAGGATTTGCTATAGAGTCATCGGACTGATAATCTAATGATTCTAAATTAAAATTATCTGCTGTATTCTCCAGCTTAGATTTAGCTGATGGTTGAGATTTCCTTTTGCTCATCTTCGGTCGCTAAAAAAGTAAATAAATCTATATAAAGATCCCTAATAGATTACCGGCATTAAAAAATGTATGACATGGTTGACTTTATGAAATCAAATATAAAACCTAACCTATGAAATTAAAAAATCATGTCGTCAATATATAAATAAAGTAAAAGTAGCTGATTTATAGGAAGCTGTTTACAACTTTATTATAGATAGCTAATTAACCAAAATAACCAAAATTTTCGTCACCCATTTACGTATGACGTGTTGATTTGACAAATTCTTAATACAACCCAGTACAAATGATCACGTCATACATATATGTGTGACAATAAAAAATTGTTCCTAATGCACCCAAAGTTAATAAAAATGCCAGAGAAATGAATTAAATCGTACCTCCAATAATAATTCTTCTGCAAATAAACGTAGCACCACGTGGCAATTGTTGTCATATTACTGAGCAGTGCTTGGTACGCAATGTATTAAACTATCGAGCTTCACTTTTCTCTAAAATGAAAAAAAGCGCGGTAAATTCAGTTGGCGGTCAAAGGAAAGAGAATCAAGTTTCACAATATTTCCGTGTTGTCAAAGGAAACGAGATAAACAGTTTTGTAATTGCATACTTTTCTTCAACTTACAGTGAGCCAGGTTTGACTTTCTCGCGTTAATATCATCAAAATGAATGCACAAATTGTCGGTGAGTATGTTTTCCTTTAATTTATTACAATTTTACTTTTTATTAACCTATCGAATATCATTGATATGGTTTTATCCAGTTTAACAAGACTTATTGCATGAAATTACTTGTTTTCCGGCTTAATGATGTGCGTGTGACAATTTTTTTTTTTTTTTCTAATATATATTCCCAAACAAAACTATAACACTAAAAATAGATTTTGAAAATCAGATCCGCATTAAGAATTAGGCTTAACTTTATCGATTTTGTTCTTCTACTCTTGTATCATTTTTTTTTTTATACAACTTTCTTATTATAAATACATCTGTTTCTTGGCTAAGTTATTTGTGGAAATTTTATCAGTTATATTTTAGCAATAAATCAAATAAAAAATCAGTGATTGGCAGATATTGCACCATCTAAGTGGGATTATTGTGTATTCAATTGCTTAACGTTCTCTATGACTTTAAGGTGATAGAACGCCCACAAGGTGTTAGGTCATGTAGTTGAATCTTATGATATTTGAAGCACTGTTCCTACATCTAAATATAAAGAAAGCTATTTGATTGGAAAGTTTTGTAAGGTAATTTATTTAAATAATGTGCTTAAGATGTGAATGAAACTAAAAATTCAAAACATTATAACTGTAAAACATTTTTGTGTCATTGTTTACTGATTTTAGTTTCATTTTGAAAGAGAAGGCTAAGAGAATTCTGGTTTTGTTAAAAATGTTCAGTAGTATCTTCCATTAAAAATCTTATACATGCTAAATTTTACTTTACCTTAAGGCTGTAATAATGATGTTGCATTAAGACAAGTGGGAATGAATATGTAATTTAAGCAAATTTTATGGCTATAGGAGAAAACTCATATACTTAAATTAGGGTTCAGTATGGATCAAGATGTTCAAAATTTCACATATATTTGTGTTCGAAAAGCTTAGTTAGCATTTTCTCTGTATTGTATGAGTCACAAATGAATTCTGACAAATATATATAATCAGTCCTTTTATGCCTTTGATTAAGGTGTTTACAAGGGTCCATCAACAAATTCTGTTGAGGGCTGTTTTCTTTGCTGCACTTCAAGTTGTTCCTGCTGCAGCCAGCTCCTCATTGACTGTTTGCCTCCGAGTTACACATGAATTCTGACAAATAGTGTTCCCTTATTTCTAGAAATATTCATTAGTTTCAGTTTTGCATTGGAATACCTAATTGAAAATTACTATTATAATTTAATTCATTCATCATCACACTTAAGTTAATGGTGAAGGATATTTGACTCATTTGGAATAATGTGATGATAAATTTGTAAACAAAACTGTATACATAATTTCTTTTTGTAAGACAAATTTGTTTGCAAATGAGAAATGTAAGACTGTTTTCATTGGTGCTCGTTAATTTGGTTAATGGCATTAGGTCCGTTATGGGAATAGTACTGATAATTTATTTTACACTTTTTTTGGGTTATCTTTGTCATTTGATATAGTTTGTGACATTCTTTTTGATATTCATCAAGATTTTAACTGTTTTGAATTTTTTTGGTATACTCAGCCCTCTTTGGATATTTAAATGTGAAGTAAAAAGAAAGACTACATAGACTTTCATGTGTAATTGAAAAGTTAATTAATATTTGTGTTTATTTTCATAGATAATTTACTTTCTAACGAGAGTAACTCATGCCTAACGCGTATTACTCCCTCATGCATAATCGCAAATTTTTTTTTTTTTTTCCTATATTCGAGTAAGTCTCTTACGGGTTATGTAACCGTTCCGGGTAAAGTCATTCCCGTTCTAAAGTCTCAAAAAATTATTTTTTATGGTTTTAAAGCAACAAAAACCAAACGAACCAATTAAATGTTACGTAGAAACAATAATTAGGTTTGATCCAACTGAATATCGATTGGGGAAAATTTTAAATGGGAATCGTGCCTAAGAAATAATTTTTCTCTAATGAAATGAATTTCAAGGTTCCGTGCATTGGAAAATGGCGGCGATTATTTTCTGTTTAAATAAAAACAACAATCATGCGGAATATTATTTACCACGGTTCCATGATTTGGTTTTTATTTGTAATGACTAAAAGTAGGATGTGAAATGAGTGGAGTGAATTTTTTATGCTGACCGAAGTTTTTTTTATATAACCCTATTAACGAATTCCCTTAACTTTTCGTACTTACCTTACGTCCAGGTTCAGGTTTCTCGGAAGTGACTCTTCGCATAGTTACCAGTCGGCTCTGAGACGTGGCACACGTTGCTCTATTTATTTACAGTTAAATTGCTATTACAAGTTTATTGTGCGTCTGTTCAAATGGGATGAAAACAATTTTTTCAGGAATCATTTTATTCGATATATGTAAATATCTCTCGGCTATGGTTGATCACTGAAAGAATTTTCATTCCCTCATTTGGGAATGAAAAGTTTTGTGGTGTTTAAGTGAAAAATCTTTTTCTTCTCCACCGTGAGTTTGTCTCTTATTAACCCTTTCGTTTCACCGACAGGGTTCTCTTTATAAAAATTTTGTTGCTTATTATTGTAACATGACATTTGAAATCTTAATACATCGTTAAAATACACGTTGCAGAGTTTCTTGTCAATATTTATCCCTATGGAATGGAAGATTCCAGAGAATCTTCAACTAACTCCCAGGAAAAGGAAGAAGACCAGGTGGAGACATTGGAAACTGAAAACGAGCAACAGCTGGATAAAAATTCATTCAGTGATGAATATGAAAGCTTAGAATTTGAAGATATCTATTCATTTGTGTGTTCAACAGAGACTCCAAGCTTTGATGAGGCTCCAGAAAGTGAAGGTTTTCCATTTATCATAGGCAAAAAATTTTTGAAGATTTTTTCTTTGACATTCAAGTTTAACATATTTTTAGTACGAATAAATAATCTACATAATAGTAGTTGTCTTGCTTTTAAATTACAACAGGAAAGAATATGATTTATTATTTTTCTGATCAGAGTCTAATTTTATGTTTGAATTTAAAGAAAGTGGTTTTGTAATTGAAAGAGTAAGATCTTCAAAAATTATTTTGTACTTTAGATGTGAAAACCTCATATTTACAATTTAATGTGAACACTTACAGAGACCAATGACACTCCCCTATGGCTAGTAGGGCAGCAAGTGTACAATGAGTTTCAATGGTCTGATTCAGATCAATCAGAGATTGATTTTGAATTACCTCCCAAACCCCCAAACGAAAATGGAAAAAAACCTGATGATCATATATCGAATAACAACATAAACCAGAGCCAGAACAGAAGCAATATAAAATACATTAAAATTAAATCAGGGAATATAGTGAGAAAAATTAGGTTGAATTTGTCAGATATTAGTGCTTATTTCAATAAAGTGAAAAGACAAGAAAATTACAAGAAATTTTTAAAAAAGATTGGACAGTTAATGGATAGCAAAGGTGATAAGTTAAATTAATTTGTGACTGTCTCTTTATCTATTGTCTTCATTTGAATTGCTGTTACCCAAAATCGTCATTTCCATAGTATTATTAGTCCATAATAATGTTTTTTATATTACAGGTGGTTCTGGAGATCAACCACCTTCACTAGTTACTCCTGATGAGTCTGATTTGCAGGGAATGACAGAAGAGGAAAAGGCAAAACAAAGGCAAATTTGGCAACAGGAATTAGCCAAGGTATGAATCAGGATTTCAATGTTTTAAATTTAAGAAGTGTCATTTTTGCCCTTTGTTTTTATTGATTATGGTTGTTATTATTATGCATTCAGTAGTGATAAGTGACATTATATAACCAGTTCAAATCAAAAACTTGTGATAAGAATTATATTGAAGAAAAGAAAGTTGGGTAAATGGTTAAATCATTTTCCTCAAGATTGTACTTCGTTTAGTTTTTTGGTTTTGTTTAATCAGTTAAGGCTGTTCATCCACACTACCACACTACAAAAATACATTAACTAAAGTAAATCTAAAACTGCTCTAGAGCACCTTTATTTCCTAAAAACTGAGTATAATTAGTATATTATAATATATTTTTCAATTTTTAAACTAAAACCATCTTAGTTTGATTTTAGTTTTAAAAATGAGTTTTTAATAAAAAAGTGCTTAGGTTAACTTGTTGAAACACTATTATAATTGATTTCAGATTGAAGAAGAAATTCAAACTCTTAAACATGTACTTCAATCCAAGCAAAGAGATTCTCAAGAACTGAAGAGAAAGTTGGGCATATCAGTGTGGAGAGAATTCACTGATGATTTAAGCCAAGGAGTTCGAAACGTTAAAGAATCTAATGTGTAAGGGATTTTATCTTGTCTTTGCATTAAGTAATGTTAGGTATTTTTATAGACACCAGAAATACTTTAGTAGAAATGAATCACCCAAAGATGTTAGTTGGGTATTTTTTTTTAGTTTGATTTTTATAGTAAAAAATTATGAAATATTTATTTTTTTTGTCCCCGCTTTTATTTTATTTTACTCTATTATTTTCATTGATGGCAGTTATCAAAACGTCGAAGAGAAGTTCTCTCAATTGGGCAAAGTCGTGGCAGAAGCTCCTATGTAAGTATTCAAGAAATTTGCTTTTGCACCTTCGTTTCTGCCTGGAAAAACCCGGTTTCTTCTTTTTGTTTTTTTTTGTGTGTCATGCCAAATCGCAATTGTTTGTCGTGTGCAACTCAGTGTAAATGTTTTGTGTTTTAAAAAAATGTAGATTTGGTTGGGTTGTCTTACGCGGGGTGAAACCAGTTCAGTGCACTTGAAGCAATTTCTTTCTAATTAATTTCATTATTTTTTTTACTCGGTAGATATCAAAAGACTGAATCGGTTATGAAAGCGACTGCTGAAAGCACACGATCCATTCTGGGAGGCCTTACCGGTGGTTTCACTCAGAAAATCGGTCAGTTGAAGAATTCAGAAAGTTTCAGGTCTTTGGAGGAAAAAATGGGCTCAGCCTATGAAAATGTCAAGGTAGTCTAACAGTAATTTTTTTTAATTTTTTCATAATTCCTCTCAGTGTTGTAGGAAGAATTTTTTTACATGGTCTGTTTCAAAAGGTCCAAAATTTCTTATTCATTTTTCTTTGTCATTTCGTTTAAGCAGAGAGAGTATAGGTTCTGGAAAGATTGTAAATCTGTGTAAATTAATATCAGATAAAAAATCATTGGGGAACTTTTGGAACAGAAAGTGTATTGTACAGAAGGAAGAATAATCTTTTTGTAATCCTTATCGATCCGGAAGCCTTTCGAGTTTATGCACCGTCAGGTTCAAGCAATTTTTGTACAAAGAAACCGTGTACTGTGTGCAATTTTAAATCTATGTAAAAAAAGAAAATATTTAAAATTTAAATATAATATAATTTAGTGATATATATTATGGGTAATTGGATTACAATATAATTTGAATTTTATATTATTTTCAAAATACTATCCAATATATATGTGTTACTGTAAGAGTGATAAGTAATTATTATTCATAGTCACGAACTAAGTTTAGTAAATGTAACAAATTAATGTATATTTATCACATTTACCGTCGAGTTTATAAAATCTCCAACTCCTAATAGAGAATGTAAAAAAATTTTGCTCAGATGATTGCGGGTACTGGTGAGCCCCGCTGCTTGGTTTGCTTGACTTTTATCAAGTTTGTTGTTAGGTTTGTCATACTTTTATAAAATTCCCCATTACAGGTAGATTTGATAAACTAGCCGGAAGATGTGATAAATATTCATTAATTTTCCATTCAACCATACATTGGTTTTTGCTGCCATTATGCACCATTGGACGTGGTGATTTTGGAACTTGGTGCCGTTAAGGGTTAGACAAAGTTGATTGAGCAGTAGAGTTGTATGTTGAAATAACGGAATTAAATTTGTAGTTAACTGAATTTTTTGTTTCAGACCAAAGTGTCTTCGTCTCGGTCTAGTTCAATGCAAAGTTTCAACGAAGCCCTTCGCGAAGAAACAGGCAATAGAAATGCGAATGTCAAATCTCCAACGTCACCGACAATTCCGGAAGGTGGTCCACTGTCATAGGAAAATCAAAAGTTATGATCTGTTGTCATGCTCAGATCCAGTCGCATCGACATAGTCTATATCAAGTTGTGCGAAATCGTCATCACCCTAAAACGTAAAAATATAGATATAAGAGTGTAAAAAAGAAAGACAAAAAGAGGAAAGACATTTTTCACCACCAGTCATTTGAGATTTATGTTTGTTTTCTCATCTCAGTTCGTGATATCTTCTAAAACAAAATAACGTCTTGAAATAAAATTGTATGTTAAGTTTTACAATTTGCTCTGTAACAAATTACAGGATCTTGAAATTTTTACATAACTCGAAACTGGGCGTTTCTCGCACAAACAAAAATAATATATTTCATAGTGTATCATGAATATTTCAAAAGACGGGTGGTTAACACCTCTAATCTGCATTTAAGATATTAATTAATTTAGTGTAATATTTTATTTATTTGTTTTTCGACTTGAAAAATGAATTAAAAGTGCTTTATTAATTAATTTAGCTTTTTGAGAATTTCGTTAAATATTTTCTCTTTTGCTCTAAGGGTGAATAACGAAAGGAGTCAACTTTTGTACTAGTTCTTAAAAATTTTTTGAATAGTTGCATCGATGAATAAAACGATTTTGACAATCGTCAGAATTGTAATCAGATTCGAAGGGTAGCGTTTGAAGTTTTCATTTATGTGTAACACCTACTATAAGACCTGCTTTGGTCGTTTTATGTGATTGTCTTGTCATTCCTATTTTTGCATATATCGGTAGGATATTTGTGCTCTGATTTTGTGAACTACACTGCACTTGAGTTTAAACTTTTGGTCGTAAAATGGTTTCAGATTAACCAGTCTATCTTTCGTTTGTAACTTCTCTATTGTAACTCAATCATTGTTTTTGTAAAAATACTAAATCTGCGTTTAAAAGTTTTATAAAATTTCAAATAAAATGTTTTATTATTTTAATAATTAAATATTTTATAATTGACCTCAAAATTTGTGATTAGTAGTCTCGTTACAAGTGTTTTAAGTTTATATCTTTGTTGCATCAACTGTATTTAACGTTTTATGGTTAACTTTCTCTTTCAATAATTGAATTGAAAGGAAAGTAATTTTGATGTAATTCTTTTAACTGTTTTGTCTGTAAACACTTTCTGAAGAAACTATCAAGGAAATTAATTATTTAAGTTACGGAAGTTTTGAAAATATACATTTGGGAAGAATTTGATAAACTCACATTTTACTAAAATCTAACTTCATTTGTGGTGAAAATAAAAATTTACGAGTTTGTTAAGGTTTTAGTGGAAACATGTGACATAGCTTAAGATTTGTTCCTCCGCTTTTCCAGGGTATCTTGGAGCTTACTTATTTCATTCTCTTTCTCATATGATTTTTTATGTACATTTTATGGAATTAGCAGTTTTGCGTATCAGTGGCACTTAGTGGTTGGTCAAGGACTTCTATTTTGTTACCACTTGTATATTTTTATTGTTTTGTTTGCTACCTATGGGAGCCTTCTTTAATATTTTTATGGTCGTACCGCCTAGGGTTATATTATTGCTGTATATTCCAAATTCGCTTTTTCTAATAAATAACTTTTAACTTCTCTTTTATATCCATGAATGTAGCGTGTCGCCCAACATTTGTTCTTTATTGTTTTGTGCCCATGTGCAGAACTGGGTACTATGCTAAATGAAGAGTATAAAACATCAGTGTATTTATTGACTCGATTACAGAATTAGGAGAATGACTTCTTTGTCTTGGGAAATGAAGGATTAATAACCTCGATAAAATGTCAAGACATGATAAAAATATCACATAATGAGTGACGTCAATGATTAATAAATTTTCAAGCCATTGTAGAAAGATGAGCATTCTTTGGAGACGAATTACCAGGTGTACCTTGACTCACAACAGTCATGTCTAGTCCAACTGTCAAGTTATTACTGTTGTTATTATTTTTCTCTTTATTCGAACAACACTAATATCAGTATTACATTTGGATCTTGGTGAAAAACAAAATGGCTGCTTCAAAAAGGTTTTGTTGGCCAAACTTTCAGCTCTTTTATTGTTTCTTTTTTTTAATTTAGCAAATACATTGATAAAAGGATAAAAACATATAATAAAAATGTGGAAAGTTAGTTTTAATTTATTTATTTTTGAGTGCGTCCACAAATAAGGGTGTTTTTTACCCTTGCAGTTGGCAACCCTTTCCTTCCTCGTTGAATTGAATTGTATCAACTATCATTTGTACAAGTGCGAGACCATAAGGTGCTGATAGAGGTAATAAATTCAGAAACAAATTTATAAAATGTTCTCAAGCACATATGCTGTTGTAGATTTGCCTTTTTGGAGAATTTAATGGAGAGGATGATTTAATTCAATAAGTCATTGGGAAATCACCAATCGGTAGGGACGGTTCGAATGGGCTCGAGTTTTTAAAGAGTAATTAGTAATCAAATTTAAGTTTAATATCTTCAGTTTAAATTCATTTATCACATAAGCGAACATGAAAATATATAATTATTATAAAGAAAAAGTTCACAATTCTTCGACCACCAATTTATTTACTCCCTACTTAACTGATTCCTGCCTCCCAACACAAAAGTTTGTAGGTTTTAACAATGAAATGGAATGTAAGGAGCAGATTAGTGACTTGGCTTTTAGGAGCGGGTAAATTATACATATTTATTAATCCAGTAGGGGTATTAAGGTAGAGAGTGACCAGAAAAATTTATTTTTAATTTTAATTTTATGGTTGAACCCTTCCAAATTTGTCGAACAGTTGAAAGAATGATCGTGACCGTGAAATGGAGGGATTTCATGCTAGTGCCACTGCTGCCAAATGTCAAATTATGATTCCACGATATATGTTAATTGTATAATTTAGTCTGTATATTAGTTAAGGTATTTATGTAAGGTAATTTCTGTTTTTCTAAATTAAATTTTATCCGTTTACTATTCTATGTTCCTTAACGTGAAAAATCAAGAATCAAGTGAAACATTTAAAAACAAGAATGTGGGGTCGGGGCTAGATTTGGGTCGACATCCAAAATTGCAGGATGTAACAAGTTAAGGCTCTAGGCTGGTCATTTCGTGTACTTAACTGTTATTTTTCGTATTTCTCATATTAATTGAAACCTACTTAACAATATGCTGGTTTTTGGTTAACTTACGTATGTTGCCACCACGAAATTTCGTCAAGTCCAAGTTTTTTTTGTGTGCCATTTCGTGCTCTATTTATCTTTGTTATCATTTTTTACTTCTTTCAAATAAATTACTTTTGTGAAGATGATTTTTTAAGCAAAGTTTTCATTTGAATACTGTGATAAATTGGTCTCTTTGATTGCTTTTTTTAAATCATAAAGTCTAAAGTGTTTATGTTGGTTGCATTTTCAGGATGGGAGTTTCTAAAGAAGATGTGATTGCAAATTTAAGGGCGATAATAATATCTAGCAAAGGTGGCCTGAAATTAACAGATGTCAGAGGTGGGTTACTTTTATTATTTATGAGGTGACAAGTTGTATACACTTCCTTTTAAGATAGAAGACAAAAATTTAATGATGATATGCCTTTACACATTTTGAAGTTTTGGTACACTGAATATTTTCGGTTTGTAATTTTTATTGTTTTCTTTGTAAAGTGATTCAGTTGTAAATTATTGCTATCATTGTTACCTCATATTTTGTTTAAAATGTGGTGCTAAACTTTACTGGTAAAAAAACCTATAAAAGATTATATCACATTAAATTTAAATTATAAAGTTTATGTTTGTTATTTAATGCCAAAAAAAATTAAATGACTTTAGCACTGCATAAAATATTGGCATTCGGTTTTAATTCATTTAGAAAAATGATTCGATATTTTTTGAATACTCAAAATCAGTTAAAACTTGAATGTTATCAGCAAGTCCATTCAAGTATTATAAAATTATAGATTTGATAGTCATCATAACATGACATTCATGTTATGAAACTGATTTTAGTAATTATATATATATATTTATATAGTATAACTAACTTCTGTGGGAGGAATTTGCTGTAAGGACCAAATCATTTGTTTTGTAGAAATTGTGTGGCCCTTTTCACCTCCTTTTATATTTAAGTGCAAAAAAATGGGTCAATATTAAAAACTTAAACCCTTCCATTGTTACTAAATGTGAAATAAAAATAATTTTCAGCTGACTATCAGGAAACATTTGGTGCAGACATACCATTAAGAAATTTAGGATATAATTCTCTAGAAGAATTTTTCAAGGCCAATTCTGAGAACTTCAATTTACTTGGAAGTACTGTAACAGCAGTTGTTAAAAGTTCATCTGTTCACATAGCATCCTTAGTTTCCAGGCAGCAAGCCAGTAAGAAACAGAGACGATCCAAATTGGTAAGTTTATTTACCTCTTGAATTGTTCTTATACTGATTAAAATAAATTTTTTTCACATTTTTTACATTCATTTATACTAATTGACTAGAATCTGCACCAAACTCACAAGAAGTTTTTAACAACCAAGTTTAGAGTTCTCAAGTTACCCTATTTTTTTCACTTGTTATTGAGGCTTTATGCCTAGAGAAGCCAAATTTAGCAGAACCTATCTGATCTAGAAATATGGCTTGGATAGAACCTTGTTTTTTTATTATGTACTTATTTGTGGTAGATTTTTAAGTTTTTGTTGTTTAATTTTTCAGTCCAGTAAACCTGCTAGACATTTAAGGAAACCTCGAAAGTCGTCTAATGCACCTCTGGTAAATTCGAGCGCGAAAAGGTCTCTTCATGAAATCCCACCGAGATTTTCAAGACAAAACAGCATGAAAGATGTAAGTTTTAGAGTAGGGAAAGAGTACTTAGAAAGGGAAGATAAAAAGTTTTGTCTCTTGGTGTTTTGAAATCGAAAGAAGAAGGCTGTGGCAAGTAGTATTGGGTCCAATTTTGAAATAATCGTTGAAATCCATGTTTTGTTTAGTCAGTTGAGCAATGATCTCCACATGTCTATGGTGTATAAAATACCTCAAGATTTGTACTGTGTGGTCGTAGAATTGTCTTCAAGAAACGAGACTGAAGCCGTGGCAAAGTCATATGGTCACTCGCGTTCTCATTCATAATTGAAAAGTTCCGTTAACTCTTTGTAGTTGGGAAATAAGTTTGTCGAAGAAGAAAAATGTTTTGAATATTTCTCATGTGAGCCATCAAATCATAGGAATGTGGTTTCAAATGATATTGGACAAGTGCCTAAATATAGTTTTAATTAACCCATTATAGGCCAGCGTCCTTTTCTTTTAAACGACAAGAAACTGATACCAGTACCGTTGGACTTCTGGGGAAGTGAGGGGTTATCCTGGGATTGCACAAGATAAAACCTTTCGACGGAGACCTAAGAGTTTGTGGGGGAAGGGGGGCAGAAACAGCTTAGAACACCACCGCTCTTTTTTCTATGATAAGGTAGAAAAAAATATGAACAAGCCAATTTTTATTATTGATTTTGTGATACTGTCCTCTAATTGAGGACTAAAAGTGAAATCTAAGGCTTGGAAAATTGGCGCCATGTTTTGTTGCGGAAGATTTCATTTTGAGATCTGTTGGCACCAAGTAAAAATTTTATAATTATTCATTAAATAAATATAAATTACTTTCAGAGTCCTCCATCTTTAATGAACATTCATTGGACTCATTTAGAAACAAAAGCAACTCTCGCACAAGAGGAGCTTAATAAATCTGATAGAAACAAAGTCAACTCAAATTCAGAGAAGTCCAAAACAGAGAATAATTTAAAAGGCCTCAGAGAAATCACGCGAACCGTCAAAAACGAAAATGCTTTCAGTGCCAAAGAACCAGAAAACATTGGAAAAAGTCCAGTAGAAAGCCCGGTAAAAGAAGAAGTCCTTTTTGAAGACTTCGAAGACTTGAACATATCAAACAAAGCACAGTCGCGACTCCTTAAATTTAGATTAGATAAGAAAAATTTGACGAACAACGGGACACCGAATGGAGGAAGTTTGGGAAATAGTTTGAATTCGAATCCGCCGACTTCGAATTCGCCTTTCGGGAGATCTCTCGCAAATAATTCTCAGCAGGAGATATTGTCGGCGAAGAGGTCCGCTCAAGTGAGTTTGGAGAATAACAACATAGACCCAAATGTGAGCAAGGGGAAGAGCTCTCTCACAGAATTCGTTGTCGATTTGGAAGACGATACGAAATACGAGCAAAAACTCAAACAATTTTGTCTGGACAAAGGGCTGATCATGCCTGTTTACTTAGTCATTGTCAGAGAAACAAAAAACCGAGCAAAATGTTATGGTTGTAAACTGACCATCGGTGATTTTTTCCAAGTGTCCACGTATCCAGTGGAAACTCACAGCGAAATAACGGCTCGCGAGTTAGCAGCGAAGAAAGCGTACAACCAACTTAGTTTAAATAGAAACTTTCCTTCTTCCTTTTACGAAACGGAAAACGTCGTGAAATTGGTGGAATTGTGTCTGAAGAAAAAGTTACCCGATCCCATATTCAAATCGATAGAATGTCATCCGAAAAACGAGCCGAGATACTTCATATGCAAGGTACGAATCGGAGAAGGGATTTTGCTGTCGTCGTACCCGATGGAAGCTCAAGACGAAATCACCGCTCGAGATATAGCCGCGAGAAAAGCTCTCGATCATCTGTCATCGGATCCAAAGTCTCCGACGGGGATTTCCAAGGGGGATGCGGTCCTGTCTCAAATCTTCAACGTAATCAAACTGAAGGAATACGGTGTCTGGTCGAACAAACTTCCAGTTTTGTATACTGACACCTACAACGAGGAACTCCCTTCGAATTGGTTCAGTTTGGTGGAGAAATCTTCGAAATTCGAGATTACGAGCATCGATAAGGTTGGTCACATAATCCGAGCATCGAGTCAGTCAAATGATGAGTCGGAGAGTAAAGAACAGCCCGTTCTGGCCACGTTAAAAGTTCCGGAATCGAATCAGTGGGAAGTTTACATAACAAACGTCGTCACTTCTGCCGAGATTTGGTGCAGGCTCATCGGAAAGGAGTACAACGTTAGTATTTAGCTTTTTAGTCTTGAAATGTATATATTATTTTTAATTTGACTAATATTCTATACATTTTTGGCAACAGGAAGTTTACGATGCCATGATGACGAAATTAGAATTACAACCTCCGACTGTCACTGTCAAAACTCCAATCGTCGGGGAGGTTTATTTGGTTAACCTTGAGCACTCCTGGAATCGAGTGAGGGTGACCGAAATCTACCCAGAGAAAGAAGAAGTTTCTGCTTTTCTCATCGATATAGGGGTAGACGAAGTCGTGAAAGTATCCCAACTTTTCCACTTGGATAAAGACTTTTTTTCTGTAGCTCCACAGGTTGAGTTTATTGAAAGTTTTGAATAAGTCTTGAAAAGAGTTTTGTTTCTTCTTGTAACCAAGTCGTGTATTTTTTCTTTCAGGCCATTCTGTTATCTCTCAACGAACTAGATTGCCTGGCCGAATGCGAAGAGTTACAATCCGCTTTGTTTCATACTTTGTTGGGTAATGTTTTCATAGCCGAAGTGGTTGCCATCTTAGACGAAGGAGGAAATGTTTCGAGCGTCATTTTATGGGACACCTCTACAGATGAAGATATAAACGTGAATTCGAAACTTTTGGGAAATGTTATTCAGACTATTAAGAGTCCGAGTTTGCCTGCGGTAAGGGACTTAGGCTAATTGAATTCATGTGAAAAATTAGTTGACAGGGTTTGCATTTGTACGCTTTTGTACTGTTTAACATTGCTTACTATTTCTTTTCGCTGTATTTTGAGAAACAGTACCTGATGTTATACTCATCTTGGTATTGCTTGATTCACTTCAGTTGTTTATGGGTTTTTACTTTCAGGCATTGTGGACAACATCTGTTTGCCATTGCATATAGCAATAGTTCTGATTTATTGAATTTTTTAATCTGAAGTCAACTGGTCAAGGTAGTATTCATAGTCATTTCTTAAATTTTCAGGTGGGATTAGTCAAAGAAATGTTTATTTCTAATGTTGATGATAATGGCGATGTTTACGTACAGAACAGTAAGCAAAGCGTTCATTTCGTCAACTGTATCATCTCGACAAAAATGAAAAATTGTGCCAAATTGGTACCTGTGATTAACAAGAAAGTTGACCCGAAAAAACTCTACGTTACAAGGTGAGTTTAGGAGGGAAATTCGTGGTTCATACAATGTGTTGAGAACAAAGGAAGTAGAAGGAAGTAGTGGGCGTTGGTTGCGGGGTTGGACTGTTAGCGATTGAAAAGGTAGTTTGCCCTCGGAGGCTTTCTACTTGTGATTGTTGGTTTCAGGTACGTTAAAAACGGACTCTTCTACAGAGCAAAAGTCTTGAACAACTTGGATTCGAATACGGTGACAGTGAAATTCATCGATTACGGCCACGAGCAACGAGCCAGCATAGACGATTTGTTCGACCTGGAAGAAACTGCAATAGATTTGGCGACCATACCGTCACAGGCGATTCGCGTCAAATTGTCGAATTTGAAAATTTTCAACGAAAAAGTTGTGAACAAACTTCGCGGCTACGTAATGGAGCAAAATGTTCTCGTCAAAGTTATTAACATGCCGTCCGGGTGTCCAGCTTCCGTGGAAGTGTTTAAACGGTCTCAATCGGATGGAACTCTGTCCTCCATTAATAATAAAATAAATAATGACGAAGAACTTCAAATGTAGGTTCATGTTTTGGGTTTGTTTGGGGAGTGGTATTCACTTAATGGCCTAACTATTGGCCTTTAGTTTTCGTTTTGTACAGATTTGGCTGATATTTTGTTGGCATTAATGTTTCCGTTTCAGCGCTAGTCCTCCAACTCGAAAGAAGTCGTATGTAGTTGGTTTGGAAAGCACACTCTCTAGACACTTGCCAATGCCCAACATTCCACCGGTTGGTAGTTATTTCAATGTATTCGTTACATTGGCGGCTCATCCTGGTTTGTTTAACGTAAGTACGACCAAGTTTTTATAAATTACTTGCCCAAATTTGTGATTCGGTGATTGGAGGTACGATGAAATTTTCCACTGTTAGATATTTTGCGTAGTATTTTACATGTGGACATATAACAAAAAAAAATTTTGTCTGCAAATAAGGTTCAACCTTTGGCCACACAAAGCGAACTGATGGAACTGATGTTCAGACTCCAGGAAAAGTGTGAAGCAACTTTTTCAAAGCCGTTAACATCGGAAGAGTTTAAAATAGGGGAACTGTATGCTGTAAAACATGCTGACGACGTCTGGTACAGGTACGCGAAACGAAGTTATAGTCGGTGGGGGATTTTACTTTCCAACATGAAATAAAATTGAATTCTTTTTTCAGAGCCTATGCCCACGCAGTTATAAGTTCTACAGCTTATACCGTGTGTCTGTGCGACTATGGAGATTTCGTCATCGTTCCCGCAGAGAAGTTGATGCCTTTGCCCAGCGAATTCAAGACGTTCCCGTATCAAGCTATTCGCGCTTACTTAGCAGGTCTGGTGACAGTTTATTAGTTTGTGTAATGTATTAAAAAAAGCTTTTCGCAAACTTGAAGCAACTTTTTGTTTTATTGCAGGCATCGCACCTGTTAATCAAGACTGGTCAGCACTCGACTGCGTCGACTTCAGAGAATTGGTAGTAGAAAAACAATTCGTGTCACAGGTGGTCGAAATCAATCGAGATCTTAAAAACCCGAATTACATAAGTTTAGGATTGGTGCTGGTGGATACATCCACGAGCGAAGATGTGTATATTCACCAGTTGTTGGTGAATAAGAAAAAAGCGGTTTTTAAGAAGTGAAAAGGGGAAGTTTTTGACTTTTGGATAAACTTTCTTTTAGTTTTTCTCAAGCAATATCTCCCACTTTTGTTTCTTTTAATTTCAGTTGGAAATATTTTGTTTTGTTTTTCTTTCAACAGGAAGTTGACACTTTTTTTAATTGATTTAACCAATTGATAAGCTGGTATCAATTGCTCTGATGAGAAAAGAACTGACTTTTTGAATTTTCGTGATTTATTGCGCCCTAGTCTTTTATTTAAGTATATAACTACAATTTTGTCGGTTCGCGGTTTTATCGTTTAGGATTTTGTTCTGTTCTAAACGTGAAATTATCGTCGGACACATTTTTTTGTTGACACGTCCTTTGTTTTTGAGAGAAGGCAGTGGAATGCTTTAAACGAGTGTTTAGCTTAAGTTTTTTTTGTTTGATTTTTTGGTTCAATTTGGACTGTTTCGCGATGGGTCGAATTAATGTGGTGGAGGTTGTGTGACCCAAATAGTTGATTTCGAATTCGTATTGAATGGTTCTGTTTTAATTAAGTAACTTGAGAGCATTTTAAGAGACTTAATAGTTCAGCCAAAACTAAACAGACAGTATCGTATTCTGTGAGATCAGTTTTAGGCAAGTTTCGAACTACTTGCGGCCAAAATCTGGAGGAAAATTTTTCCGTTTTGTTATTTTTATTATTTTTATCTGTAGTTAAGTTAACGATTGTTATTTAGTATTGTTTCATCATTATCAATATTATAATTAATAATTAATTAATTAAAGTTGGTATGGAATGGAGGAACTGATGCAATATTGTCGGTGTGATTTGTTTTTATGGGACCTGTGATTCTAATGATTTGGTTGGGGTTGTTTGTGATGGAAGATTGACAGATTATGGTTGTTGGTTTTGAGATTGAATTTATTGTATATTTGTAACATTATTGAGGAAAAGAGGGGTATTCAGAGTCTTTTTAAATATTAATTCTCTTGTTCTCATTCTTAGTCTGTTTATATATATACTGTTAGTGATAAGATGTATACTCTTCGTTGTAGGACTAATTGGCCAAATCCTATAGTTGTGAAATGTCTTCTAAAGTGTGATTTTTCATATCGCATAGCTTATACTGATTTTGAGGGCCAAATGTAACTTTTGAATTTAAATTTCAATGTTGAAATATTAATTTCTTGCTCAATTTTTGCAATAATTACAGTCTAGCTTGTGTTTATTTATCTGTCCAGGTTCTTGCATGTTGTTAGTTAAAAGAAATTTGATAAAAATTATAGATGAGAACCAAACCAAAATTGTAGCCAAAAGGTTGAAAATTGTGTAGCTCAATTTTAAATTTAGTAGAAAAGCCTGAAGATAAGGGTTTTGGGTTTTCCTTTGCTTCCAGAGAGGGAGAAACTTGACATTAGTGATTTAAGAGTATCCTTGTTATTCACAGGGATGAAACTAAAATGGCGGCTTGAGTTTCATACTTCTTTTAGAGGGGGGAGGAGTACTTGATAGTGTTGGGGACTGTCCACTAACTTTTTCGGGGGGGGATAGTTTAAGCAGGCTATATTTAGGTGTTTACTTTCGCACCGAAAATATTATTTGTTAGATATATTATAAAAAAATTATAATAAATATACAAATACCAAGTCATTTTGACTTTTGAGTGATGAATATGAGTGGTTTTACTTGTTTTGATACAGGGTTTTGTATTTAGTGGAGGAAGGGTAAAGAGATTTAAAGAAGGAAACGAATTTTTATTATTGAGTATTATTGCGGGAGGCCTGTGGTGTAGTGATTACAGAAGTTGTGGACTTGAGTTGGAATCCTCTTCCTGTTATATCCAAGGGTGAAAAACGGGACTGATACTCAAAACTCAACTCAACCTATTATTTAGTATTATTTAAAAGTATGATAAGGACGTTTATTATTCCGCTTTGAATTTTTGTGTGTTTAAGTTATGATGGTAACAGCATATATAATATTACCAAATATTAATCTAAATGAATATTATTTTTTGTTAATAAAAAGCACTGTTTTCATCTTTGTTTCAAGTTTTTACTCCAAAGACACTTTCAAACTGTTTTCTTTTCAGCTTATTATAATTTAAAGAAGTTATTCGTTTTAATTTGTTAATGTCGTAATTGATTTTTACTATATTATTCAACAGATAACGATTTTTAGTTATTTACTTTGTTAATTATTAGAATAAAAGATTTTTCTTTTGATAAGAATTCCATCCAGTGAAAGTTGGTTTTGAAAGAAAGTCAAAATGGCAGTGAAAGAACTGTCTTTTTTTTACTATTTCAACTCGAGCATTTGATGTATGGAGTGAACGTTTTGTAGTGTTGTGATGAACTGTGTTTGTGGAGATGCCCAAGAGAACTGGATCCGCACATTGTTAATTAATTCATTTTGCAGTAGCAATAAATAATTGATACCTAATCGTTAGTTATGTACTGGGTCCGAAAAATATATGATTTGTAAAGCTGTATATGATTTACAGCTTTATTTATAATTATCATGTCGTGTGTTTTAATTTTTACATCCTTCTTTTCTGATCGGCATTAGTTGTAGGAAATTTTCCCCGCCACTGATGTCACATCTCTGGTGTTGTGTTATTTGATGAGTTCTCGACTTCAAGAGCTTTTTTGTTTATATCAAAGGCCACATGTCCTCGATATCAGAATCAGAATGAGTCATATAAATTTTGAGAAAATTTTATAAACTTCAATTTTTACCTCAGAATACAAAAATCCGAGTCTGATTATGATATCGTTCCTACAATCATCCCAAATCCCAAGAGGACTGGAGTCCGATTCCAACAGGATATGCGAAACCACGGTGTTCATGATAATCAAAAATATAAATATATATATACACAAGTAAACGTACAACGGAAGTAGTCGGTATTATTCAATCCATTATACACGTTAAAAACTCGGGAGACTGCAAAGAAGTAAAAATTCTAGGAGGTTAAAATCACACAAGACGTCAACACTGACACATACACAACACATTCCATAGTGTTTCAGACATCTTATAGAAGGTATACGAAGGAGAAACTGTACATAAATTAAAATCAAGACGTTATTGTCTTTTTGTATTTGAGGAAACAGTTTCCCTTTCGTGACGTCACGTGAACTAAGTCAATTAAAGGTTCCAAATAAGTTATCATAGGAAATTTATCCCATCCTGTATGTAAAACAATGGCACAATGACAAACCAGAAAAAAGGGATTGGAAATTTTCTTGGACAAAAAATCGCGTAGCATTATATAGTAAAAGAGTTTCGAGGTTAAGGGTATATATGCTAGACACGGATTAACTCGTCTTCGGTTTCTCAACCCAATCTCTCTGATTCTATCGTGCTGGGTGATGCTTCCTAGGATATTGAAAAGTGTTCTGCCATTTTGAGGAGATCGACTTTGGACGTTTTCTGTGGTCTGTCCCGAGTTCTCCACTGTCGTCTCTTCCACACTTGTTACCTTGGGTTTTTGCTGTTTGAATGCGGTAAACCTGTGATATCGGAACTTTTTGAGAGTTATCCAAAGAATCTCATCCTTGATTGTAATTAAACCTTTTAAGGAACTAGTTTTTTAATACCTTGAAGCGTCTGTGACGTAATTAACTATATGAGTAGCCGTCCTTTGTGTGGTGGCTGTCCCGACTGGAGGCTCTGTTACAGGACTGTGAACTCTTAATTGTTTGTTAATTATTGCGGTATACGTGAACGAAAATATCAGGGATAGAAGTTCTCCCAAAAGTCTCGCGGTCTGTAAAAGACAAAATCATTCGTTTCCCTTTGCTGATATTTCCCTACTTTGAGGTTCCGCATACTCACCAAACCCGTGAAAAAGCCGAAATAACCATCGTCCTTGTATATTGAACGAGAGAGTTCTAAAATAGAACTCTGTTGACTATAAGTAAACTCTGCAAAACTGGAAACCATGAGAACGTGAAACGGATGACTGGCTAAAACTGCGAAAAACTGAGAACAGATACTATTTATCAAATTTTGTAGAAACATATCTTCGTCCATTCCCTGAATTTCGTCAGTTAAACCTTGCGGTTGACCTGAAAAGGAAGCAGAAAACTGTCAAAATGCCAGAACTTGTGTGTGTGTGTGTGTGTAGCTTTCGTAAGGACCTGAATTTCATCAAACCTTTATTTATTTTTTTCTTGATTCTTTCATTCACGTTAACCATAATAATTCTTTCAAATATTTTTGGTGTCAAACCCCTATAACATCCCGTGAAACCTTCTTTGCTGTAGATGTAGCTGACGTAGTAGAAAATACTAGGATGAGGCATTCCCATGAACTGTAGACCGTGCATGGATGTCAAGAGGTAAGGAATGTAAAATGTACTAAAATGGAAAATGTTTTTTTTTGTTTTAATATTTGAAAATGTTGGTCAGAATTTCGTGTTGATATTAAACTACTTAGGTCCAAGGTCATCTTGAAACTCATTCGAACCTACTACATCCAATTCTGAGGTTTCTCCGCCATTTCTAAAATAGAAATTCTTGGACGCCAGGTCCTCTCTTAACAATGCTAGCGGCATATTTTCTACTACCTTTCTACTACCTACTAAATTTCACAGCATTCCTTTGTCATGGAGGACAAGACCTCTGTCTGTCTTACAATACAAATTTTCGAGGAAATAAAATTATTAATAATGAAGTCAAAAAGGACCAAAAATAAACTTTTAACAGACATCAGAACTTAAAATTTTTTCAAGTACGAAGGAATTAAAAAGATAATATTAAGAAAAATGTAGCCAGCTAAAAGATTTCAAGGGATTGATTAAACTTACAAAAGTGCATATTGTACTATAACAGAAACTAGTGTAGCAGATTCGTATTTAACTCCTTCTGGGTCGTAACCGATTTGTAAAAGTACAGTTGCAAAATCAAAAGGATGTAACAGAATATCAGCCACTATGGAGGGAGACACAAAATTTAGAGTGCTCACTGCGATCCTAAACAAATTATTAATTAATAGATTGGCCATGTTTTTCATTTATCATTTTTACGGATAATTTTTCTGTTTTCACGCCATTTTTTCAAAAGTTTTTTCCCTTGAAATTTCAAAGATACCATTGAATGTTGCCAATTCACGAACAGGTTGGCCAACTTGACAAAATGTTAAATTTGTGTAATGGCCGAATTAGTGAAAACTGGGGAATGTTACAATTATTAGGGTTAATTTTATTTTTTTATTAATACTTAATAAATTGTGGCTGCGGCCAAAATATGCGATTCTATGTCAAGTACACATAAAGCACAAGTTATTGGGGCAGGGAACGAAAATATTCAGAGGAAGAACGGTAAAAGATTATCAATTACTGATAATTTCCCTTCAAAAAAGTTAAAACAAAAGGGCGAAATTATGACGGACACAACAACTCAAAAAAGAGCCAACTTCTCAGCTTTAAATTCTAATCCGAATGGAATGAACAAGAATTCAACGAATTTAATATCTTCCAAGCCCGGATCAGCCAAAAAACTAATTATAAAAAATTTTAAAGGTATGCAAATATTTTGTAAGCAATATTCGGTGCCAGCGGCCATTTTGTTAAAAATTTTCTTATTGACAATTTTCTAAATCGGTTCATGATGATTTCGAATCAGAATATCATTACCTTGCACCGTGATTGATTTTAGCTTGAATATATTACGTACTTCCCGCAAATTAAATTGCCGAGTCTACACTCTCCATGTTTGTTTGATGGATGGAACAATGCAAGGCTTGCAATTAAACTGTTTTTTCCTTTTTAATTGAAAAATTTTATTAAGTAGGTCATATTAGATTATTAATACAATCTATAATTAGGTTTTTGTTGATTGAAACTATACGATCGTATTAATAGTCTGATATTAATGGTTTTCTTACTCTACTTGAGTTAGGAGTCACTAGAATCATGGTTAATGATATTGATTTGGAATTTTCTGCTTTAGTATAAAATTTACTTGCTGAGTATGAAAGAGGTTCACAAAAACTTTAATCCTGTGTCATGCTGATTAATATTAAAAGTCAATATTTTAATTTGCCTTCTCAATATGGATTAATGTAAATTTTATTGACTTTTAGTTTTTGTTTTATTTCTTTATTTTTAGAAACTCCAAAGCTACCTGAAAATTATCAAGAGAAAACATGGGAGAAACTAAAAGAAGCAGTTGTAGCAATACAAAATTCAAAGTTTATACAATACAGCCTTGAGGAGTTATATCAAGCAGTTGAAAATATGTGTAATCATAAAATGGCTACCACTCTATATGATAATTTGTCTGGTAAGTATCACATCACAATGTAGTTTTCATTAATGGGATGTATAAGAGAGGCCTGAGGTTAATTAGTCAAAGTCTTTGACTACTGAAACAATAGTTGTGGTTCAGTCTTATACCCAAGGGTGGAAACTCAAGTCAAACTTGAGCATAAAATTAAATAATCAACTCTTAGTTCTCTTAAATGTTATGGAAGTATAAGAGCCTCATTACTTCTTGTTGCCAAAATCTAACCTTTTACTTAATGTGAATCAGTTTTTATGTTATTTGATATAAATTACTCAACCAAGAGTTTTAACTGAATAAAAGTAGAGTTTGGAATGAATTAAACAATGAAGTTAACATTAATAGGTAGATGAGGAATTCATCCAGAATCAAAAGGAGATTCTTCCTGTAGGTTGTGTTATCTTTCTTTAAACTGATGTATGGGAGGGGAGACCTGTGGTGTAGTGGCTAAGTGCCAGGCTAAGATGTTATTGTCTTTCAGTTCAAATCCTCCTCTTAGATCCAGTTATACACAAAAAGGGTAAAAATAGGATTAAAACTCAACTGTAACTACAACTGTAACCTTTCTCTAATCTGATGTATTGATAAATTTTCAGCACTGACAGAGCAACACATAAAAAAAAGTATTGAAGAATTTCTGCAAGAGAACATGGACAAAGAATTGTGTTTGAAGAGAATGAATCACTGTTGGGAGTCTCATTGTCAGCAAATGATTATGATTAGGAGTATTTTTCTTTATTTAGATAGAACTTATGTCCTTCAAAATCCTTCTATATATTCAATATGGTGAGTAAATGATAATTTGGTTTCGTATAATATTACTGGCTTACCTGGTTGTTTTTGTTATGAAAGCTGAACACTTTTCATTTTAAAATTAGATTTTACTACAATTTTAAATTGAGGCATAACATATATTTTGCAGGGACATGGGCTTGGAATTATTTAGGCGACACATCATACTGAATCCAGTGGTACAGAACCGAACTGTTGATGGTTTGTTGATGTTAATTGAACAGGAAAGACAGGGAGATGCAGTTGATAGAACTTTGCTCAAAAGTTTGTTAAGAATGTTAACCGATCTTCAAATTTACCAGGAAGCATTTGAGGCTAAGTAAGTTTATTTCCTGTCTTTTATTGATACATAAACAAACCAAAGTGTAAGTAAAAACTGTTAAATGATAATGATTTGGAACTTTTTAATTTTTAGGTTCCTTGTTGCTACTGAGAGACTGTATGCTGCTGAAGGGCAGAGGCTAATTAATGAACAAGAAGTCTCGGTTTACTTGAGTCATGTAGACAAAAGACTGTTTGAAGAAAATGAAAGGTTGTTATATTATTTAGATTCGACTACAAAGTAAGTAAAACGTACCGCCTTGAATTATTTAAATTGTGAATTCTACACAAATTGTCATTGAGCCGTTGGAAATAGTTTTGATAAAAATGTGCCCGCTTTCAAATTCTCACCGAAAATAAAATGTTGATTAAACTAAGATGGGATTAAAATGCAGGGAATTTGTCTTTACAGGTGGCCCCTTATTCACACGGTAGAAAAACAACTCTTGAGCGAACACTTGTCTACCATTCTCCATAAAGGCTTGGACAACTTGCTAGAAGAAAATCGAATACCTGAATTAACGTTACTCTACGATTTGCTAACTAGAGTTAAAAATGGTTTAGTCGAACTTTGCATTAATTTCAACACTTACATAAAGGTAAGAATGACATGGAGGAATAGTTAATTATTTAAAAACATTTATTGAAAACCATTTACTTCTGTCATAGTTGAGTTTTAATGCCGTTTTCACCCTTTTTTGGGTACAACAGGATACGGGAGGAGGATTTGAACTCGCGACCGTAACTTCATAGTCTGGCACTTTAACCACTATACCATAGATCTTCCGCTTGCTTCTGTAACTATTAAGTACTTGTGGGAGATTTGTGATGTAGTGGTCAAAACTCTCGACTATAAAAATTATTGTAGTTAGTTCGAAATCTCTCCCATATAACGTTGTACTTAAGGATGAAAAATGAGATTAAAACTCCAAATGAGAGTTCTAGGCATTGAATACCTTGATACCATTGAAATAACAAACAAAACAGAACACAAAAGAACCAAATTTGTGAAATCTGAGCATTGGAAAGAGTAACAGAAGACGTGTGGGGTTTGCTATTCTTAGTAGATCTGACAAATTATTGTAATGTTAGTGAATATTTTTTTTATTTTTGCAGAAAAAAGGAAGAACAATTGTGATAGTTCCTGAAAAAGACAGGACAATGGTACAAGAATTATTAGACTTTAAGGATAAAATGGACTTTATCGTTTCGAATTGTTTCCAGAAAAATGAGAAATTTGCCAATTCCCTAAGGGAAGCCTTTGAATATTTTATTAATCAGAGAGCTAATAAACCTGCAGAACTCATAGGTGGGTCATGGGAGTACCCTTTCAGCCCTTTTCTCCTTTTCCTTTTTTTGAAAGGTTCCGTTGATGAATTGTTTATATATTTTTCCAGCTAAATTCGTAGATTCCAAATTGCGTGCTGGTAACAAAGAGTGGACAGAAGAGGAATTAGAAAGGTTACTGGATAAAATAATGGTTTTGTTTAGATTTATTCACGGCAAAGATGTCTTTGAAGCTTTTTACAAAAAGGTGATGTATCAAAGGGTTTTGTATTGGACCATTTTTAACCAACTTTCGAATTAGAAATTGTGTCACGAATATGATTCGTATTTTTAAGGATCTTGCCAAAAGGTTGTTAGTCGGTAAGTCAGCTAGTGTGGACGCAGAGAAGAGCATGTTGTCGAAGTTGAAACAAGAATGTGGCGGTGGTTTCACCTCGAAGCTCGAAGGAATGTTCAAAGATATGGAGCTTAACCGAGACATTAACATAGCCTTTAAGCAGGTGAGATAGGGAATCGGATGTGAGTTAGCTAACCGTTTTATCATTGTACCAGTCGATATATCTGTATATTCGTTTTTCTTTTCAGTATATGTCAAATATGAAATACTGCAAACTTCCAAAAGCTGGAATCGATTTGACGGTGAACATCTTAACGATGGGATATTGGCCTAATTATCCGACGCTTCAGGTTAACCTTCCTGTTGAAATGATCGAGTATCAAAACGTTTTTAATAAATTTTACTTATTGAAACACAGCGGTAGGAAATTGCAGTGGCAACCGACTCTAGGTCATTGTGTTCTCAAAGCTACTTTTGATGAGGTGAGTTAGAAAGGAGAAAGAAGAGGTCTTAGTTTATAGGTTTAAGTATCACTCCTAAGCGGTTTCATGTTTCTTTTTAGACTTCACTAGGAAAGAAGGAACTTCAAGTGTCTTTATTTCAAGCTCTTGTTCTTTTGCTCTTCAACAAAGCTAATGAAATCTCATTAGAAGATATTCGGACGGCCACTGCGATCGACGTAAGTTATCCTTCTCACCTTGGAAAAATATGAGGGACTCTCTTTGGGTGATTGATAGTGATAAATGATAGTTTTTCGGTTATTCTGTTCCAGGATTGCGAGTTGAGGAGAACTCTTCAGTCTCTAGCATGTGGGAAAGTGAGAGTTCTTCAGAAAAATCCTCGTGGTAGGGACGTAGAAGATGAAGATAGGTTCACGTTTAATAGTGAATTTTCTAATAAATTGTTTAGAATCAAAATTAATCAAATTCAAATGAAAGAAACCGTGAGTATAATTGTTTCAAAAGTTAGTTTTGTTTGGTTTGTGTGCAACTGTTTTGGTTGACAAAACTAATTGTAATTTTAGAATGAGGAGCAGAAAGCCACCGAAGAGCGAGTGTTTCAAGACAGACAGTATCAAATAGACGCAGCCATCGTAAGAATTATGAAAATGAGAAAGACACTCTCACACAACTTACTTATATCGGAATTATATAATCAACTCAAATTTCCAGTTAAGGTACTTACAATGATATGGTTGTAGTAAATTTTATTTGAAAATTAACAAAATTTCTGACGGAAGTCAGGAAGGGGATGATATAATTAAAGTAAAGCGTGTTATGCCAGGAAAGATTTCTGACATAACAGTAGTCGAGGAAGGATCTTGGGCTATGATGCCGTCCAATGAATGAATGATAGTCTATTACAACCTTGTGTTTGTCTTATTCTGTATACTATACTCTTCTCCGCCCCGACTGCTCCCACTTTAGCTTGACGACTTCTGGACTTTTAATACTGCTGATCATCCAGCCGCCCGGGTGTATTTATATGAGCGTCTCATCTGGGTTTCTTTGTCCATTTAGTTTTAGCCTCTCCCCCGTTTGATTTAATGTCTTCCCAGCTTTATGTCTTTCAGGTTTTAAGGTTTCGTTTGGTTGCCATCCTACACTCTGAATCTGAATTTGGTCGAGGGTTCTATTCAATGGTTTTGAAAGCTCTTAAATTATGAGGTGCTCTAGTTAGTAACTCAGGCGATTTTCTAACTTCATTTGGGTATATTTGTCGATAGCTTCCAGATGTTGGCATGACGCTGCATCCTAGATCTGATACTGGTCAAGTCTGGTTCATGTTTTTGTGAGCTCCTAAATTATGGAGATTTATGGTTGGTGACAGTGGACTGGTGCAGCGTAGATCTTATATTGAGCTTGGATAGTATAGTGATTGAACTCTGGTATTCTGAACGTGTTGCTCCTAGAATTACTTTTATTCCCAAATTATTTAGGCTGATCTCCAAAAAGACGCCCTTTTTCGAGATTCATTATTTCGCGTATCAAGGGTTGCACCCTCGACTTGTATTTTCTCCTCTCAGACATTTTGTATAAGATGTGTCACACTTGGTTGTATTTTAGTTTTAGGTACCGAACCTATTTCTCTGTGTTACCACTTTTGCTTCTAATTTCAGCCTGCTGATCTGAAGAAAAGGATAGAATCGTTAATAGATCGAGATTACATGGAAAGAGACAAGGACAACCCGAACCAATACAGCTATGTAGCTTAAGGAAGTTTCCAGCGTTGCGAGTTATTTACTTAAATCAGTGGACCGTTTTTTACATTGATTAATTTGATATAAAAGGAGAACAAGGAACGGTTCTCTCAATTTTTCCGTAGCTCGTACTTAGTTTGTCTTCTCCCTCGACGAACGTTCCACCGTTTGTGTTTTATTTTTTTCTTCCCCAATTGATGACTGTCCTAGTCGGTTTTTTTGGCAGTAGCTTTAAATTGCCTTGAGGGTAACGAATTCGGAAAGGGAGAAGGCGAAATCGGGTTGGCTCGAATGGCGCATGGGTGTGGAGATGTTGACTCGAGTTTTGCGTCCAATGAAATCCACGGTGAGAGCGAGCGATGGGTTTTTACCTTAGAAGACGTTTCTTTTCTTGTGTGATATTATCCCAATTGAAGAGTTATTTTTTCAGCTTTAATAAAATTCACTCGTGTGAATATAAATCAAGCTTTATTGTAAACTCACATGAATATTTAAAAAAAAATTTTTTGTCATGATTTAGAGTACTTTCACAAATAGGCATTTCCAACATTTGGATTTTTTTTTAAAATAATTATCTCACGGTTTTTAAGATTCTAGTGTACAATCCGTTACAGGGATCAATTCGTTTTGTATCCGAGGAGGAATTTTAAAATAATTTTAAAATAAGTTAATCTCGGCTATGTATCACTGCAAAAAGAATTTTATTGAGAATTGAGTGTAGTACGTACGGATGTGAACGAACTGGTTTTTTTGTATGCAATAACATGTGTAAAGGAAAATGCCTTAGGTTTTGCGTGTTCAGCTGTACTCTTGGCGGTTGTACTAAAGAAAACAAAAAGCAAAGGGATGTTTTAACTGAAGTTTGAGATTTTGGTTAAAACTTTGAATGATTTTCTTTGGGGAAAAACGAGAGAAATTAGCACTTTGAAGTAAAGGCTTTATGTAAAAATGTTTATATGTAGCTGTCACTAATTTTTTTTTTAATAAACAATGTTTAACTAAATGGTTGTCAGTCGAACATTAAACTTCAGCGTTGTGTACGTCCTTGTAGCATGTTATGTGGTCGTGATACCGTTTTGTTAGCCTTAGGCTGTGAAAGGACTCAAACTCTGTGACTGTCTCTTTGGTACGTCATTAAACCAAACCAAACCCACAACCGTTTTTTAAAACACTAAATGGTTGTGTGACAACTATGTCATTTCATCGCTCATCAGGCACTTTAACATCCCAACCACAGGGCTCCTCCAAAATTTGAATTTGCAAACAATTTTTTTTCCCCTGTCTGTAAGCGAGACATCAAGTAGTTGGTCTGGCTTTAAAGGGGCTGAATAGCTCGGGAGTAGACCAGTGTCTTAGCCCCAGGAATTGGATAGACGGATGTGACTGGAAGTACAGTCTGTAGGATAGGATAAGATATAGGAGGAAGAAGGAAAGGAGAAGAGGGAATATAGAAGAAAAAAATTGAAGAGCGAATAGAAGAGGCATGAAGACAATGATAGAAAGGGATGGAATAAGAGGAAGAAAAGAAAACAGGGCAACGAGAAGGGAGAGAAAAGGAAACTAGTAGTTGTATTAATAAAGTGGGTAGAAAGTAGTAGTAAGAAGACAGGAAAGTGAGAGGAAGTATAGAGGGTGATGCTAAGAAAAGCGTGTTATGGAGTAAGAAATGTGTAAAAATAAAATTTAAAAAATTTATATTCAATTTAATTTAAAAAATTTACATCATTCTTTCAGTTTCACAATTTAAACATAATTTCTAGTATTAGTTGGTGGTCACCGTAATCACTCATCCGAAGAATTAATACCACAAACTCGTTCAACACAAAACCAGTCTGCAGTTATGATTCGGTCTTAAGTTTAAATTTCTTTCCCTATTTGTTTGGTTTTGGCTATACCAAGATTTTTACTAAACTTTAACCTTCCAATAACTTCTGATATAATAAAATAAACACGTAATCGTCTGTACATCATATTTCAAGGGGGACATCACGTTCTTCACTACATTTTTCCACCTTTTTGAACGTCGGGCTCACTCCCACTTGAATCTCTCAAACAAACACCAAATCAACTTTTTCAAAAATAAACTACAAAGTCCTTTTGCTTAAATTACTGTATCCTATACCCAAACAAGTGAGTAATACTTTGTTAGAACCTTCATAGAGTTCTTCACTGTCTTCGTCTTTGGCCTTGAGGTCAAGTTTGAAGGTCAAACCGAAAAAGTCTTGAACATGTTGCAAGAACTTAATCCTGAAATAAGACAAATTTGAATTATAATTAAGTGTTTCTACAGCAGTAGACTACTCTCTCTGTTATAATCTACAACTTGGAAAACTTACATGTATGGAGACAGAGGACCTGTCATAAATTTAGACACATCCTTTTGAGTCAATGACATCCACAATGCAGCCAGACTTTGGAAGGAACTAGAAACACAACCTCCTCTATATACCTCTTCAAGCAACAGATTTGCAGCTTGTGTTCCAAGATCTTCAGGGACTGAAGGCTCGAAACCAGGTCCAGGTATGGCAGAGTGATTATCACAGGTCAAAAAAACTCCAGTTGTTGTTTCTGCATTCAAACTAATTCCAAAACCTAATTCCAAAGGAGAAAAAGACTGTCAAAAAAATTTCAGCCCGAATTGGTTCAGAGCTTTTGTAGTCAAGCATAACCACTCAACCACCTGTGTAAATTTACTAAGAAACTTCACCTGGAGATTTTCCAGCTTTATCACCTCTAAGATGATCAGTATGAATGTAGACATCTGGAATGAAGTTTAGCAGGATGCCTTTAGCAGACTCAACTATTCTATTAGCAATTGTTGGAGACACTCTAACAGCATAGACTGTCCCTCTGATTCTTTTTATTTTACCCATATCAGTGACCTACAACACAATAACTATCACAGATCATGATTCTTACTAAAAAAAATTTTTAGGATATGTAACAGTACCTGAATAGGTCTTAGTGATTTCCTGACAGGGCAGGTAAAGTTGACTTGACCTCCACCTTCTGGTGCCATTCCACGTTTTAGAATTTTTAATGACAGACCATCATCAACAACTAAAAACCTTTTTAAAACAGGGATTGCACCTGATAACATACTGTCTACTGAAATTTCACCCTGAAACAGGAAAATATTGTAAATTTTTACACAAATTACTCGTTATTTTAAACTTGAATTTTCTTCCTTTCACAATTTTGTTTTCAACATTTTAATCAACTAAGAATTCAGTGGGAAGCTTTGTTAAAAAAAATTTTTGAGTGCTGTGCTTTTACAAGACACCAATCATGACATGAACTTGTTGTTCATGAGTATGAACTTATGAACAAATAAGTAAGAGGGCCAAAAAGAATTTTTCATTAAATGACCTTTCCAAAAATTATTTAAATTGTAGTTTTTTGAAATGTTACAATGTGATATGATATGGTTAATTGTAAACCCTTGTCACATGTTACAATGTTACCAAATGATTACTTAAAACATCTGCATTGAACAAATTCTTAATGACAATGAAATCTGTTGAATTAGTCAAAATTCAATGAACTTTTTATAATTAAACAACTTACAGGGGCATTCGTCACTCCTGTTAGAACACAGTTCAAAGGCTTTTTACAAAATGGTCCCAAAGCCATTAATACTTCTAAATAATAAGAAATAGCCCTCAATTTACAACATTCATGGGTGATGTCTCCTCCGTGAAGCAAGCCAGGCTGGAAGTATAGACTAGTGCCTGTGTGATTGACCTCTATAGTAGTTCCATTTGTTACCTTATCCAGAAGCCTTATTAAATTTATTTCAAATTCTGAAAATTAAGCCAAGAAAATAACAAAATCATAAGGTTAAAAGGTTCAAAACTAAACCACGTGGAAATCGTCGTGAATGCTTTACCTCTCAGACCAGGATAATCATCAAGAGATCTGATGTCATTTATTTTTACCGGTCGGCCACTAAGAACCGACAAAAGCAAACGCATTCGAAATGCATTACTGCCTCTATATACTAAGCAATTATCACGTTTTCTTACTAAAGACATTTCCTCTCAAATACTAGTAACGTAACGATATCAGGGAATGTCACAACAAAACCGTAGCAAATATTTTTGCTACAAAGAAATTTTATTTTTCGTAAAGATCAGCAGTTTTGAATTTTATTATAATTTAAAAATTAATTTATGACTATATAATAATAAAAATAATAAAAACCTAAACGAAATTAAAATTTTCTTTTCAAAGACAAATTTTGAAACTCAAGAATTTGCGCTCCGTCACAGATGCTTTTGTACCGTTTTTGCTACGGAGCAGAATTTAAAATGGATTCCTTTAGTTTATTTATTTACAGCGATTACCCGTTAATTTTGAAAGAAAGTTTTTCCTGTTTTCTACACTAGTATTTTTGATATTTAAAAATGTTTGACTTTAATGAATAAGTGTACAGTTTTTCAGTATTTTCGAAAATGAAGTTTATTTTTTTGAAGTATTTCTCATTGACGAATATAATGAGTATTATGTTCGTTTAGTTAATTTCCCAAAAAGTTATTTAATTCAGAAATTCGTGTATGTGAGCGTGACAATATCCATTGTTTTGACACTGCCTTTTAATTTTACGGTAAATGTTGTCCTTAATTAAGAAAATATACTAAACTAAATAATAGTTAACATGTGAAAATGAAAAAGAAAGAATTGGACAAGTTTTGTTTAGTTCTCATTTTTTTAACTGTAATGTTAATTATCTTGTTCTAGGTAAAGTAGGATGGGTGCAGTTAAATCTTGCTGTTATAGGCAAGTAGAGGACAAGCTCATGGTGACCAAAATGGATTTGAGTCACTGTGGCTGTTTAGAAGTGCCTCCTATTGTTTTCAATGCTGAAAGATGTATCGAGACTTTAATTTTATCTTCAAATCAAATTTCGAGTCTGCCTCCTCAATTATTTCACTGCCAGGTGGGTGTTATAGTTTTTCCTTTGTAGATTTATTTTGTCAGCTTATGAATTTTAAAATTTATGTTTTGTTTTGTTTAGGAACTGAAACATTTAAATCTAAATGACAATTGCTTAAGTAGCATTCCACCTGCAATTGGTTCATTTCCTCATTTAATTAGCCTTAAACTTGATAAAAATAATTTGCAAGAACTGCCAGATAACTTAAAAATGTGTAAAAAACTCAAAAGAATTAGTTTAAGCAATAATCCATGGAAACAAATGCCAAATATTGTCACTCAGCTCATTAGTTTAGAAGAACTTTATATTAATGATTGTGAACTGAACTACCTGCCTGCATCAGTTGGGAGACTTGCTAAGCTCAAAATAATGGAACTGAGAAATAATAGTTTATGTAATCTGCCTTTGTCTATGACAAGATTAGAATTATTAACTAGGTATGACAGCAAAAGACAAATATCTATGAACTATTTAAATTTGAGGTATTTGTTGGTTAATGATATTCATAACAATCAGTTTAATGGTTCATTTTAGGTTAGACATAAGTGATAATGAATTCACCGAATTTCCAGCTTGTATTCCTAAACTAAAAAACCTTAAGGAACTGTTGTTAGACAATAATGATATAGAAGAAATTATAGATATAAAAAATTTGGTGCATTTGGAACATTTAGATGCTAGTTATAATCATCTGTCTACCATATCAGAGTCAATTGGTTGTTGCACTCATATAAATATGTTAAATTTATCATTTAATTATATTGAACAGTTACCCAATTCAATTGGTAATATTACACATTTACAGACTCTTCATTTGGAAATGAACGAGCTTACTGAGGTAAATAATGTGAAAGTGTTTAAAGAAATACATGAATTTGATTGTGAACCTCTTTGTTATTTTCTTATTATCTTGTTGTAGATTCCCAAGTCAATAGGGAAGCTATCTCATCTAGAGGAGTTAAATCTTTGTAACAATAAATTGTATAGTTTGCCCAATACAATTGGGTTGCTTAGGAATTTAAGAAATTTAAACGTTTCGAGGAATATTATTGAAGAATTTCCACCGGAAATCGGATCGTGCACGAAGTAAGGACCCAATTTAAAAGTAGAAGATATGTTTGATTAGATATTAGTTTGGCTTTAATTGAAAGGTGTTTTGAAATAGGTTGTCAATCATTAACGCCGCTTACAACCGCCTTCAAGTTCTTCCCTCCGAAATCGGATATTTGAACAATTTGAAAGTTCTCGATCTCGTGGGAAATTTTCTTATGTACCTACCAATAACTATAATAAATATTCGTGGAGTTCGTGCCATTTGGCTTTCGGCCAATCAAAACGTGCCTTTGATTCCTTTCACCGAAGACTTGAACATAGCCAGCGGAGAAAGGTTTCTGACGAACATAGCGCTTCCGCAGTTGGGTGAAATCCCACTTCGTGGTGCTGCCCGGGACGATAAAATGGCTGATCACAATGAGAAATCGTCGTCGTGGAATAAAAAGATCAGGTACAGTTAGTTCGAATTGTTTCCTTTCATTTTTTTAAGTAGAGGAGAGTTTGAGTTATATTTTTTTTGGTTAGGTTTGCCGAAGACGAAGACATCCCGCCTGGTAAACTTCACCGAACGCCGACTCCTTTCCCGAAGGAGTTAAGAGCTCCGAATAGAAAGCACACAAGAAGTGAAGAACCAAAGCCGAACGACAATTATGTGAACGTAATCGATGGGAAAGTGAGCGAACAGGAAGTTCAACTTCTTCAACCGCCTTCGGTGCCCGTCACGAAAACCGGTAGCGGTCTTCTGAACGCATCTGAAGGTAACTATCTTTGGCCGATTCTTTTTAACCAGTTCTTGGGCTTCGTTTCACTCTTTCATTATGTTCTTACTCAGGTTGTGTGACGAGAATCAGAGAAGCGAACATACGACGAAACAACAAAGAGGTCACGTTTGAAAATCCTCTTCAGAATTACAACGTAGGAAGTAATGGGATATATGTGGAACCTGGATATGGATACGGTATGTCTATGCTACAGGAATTTAATTTCTCTATTACATCTATAATCTACAATAGACAGTGATGGTAGTGACAGTATTTAAAGTTTCAGCGGGAGGTCTGTAGTGTAGTAGTTAAGAGCCAGACTAAGAAGTTATAGTCGCCAGTTCAAATCCTTCTCCCGTGTCCTGTTATACCCAGAAAGGGTGAAAAACGGGATTAAAACTCAACTTCATCTTATTTATAGTTTCAGGAACCGAAGAGAGGGGATTCTCTCCTCCAGATACAGTCGATTCAAAAATTCCCGAAACTCAGGAAATGGAAATTTGCAATCCCTCTGACACTAAGGAAGCTAATCCCAACCAGGACTACAGAAATACACCTCCCGTCACATCTGAGACGGATCCAGACGTGAAACCGGAATCGAATCAGTGCAAGGAGGAAGACGCTTCGACGTCCGACCAGTCCTGTAGGGATACCCAGGACAATTTTGTAAATTCATTAAAGCAACAAGTTATTTACTCGAATCTTGTAAATAATGGAAACAAAAATCTCGACAATGATAGTTCACAGTTCAACCCACAAAAAATTAGAGAGATGTATCACAATGATATAATCTACGGTAGCAGATCTCCTAAACCTAACTGTAAGTGTGTTTTTCGTTTTATTGTGTTGGGTTAACCATTGACTGTGCAACGTGGTTCCCTTAATCATGTATAAATTCATCTACGTTTCTTCCTCCTCTTTTCTATCTCCTTTTTTATTTTGTTGTCTCTCTTTTTCCATTCGCTCCTATATATATACAGTCAAGGTACTTGACAACTTTGCTCTACTAATCTGCTTCTCCTCTCTGACTCGTGTCTTGAACTACTCTCTAGAATCTAAAAATTATTTTTTTTTGTTTTGTTAGAGCGAAATCTTTGCTGACAAACTTCAAGCGAAGACATTTATGACTTATAAAGCAGTTAGTTGTCAGTTTACTTGACAGGAGATTCTTGTCCAAGAGTAAAGAACCCTTTTCCTATGGTAACTCATTCCTTAGTTCCTTTGTTTCTTTCTGAATCATTTCATTGTATAAATTATCTTCAACTTGGTGTCGATGTATCGTTTTTCATGTTTCCTTTGTCAACATTTTTTTTTCATTTTCAGTCGGTGACTGTATATCGCCGTCCAGGAGAGACTATTACAATGCCAATATCGAGACTCAACCAAAGTACCTCTGCTCAAATAGTACGTCCTACCGAAGTGATAATTTCATTCGAACGCCGTCTATCAACTCGAATCACCAAGAATACAAAAGAGTTTATTCGACTCCTCCTCCTCCACCACCGCCGCCGCCGCCGCCACCACCACCTCATCCAAATGCGATGGTTGGTTCTTCTGGCAACTTCAATTCCTCATCGCCGCACTTACCTTCAAACAATAGAAACGTTCTGTCGGAGTCACAGAATTCAATTTTGTTAGCGCAGCAAATGAGAAATCGAAACATCTCGCCTCCCTGTTATGAAATAGCCAAAATGTATTCGACCAAAGCTGCTCTATTTGAAAGTAATCGAACGGATCAATTAAAAACTAATTAAATTAAAGCTCAGGAGGACGTGTACGATCTCAATAACCTTATTGACTTACGTTCGCCTGTATTGGCCGAACGACTCCCTCTCTCTTTTTAAATGTTCGTCCAAACATATCATTTACTTATTGTGATTTAGATGTAACCGTCCAACGGTATTGTTTTGACCGATAGCGAAAGTGATCGCATGTGTGATGAGCGTGTGGGATGTTGTGTTGCCCCTGTGGTCCAATACTCTCACCCTTTTTCACATTTGCGAGTAGGAAGTGAAATATTTGAAAGCTATGTAAAGTGGCCTTGACCTTTAAGCTCAATCTCTCTTTAAAATCTTTTATAATATTTATTGAAATTTGAGTGAAATTTATGTACATAATAAATTTTTATGCTATTCGGCGATCTTCTGCGTTTATTATTAGATCTCCTTCTGATTTGAATGCCCACCAGGCCGAAGAGGTTCACGCCCTTTTGAGAGTTGTATTCTTGTTCCGCAGAGCTTACTATTGGGTTAGATATAGTCAGTCAGTTGGGTTGAGTTAGTTTAGTCAGTTTGAAGCAGTTTGGGTCTGTTGATTTGACTGTAGTATTTAATACTTCTGTGTTTGAGAGTTTTCTCCAGTCCGCTCTTGGGTCCACTCCGTGTTGCTAAAATTAGGGGTAAGGCAACACTGTGGTAAGGAACTGTGGGAAGGGAGAGTCAAGACTATCCCACACACACAGTTCCTTACCGGCAAATCGGCTGTACACATAGAAACTTCTTACTCGAATATGATATAAAAGAGCGAATCGAACGGAATGATGTGGTATTAGTTCTCCTCTTTACCTCAAGACTTCCGTTATATGATCAGAGGAATCGCGGACTCAAACTCCACAGCGGGGGAGGGAACACCAAATTAACCTAACACCAAAAAGCTCCTTTGAAGGAAGACTGTGTGCCCGAAGTCAACTACAAAGCAAAGAGGAACGTGTTCGAAACAGCTCACAGCCACAAATCCTACTTGAAATGTATCACTTAGACCGAAAACCCAATCCACTAGACAGCAAAAATCCTACGTTTCAAGAAGCCTCAGAAGAATTTCGCTTAAGAAGCCAAGTTTTGCAAAACAACACAAAAAAACCAAAAACTTGCGGACAACAAACTCAATTTCGGTACCATTCGTCATGAACCCGGGTTAAAGTTATGTACAGTAGAAGCGATGGTCCATGACGAGTGAAGGAGAGTGTATTGAACCAAGATCGAACTGTCAGGTAAGTGATCCCTTTCGACCATTAATGTCTAACAATTTTCACGTTTGCATTTTCCTTTCATGTCGGCATCAAACACTCACGACCAGTTGCCTTGTCAGAATACTTTTAACCACGAGATCCAAAGATATCATTTTAGTTCTTCCACTTATCCCCACTCTCCGCTCTTTAAGTAATTACTCATGGATTTATTCGGCCGCGAAATTTATTTGAAACAAGTCGTCAACCCCACCGAGAATCCACAAAAAAAATTTTTTTCTATCATTTTTGTGAATTGTTTCTGTTTTTCCTTTTACATTGGTCACCTTGTTGAGTTTAGCACTAGATTTATGTGAAGATGGTCTGTTGCTTATATCTATTCAACAAGATTTAAGAATCTTTCTGGATAAAATATCTTTGAGAAGTGACAATTAGGCCCCCAGGGCTCAGGCTCAGGGTTTTGTTATTGTAATAACTGGAAGAGGTGTCTACAACCAAAAAAACGTTGCTGTTCACTGTTCTAGAGGATCTTTTACATATCTCCCTCTCTCCCCCTCTTTTGCTTCGGCTATCTTACTTCTCTTGTTGCAAGTAGCAAAAAGTTCTTGATTCTTTTAATATGGGTTGCATCTATTTTTTCCTGGACTCCAACATAGAGGACATCAAATATTTGACAAAAATACTTCAAAAGATGGCGACCGTTTTAGACAAGAGTAGCTACCTAAAAAAAAGTAACAAACTAACCAATTAGTACGACTAACATCTCATGTAACATGTTCTCTGTTGTGTTGATGGTTAGTCCATCAGGGTTTCATTCATTACCAAGGTGGAGGTATCTTGGAGTAAGAGTAAGCGGATGAGACGGAGTAAGCTTTCCTGTGAGAGGAACGAAAAGCGCAAAGATTCTAAAAAACTTTCTAGAAAGACAGTCCCAACTCGAAAGGAAGTTGACTCAGTACGCAAAAATGAATGAAAACCTCTTCAAGTAATCATCGGCCTGTGAATGTGGGTCACAACAGATTTAAAATTGAATGTTAAAACCAGAAATCGCCAATCCATTCTCATCCGAATCCCGTTTTTGATTGCCACTAGTGACCCGCAAAAAACGATTTACAAAATGACCATAATGAACGCTACATTGACCTAACTGAGGTTTCCTTGGGACAAGTTCCTCTCTCTCTCCTTTCTCTGGGCCAGTCTCGAAGTTAATAACACCCTGTTACCGCTCTTCACTTACTAACTAATGATACTGTGGTCACTTCTTTCTCTCAAATGTCCGCCTCAATGTCTCCACCTCTCCGCCTACTTTGGGTTTATGCTCTCACCGATTCCTCCAATGAATCTTTTGTTTTTGCTTCAAATCGGTCAGAAAACCTGGGAAATGGTGTCCGGGTAGTGAGTGGTCACCTGTTGAGGTTCTTTGTTCTCTTTACTTTTTACTTGTTGGTTTTTCTTTGACATTTATGTTCTCATATTTAATCTAACTTCAAAACGATTTGAAAGTTTTAATCAGTGCCTGATTAAGTTGCAGCTCAGGTTCTATATAGAACCCAATGTTAATCGTAACAGGTCACTTGTTTATTGGGTCTTGGACCCATTGCTCACTTTTATAAGTTACTATTGCAGTCTGGACTACAATTAGTGAACAGCTTTTCAGAACTTCCAAAAGTTTTGTGATTAAATTGTATCGAGCATAACATAATGAAAAAGCTCTCAAGATCGTCAAAATATCAAGTAGAAAGTCATAGGAAAGACAGCGCAAAATGTGACCGCCCCCCCTCTGAGCCTCAATGTCCCAGGTTTTTTGGACATTCAAAGAATACGTGAGAACATGAGCCTCTGGTAAGTGAAGACACTGAGGTGGAAATGAGAGAGGACGAACGAGAAGTTGGAGTCCTGGAGTCAACTTAACTCGAACTGTCTTTCTAAAAAGTTTTTTAGAACTTTTACGTTTTTCCTTCCTCCCGCAGGAAAGCTTACTCCATCTCATCTGCTTACTCTTACTCCAAGATACCTCCACCTTGGTAATTAATGAAACCCTGGTGGACTAACCATCAACACCTCGAAGAACATAATTCAAAAGAGAGACAGTTGTATGTGTGATAGTCGTGTAAGTGGGCTGGTTTAATAGTTCTTAAGTTTCTGTAGGGAAAAAGGAAAGATAATTGAATGGAAGTCGAAACCGACCGTTCAAACACTGAAGATGCCTTTAGATGTGAAAGAAGCTGCATAGTAGCCAAAAGTTACATACTAACATCACAGTACCGTAGCTGGATTTAGCAATCCAACCTGCTAAAAGCTCATAAATTAGATGAGACGCGCCAGAGACAAAGGTGACAGTTAACAGGAATTCGTGAAACGGTAACCAACCAGAACGAAGGAAGATTCGCGAAGGTGTTCTATAGTAAAAAGTTGCCGAGTGAGATGGAATCCAAAGATGAAGGAGGAAAGTCGGTTGAATTATGCATCAAAGCAAAAAATGTTGATTTCTTTTAAAGTGGCGGCCGAGTTCGAGAGCTGAGTCCGAGATCAGTTGCGCGGTTCTTCCACGTCCAAACGGACAAATACCAACTCCAACAAACGCACTCTATAAATAAGACATTGACTTTGGAGCTCTTGCCACTGTTATTTCTCATTATTTTGCGGTCGCCGTGGATGTTCCTAGGTATGTACAACCTCAATTTCGCGCGCCATCATTTTCTCTCTCCTAACTCAACTAACAAACTGTTTCCTCGTTCCTTTTCCCAGGCTTGTTGCGCTTTGTTTGTTCTCCTTCAACCCCTTCGACCTTCCATAAGCTAACCAACTACGCTTTATTAACCCAATTCGTCCCAAAATTTTTTTTATGAGAGATTTGGGTTTTCTTAGGTGGAGGTATATGTCCAAATTTAGAATACGGTCAGTTTAAATTTTTTTTCCTGCTGTTGGGATTCCGGAAGATCCGCCGATGAAGGCAATACTTTCCAGAGATCCTCGGAGAGATCTGACTCTTTCGTGGGTCGGTTTAAGGAAGAGGAGAGGTAGAGATGCTTGTGATTTTATTCTCTTCTTTCTTGGTTATCTCTGTCGGCCGAAGTTTTGAAAGATCTGCCACTCTTTTGGTGAGTCAAACCGAGACCCATGTTAGGAAGAGAAAAGGTTTGCTGAAGATTTAGCCGTTCTAAAGCCCAGGCTGTGAAGTGTGTTCTGCAGTCTTCTTCGTGACAGTAGTCGTCCGATGATAGCAGATGACCTGAGTCTCTCAGTCAATACGAACCGCAATAATAAGTCTAAACTTACCGTGAAACCCAAAAAAAACTTTGCTTAAAAAATGCATTTTTTGCAAAAATTTGCAAAATTTCAAATTTAAAGTTCAAATTTGACCACGTAGTTGCTCTGGTGCCTTTTGTTCTGAGCAAAAATATTTATAAAAGGTATTGTCCGCAAATCAGAACACTGGGACGAGATGGGTTAAGGTGTAAGGAAGTCGATAACCCCTAAGAACCAACAAAACAGTAAGCATCTCGCCTCTAAACTAACATTCTATCCTTCTAGGGGGTGTTAGAGGGTGTACACGACGACCGTTACAAGTTGGTTTGAAGTTTAGGCCTTGAGTGGGCCGATGTCGACTACAACTGTAGTTCTCGGTCAAATCGCTCAGCTTTTTTTTTAACTAATTAATTAACGGTTGCGGGAGGTCTGTGTTGTAGTGGTTCAAGTGGCAGACTAAGAAATTATAATACAAGTGTAACTTGTTCCTGTAACTCCGTATAGTTAGGATGAATCGCATACATGTTCCAAGGATAAACAAATAAAAAAATAAGAATAAAATGTTAGAAGCTGTTGTTCCTCTTCCGTAGGACCGACTTCCATTGGGCAGCTAACCATAGTTACGTAAGACGTTTTTTGTAAATAATCGTGATGTGAAAACGAGCTTTCGAAACTTTCTGACCAAATTTTGGCAACGTGACAAAAATTCAATTTTAGTCTGTTGAATAAAGAAAAGAGAGGCATGAAAGGTAAACATGACAAAGAAGAGAATTCCCTGAACATCACAAAACGTAATAACACTGCTATAGTAATCACGTCAAAGGAAAGATAAACAACAGTTTCTTCAACAGTTAATTAATTAAAGTTAATAGCTGAGTTTTAATTCCGTTTTTCGCCCTTTTTGGGGGTTTAAGAGGATTTGAACTCGCGACTATAACTTCTTAGTCCACTACCCCCGCTTTTGAACTCAAATAGTCAGGGCCATGACTTCTTTTATTTACTAGAACCAACCTCACTCAATACGAAATTTTAAAAGCAAAAAGAAAGAAAAAAGAAGAAAAAGTTGGACGAGTCATTTTGCCATAGCCTCGGGCAATATTCCCTTACCTGGCCAATCCAGTTAAATGGACGTTCCTCGAGTTGAAAAGTCGTCGGCTTCAAACTAGATCAATTAAATTTTTTTTTTTACTTCTTTCAAATCGAGTTATACAAACGGGAAATGTTAGAAAACTAAATTATCAATTGGAATAGCTATTAAATAGATTTTTTATTATCCTCGTCGCCATTTTTATTATAGCTTTAGATCTTCACCGCTTTTTTCTCTTTTTACTGAATCTAATCTACGGGATTGTTATACCGTTGAATCACACAATACGAATTAACTATTAGATCTACCGTTCCGGTCTGTCTGTTTGTAGAATAATACGAAAGTATAGATTTATCATATTTTGGATAATCTTTACTGAATAATATAATTGCCATCTTTTATGACTTATTTATATCGGCAATGTCCGATGCTCTCAAAATAGGTTTCACTCCAATATGATCTCGATAGTATCTTCCTCGATTAAGGCCGCCCAGAGCGAGGCTCACCAGAAAGGTCTAAATCACTTTCTTGCACAATCACAAACTTGCTTTCAACTTCGACCCTAATAATTTAATGGAGAGTGTGCAGTATTTATGAAATGGCAGCTTATAAAAATTGTGCAGTATTTCTGACATGAATTCTCCAAGGAACCGTGCAATATTTATGAAAAAATTCACCCCGCAAAATTAATTTAAAAAGCTAGAGCATTCTCGAATGAGCAGATTTGTTTTTAAATCTTAACCCTTTTGACCCTGTGATGACTATTATTTCCCTGGGTTACACTGGGTTCCTGGAAGGAGGATATACCATAACAAACCACAGGGACGAACAACGTCCAACAAGCTCAAGACCCTCTAATCACAACTTGAAATTCTCATTAAAATATGTCGCAGAAAGGTTTTTCACCTCAGTTGCCTCTCGGCCAGGACAAACCAATCAATCAATTATTCGTGACACGAACAAACATCCATCTTATTCCGAACGAACCGACAACGTCAGTCAACAACCCAAATTTCCAATTCCGATTGATCAACCTAATTGAGATAATCGAATCAATTTCCTTTTCATCGGAACCGAATAACATGTTAGCAACCGTAACTATTTCCGGTTTTTCGTGACAGATTCCATTCTCCCGACCCGACCGGAACAGTAGACCTGACACTCGAACACCGATTTTCTTTCTTCTCATCTTCTACTTGTGTTTCAGATCAAAATGGATTTATCTATCGTCGTCATTTTGTTCGCATCTTTTCTCTCGACCGCCATTTCTCATCCTAAGAACTCCGGTAAGTATTTTTATGATACCTGTTCTGGGTTATCGGATATTGTCCTCGATATACTTTCCACACTCGATGCGTTTAATCCATTATAAGAAGATTGAGCTGTTGAAAGTTGAACAATGCTCATCAACTGCTTTTAAGGAGTATTTATCAGTTTTTCAAGAACAAATCCTTTAGTCCAGACCATCAGAAATGTTGATGATGGCTCTAATTTCTGGGTGATCATGTTTGGGCGAACGGTATCTACGTCCTTCCAACCAGATAATGACAGAAACGTTAGTTTTAGGTGATGAACAAAACAGCCCTCCAACTACAACTATTAACATTATAACTGAGAATATCAGCCGTTACAACTTCGGGATACAGCGCTAAAAGCAACAATAAATTCAAATTTTAAATTTAGAACATTTAGCACCTATATACTCCCTCCAACCTTTCTTCCTCTTTTTCTCTCTCTTCTCTCTGCTTTCTTTTTTTTCTTATTCTTTCCTTCCTATTCCACTCAGTCTCTTCCTATCTTTATGTCCCTTCTATATTCCTTCTTCTCTATTTTTTCTCTTTCCTACACCTTATCCCACCTTAAAGACTGTAACCTCCAGTCACATCCGTTTATCCAACTCCTGGGGCTAAGACACTGGTCTGTTTCCTAGTTACTTAGCCTCTTTAAAGCCAGATCAACTACTCAATGTGTCGCTTGATGGCACTTGACACGGGGTAAAAAAAATTTTGGAACATCTATCAGAGAGAGTGAGTCTGTTGAGTCGAACCAAACTCTCTTTCAACCTTGAACGGTCAAACTTTTTTTTGAACACTAAGAAAACAATAAGTTACGACTTATAAATCGTAACTTGAGTGTGACACAAAGAGTTATTGTTTATCTTTAGTATTGGGATTGTTTCGAGGAAGTCATGAATCATAATTTTACGAGTTTGGCAGTCTTAATTCATTCTTTTGCAAGGTGAAGTCACTTCGCGTCTCAAAAAGCAAACGAGATCAGCTACAAAAATGTGAAGTCGAAACGGGAAACTTCTTTATAATGTTATTTAAATTTCGTTCTGTATCAGTTTTCAATTATATACACTAATTTGATAGTTTTCAACAACTACGTCATAGGTTGGTGTCAAAGTCTTAAAGTTGACAAAATGTCGGTCTTGTTCTAAATTTCGTGAGTGATTAGTTTTTGAAACCTGTGACGCGGTTTGTTTAACACGCTGAGGACGGCGCAGATTTTGCTGTCGCGTACTCGGACGGCAGTAAAAATCGTATCTGGCAACGCGTTGCGCAGATGTTGTATATCAAAACTCGAGACACAAAAGTGCACTTTCTTGTGTGATATATGCGGCGCTCTTTACAAGAGCAGTTTCTTCTATTTCTGGCAAGAACTTGAAATTAGTTGTGTTAGTGATGTGCGCAAATTGGTGAAGTCCGCACAAGTGATGGTGAGCGTGGTGACATCAAAGGGTGACGCAAAGGGGGAAGAGAGTTGTGGTATTAACTCTATTATAGTCTACCTGTAAAAACAGTATATTTTAATAAAAAAGTTATTTTTAATCACATGAAGTATTTTTCGTCTAACAAAACAGTCTTATAAAAGTACGGCTGATGTGAGCCACTGGTGGTACACGCCGTCCTCAACGTGTTAAACCCAACCAAAAACAAAGCTTAGTGTATCTAGTTAAAAAAAAACAAACTTGATACAAATTTTGGATGAGAAAAATGAAACAGAGCTTTGACTAAAATTAGTTTTATTAAACAATTAGTTAATTGTTTGGTGTTGTCCTAAACTAATTCAAATTCTTTGTTAAAATTAAGAAAAAAATATTTAACTAAGTCCGCACCGTTGATGTGAAGACTTGCAATGTCGATGTGTCAAAAAACAAACGACTGCCAGCTGTTTTGGGACATGTAAGCAACTTATATAAAATAATGCAGCTATGTAATATAGTTCAGTGGTCTCAATTTTTTTTGTGGTTAAGACCACAATCTCCAGTAATGGCCAAATTTTAATTTTAATTTTCTAATATACTAACATTCTCGTAAACCTTTCGTTCGATGATGTGTTTCGACCTTAATGAAATTTCGGGATCCTGATCTTCAAAATTTTCAAATAGTGGATCATGGATTCTTGATGCTAGTTTCGAGCCATCGTTGAAATACCTATGATTCCAAATTTTCCCAACCAATATCAGTTGGCGTAACGTTGTCTACTAGCATATGGTTGATGACTCCTGATGCAGTGGAGAAAGAATCAGAACCCACAAAACATCCAATATTTTAATGTTAAAATTGTTCACCTTTAAGACTAAAGAGCTACATTACTTTATCTCGAATCCTCTCACTCTAAACTTAAACTTAAAACTAACCCACACTATACCACATTTCAGATATCATCCCAAAGGACTACTACAAGCGTCAAATTCTACAACCCATTCCTGGCTACATCCCTGTATACATTCAAACGGACGCAGAACCCGTCGTCAGGAGAGAGAAGGTGAAGCAAGCCGCTGCTGCTGCCGTTGCCGCCGCCACCCACTTGCATTCTGATAAAGTTCCTGCCGGCCAAGAGAAAGCTGAGACCAAAAAATCCGACGATAATGTCTCACTGGACAAATTACAAAACAAAAACAAGATGGAGGAGACTTTAGGTAAATCCGAACTGACCAAAGGGAAGGCTAAAACTAAAACCTTCCACTCGTCCATGATCAATTGATAGGAAAGCATCTACGAGCAGAGGTGGCTGTTGATAGTCAACCGAATCTGCACACAAAATAAATTTATTTATTAATTTATTATTAATAATATATATAAATAAAGTGATTTAGGTTAGTGTATAATTAATGTATTAATAAGATTTATTGTACTTATAAAAAAAATCGAGGAAAGTCAACCGCAGGTACTCTTTTCCTTATTTGGGGGTCGAGGAAACCTTCCAGTGACGTTGGGAATCGTTTCCCCTCCCTTCTACTCCTTTCTTCTATCGTTTAGATCATCACCACCATTTTCCTTCTTTCCAATTCTTCAGACTCAAATCTTTGCTTAGTATAGTGCTGACCTTAGTTAACACCCAATAACATTTCCTTCTCTTAACAAAGATTCTGTTTAGGTTTTCATAGGACGCCAACTCACCCTCTTTCCTAACCTCCGCTCCTGAGTTTTGAGCTTTAGGGGCAGTTTCCTTCAATCTAACACATCTTTCTGTAACTTTAGGTTTGTTATGCTCTTCTAGATAAACTATTCTCACTAAGCTGGCTTGTGAGGTGCGCGTGAGGGGGTTTTCGCAACAAAGCTTGCTTTCATTAGAAATTTCCCTTCTTTTGCGAGCCCCCAATTTTAGTCTTAATCTTTTATGTTTATCATTCGTGATTTGTTCGTGTCTTTAGAGTGATAGCTGTTCTCGATTATGTTTATTAATAATTTGTTGATTTTCTTTGTGTAAATTAAAGGAAATTATAATTATTGAACCGCTTAAAGAATTTCTTTCTTTGATGCCTGACACCCAGTGAGGATCACTAAGATGTGATAGACCAGATATAAACAATCACAACACACAAGTCACACACCACCAACTTTTCATCAAGGCTGATAAACAAATATCCAGTCACCTTGATTAATTCAGGAAGACTTTTCCTCCCCCAAAAACTGTTGAACATTTTCCACCAAACACTTTGATGTCAAGCTAGAGAGCTGAGTACATTTGGAAATCAACAACTCTGTACACTTCAACACTTTATCCACTTTAACAGTTCCAATTTGAGTTAATTCAGTCACTTGGGCTAATGTTGGCATGTAAGACAAGCTTATTGTTCCCATTTGATTAGTTTTCCCTTCAAAAAATGTCTTACAAAATTTTTCTTCTTCCAAACATGGATCCAAAAATGTTAAATCATTATGAATGCCCTTAAACAAATAAAAAAAAGTGTTTTTTATATTTTTGGTATGAAAACAGTCAAAATAGTGAAAAAAATTATTTAAGAATCCTTACCAAAGAAACAGAAGTTATAATATCATACATGGGAATTCCAGCATCGGCTAAAGCAAGACCTGCTGCAGTGATGGCAGCTGAAAGGCATGATCCATCATTGTCCAATAGTAAAACATAAATGTCAACTTGAAAATTAGGAAACTCATGCTGAAAATACAAGCTACATTTGAATCCAGACTTTTGCTTTTGATTTAATTATAGTAGATCAGGGATGGCGAACCTGTGGCACGCATATCACAAGTGGCACGTTTGAAAATTTTGATGGCACGCACAAAAACAAAATTATTTTTAGAAGTAATTAAAAATTATTCATCTGCACTAAATTTATAATTTAGTATATAAATTTGTAGTACTGCTTACCTACCTTAGGTAGGTCTTTGATTGAGTTGGCAAAGCACCTGACAATGAAACTAGTAGTCAAGAGTTGACGTTTCTAGCAGATTCTCTTATACCCAAACCCAAAAAAGGGAACTAAACTTGAATAATAAAAGAATCATGTCAATAATGACACAAATTTTTAATCAATGGTTCATTGTATATATAATGTGTTTCCTCTGGTTGTATATATTTATATACATTATATTTAATAAAATTAAAAACATCCAACAATAATGCCTATATAACAAAGGCAGAATTACAGGTGTGTTCGTCTTGTCATATGTCACATGAGCATCATTACTTAAACACTAATTAACCTTAATATTTATACTTAAGATTCATAACTTTAGAGACAAAGGCTGTGAAGTTCAAAGTTACTTTTCAGGGGCAAATTTTGAAAACTTTTATCTATTCTGCATTTCTGTCTTAACAAGCTTCAGTAACCTCAAATGAATAACATGTGTTGCACATTGTCAACTTTTTCTAAATTACAGTTGAGGCAAAACCTCACTATCAATTATGGAAAATTAAATTAAGAATTCAGCACAGTTACTGTGGACTGAAAGAACTTAGCACAAACTTGCTATTCTTTGAAGGGAAAAAAACTGTAGTCAAAGCATCATATTATCAAATTAATAGATTTAAGTTTGAGCCCCCTCCAACACTCAGTTTTACCTAAGGGTGGTAGTTAAATCAAAACATCTGAATTGACATTATTGACACAGATTTTCCAATTTAGCAATAGATAAACCTTTAACAAAAATGCACTAATACCACTTTCAAAAAATATATACTCACCCTGCACACTACAGGTTCTAAAGATCGCCTAATTATCACGCTTAAATCTTTCTCTTCCATGTCCATAATATGTCCTTTGTGTTCAGGACAGCTAAAAGGTGCGAATTTAAACTCACAATATAATTCGCCATTAAATGTGAATTCTGACAGTCTGGGTATTTCTCTCGGATCGAAAACCGATACCAGTACTTTTGTTTTATTTAATTCTAAGTAAGCCGATCCTTTTGCCTGGGTGATAACACCTGTTTTCATGTCTATAATAAATACATATTTGAATGTTAAGAATTTAAATATCACACAATAACAAAGATCCAATGTTCTTTTTATAGGAATAATTAAAACTAATGTCACCATTCTAAAAACAATAAAAATAAAGAAAATCAGAGTGACTACATACAAATTTTCCTGTGTTCATCACATGTTCGCCCATCCGATCGAATTTGATTTTCATTTAAAATTTCCCTGAGACGAGCTTCATAGCTTTTCACATCTTTCTTTACAAACTGCCTGTAGCCCTCTGAATTGTCAGGAACTTGTAGTCGTCTACTATCAGTCGGCATTTATTCGATTAAATAAAATAACTACTAACACAATAATAACCGCTTCTCTAACAGTGCCTTTAGATCTAATGAACACAGCCACGAAAGTGTCAATAGAATCCGCCATTGAACATTTGGTAAAGAACATAACCTCACCATGACACATTGAAAAACCCTAAATTTTGATTTCTCTCGCGTAATTGATTGGTTCGGTCTTGATCTTGAATGAATTAAAGCTTTGATTTGAATAAATTGTCATTCTGAGGAAGATATAAAGCTACTTTTGGGCAACTTTAATGTCCTCATAACTCATTAAATTGTTAAAGTTCCAACCGTCACATAACCCCCAAATCACCTGTCTAAAGTTGACAAAATTCTTAAAATAAACTTAATCCTAAATTTAAGTGGCTCAAGCTTTTCTTGTAATACTCACCCACGAGATGACAGAAAATTCTGCAGATAATTAATTATAAACGTGTATATTATTTGATAAAATGATAGCCAAAATGGTTACTTTAAAGAATTCTCTTCACTTGTCTGGGATGTCTGGAGATTTGTTTTCCATCCTAAATTATTGTGTCTTATTGTTAAGTCCTTTTGGTAGTAGGGAACTAATATTTATTACACTAGTCTTTGGGCTAGATATTTGAAACACTTTATTAATCCTACACAATTTTCCAGCAGTTGTAACGTTTTCCTACATAAAAAAGCCTTCAAATTTCCTGTCTTAAATTGCCTAAATTTTCACTCAACATCTATAACAGGAATACAAATTATATTCTGCAAACAATGCAGCAGTTGTATTTCAAGAATAATACAAGAAAGCAACAGAAATTTACTTAAAAAGCAAACCGTCCAGACACCTTACTTTTGAGTTAATAACAAATCACATACTTGAAAAGACCCATCTGACCAACAGCAGAGCGAAATTTTAAGCCTTTACAAATAACCGGATGGTCACCATAAGGTATCAATTTGAAATTCATTAATGGGTACCAAAGTACCCAGAAATAAGAGAAATCTGTTATAATGTATAAATAGGTACATTGAGGAATACGTTCACCATATTTTTGGTAAACATAGATCTAATCAAAATATATCGTTTGAATCATATTCTCGTCTTCAACAGGACGCTATATGCCGCAGGAAACACAAACTTATAACTAAATATTGAAGAAAAATGAAAATATTTAGCCCTACTTAAAAGCAAGGCCAAAATAAAAATAAAAGAAAACGAATTTCACATAATCTATGTAGTATACTCTTTTTTGTACAGACTTCATATACTCCATACAATTTACATAACTTAAAATCAAATATATTATCATATGATACACCACATTTATACACAAAATTTTTAAGCATATAATAACTATTTTGTACTAAAAGGAAAAATAAAATAAATAAATATTACGTTTTGGTAGGAAATTAATATCAATTTAAAATAAAACGTGACCACACTGGTAAAAAACATTACCACCATACATTTCGACTACAGTGAAAAGATACTAAAAGACAGTAATCGACAATTAAAATGATAAAAGAAAGGCAAGTCTAAATACTGAGAAAACTTTGTCATTAAGAGTGAGCGGCTTAGAAAACGGTAATACTGTACAAGAAGAAGCTCACAACGAACACTACGGTCAGTAGCCTAGAAAAATCTTATGATATGGGCTGATTGGAAAATAGAAAAACCTGGATTTTAGAGTAGATATGAACCTGGATTTGATAGTTAAGGACACTTCTTTTTCTCCTGATCCCTTGATCCTTTGACTCGACTTCACCTCCATTTTGTTTCCTGATTCTTCTACTGAAACCTCCTGACTATGTGTTGACTTTTCTGACCTTTTTTTCCTTACTTCCGTTTATATCTTCTATCACATATTGAGCATTTACAGTCGTCTCTAAAAATTTTCGAACTATGCGAAATTTTTAAGATCTGTAATTAAATGAACGATGATATAAGAGATACTAGAAGACACTTAGAGACGAGACATACACAAGCATAATGGTCTGTATGCGCTGTGGTGCCCGCGGGAATGTCCTCGGAAAGCCCTGCTGACACTTACCTCGAAAATAAAACTATTCGCTAAGAAAAACTTTGGCAAAACTTAAACATATCTCGTTAACTGTGCGTAAAATTCCTGCAGACAAATATTTAACTGCGTGAAAGTAGGTCGCTCATCGATCGACATAGCCCAGCAGTATCCCATCACGGCGAATCTTTATGAAAAAGAAAAATTTGGTTACTTCCCGATAATCAAGACCAGAAATTGACACAAGATTACGATGACTATTCCAAACTTACAGCTCGTCGGGACAATTTATGGGCTGTGTTAGCCTGTAACCATCTCTGAGGTAGGCAGCCATTTCGAATGGATCTACTTCTAGATACGGTTGCTGTGCGAGAGTAGTCAGCTCCCACAAAAGAACTCCAAATGACCACTAAAAAAGTATTTTAGATTTTAGACACTGGATTTGGAGACTAGGACCAATTTTAAACAAATCAACAAACAACAGCTTTTACTCACGACGTCACTGGCAGTCGAGAAAGTCTTATGAGTCAAACTCTCAATAGAAAGCCACTTGATGGGCCTGTTTTCGTTATCTCCAAGACAGTGATAATCTGCGGGAAACAAGTCTCTGGATAAAGCGTTGTCGCAAATTTGAACTCGAAGCTTATCATCCACTCTGAAAAAGAAAAATTCCAAAGCGTGGGATTAGACCCGGGCTGTTGTCAAAGAGAAACTGTTTGCACCGGAGACATAGAGTGCGGCTGAAAACTTACACGCAATTTCGTGCAGCGACATCTTTATGAAGGATTTTCTTCTTGTGAAGATACTGCATCCCGTGAACGATTTGCAAAGCCATATCTACAACCTCTTGAGTGGTTAGGGTATGGGCGATACCCTCCGCGCAAACTTTACACTTCTGAAGGAACCTGAAAGCAAGATATTAAGTCTTAGAACTCCTCGTCGGAGAGGATGAGTTTTTGGTTGGTGGCTCAAACAAGCGATTTACTCACCTTTTTAAATTCGTGTAACCTTGGTAATGGTAAATGAGAAAAGGTGAGGTGTGATCTTCGATCGACACTCCTAATATCGAAAGAATATTCTTATGACTTAAATTGTACAGAGCCATTCCCTCCTGAAGCAGTACGGATATCTGAGTCTGAGAGGCATGATCTGTGAACAAGAAGAAGGAAAAGGTTAGAATGTAGGGGGTAGTTCACTAGTGTCAGGACAAGGAATCTAGTCACTTTCCCTACCTGTGACTGTTTTGACTATGATCTCCTCCTCTCCGCCATCTTCTTCGGCATAAGTACCCCTGTAAACTTTTCCAAAAGTGCCTTCCAATACGACGCTCTTTAGTCGTACTCGACACCTGAAACCAACTTACACAGTTAACTCTTTCTCCTTCTTTCGCTCCATCTTCCCACCATATCTCTACCATATCTGCCCTTTTCTCTCCCTCTTCCCCTCTTAAACACACTCCTTTTGTCACTTTACCTTGGCATTGTAAGTTCCGCTATTCTTTCATTGAGATCCTTATCCTTATGTTTATCGTCGATCATCGTATAACTAGGCATTCTTTTAAAGCTGGCGTAACTAGTCACGCTCTTACAACTACTAAGCGAAGTACCCGTTCGATTATTGACGGGCATTTCCACAGGCAGGAATGTTGTGTGACCCTGAGCTGAACACGCGGACCCATTTCTGGATTCCCTAAAAGTGAAAACACATCAGAATCAAAGGGTAAATGAGCCGAGGTTCATTTTGGATGACCTAATAGGCTCTGATTAACCCAAAAAATAAAAGTTGAATACTAACTGAAGCATTCCGCGACGGATTTTCTTAGTTTTTATGTAATAAGCCATAACCATGATCACGATGACCGCGATCAGAGCACAGGCACATCCCACGGCTATGTAGAAGATGTTCGGAGCTGAAGGTGAATCAACTATGACGACTTGTTGATTACTGCTAAATGCACTCTCGGGACCTGAAATTAAAAGGAACAAAAAATTTGAGTACCCGGTCCAACCCCGCTACTAGTTGTCAAGGTACGACTTTCATCTCCTCCTTCAGACATCCATTTCCCCCGTTCGCACAAAAATCCAAAACGACTTTTTGTGTAGAAAAAAATGATTCATTCATTTGCTAACTCAAACAATTAATTAAATTTAATTTCATCTTCAAATTCAATGTGATTTCAGTTTAATTATCGTTAAGTGGTCTTTTGCAAGGGGCCCAAGGGTACCGCCTTCACCAATCATTTCCACTACCACCTCCTTCTTCGATAACTTCTCTCTTCTCGAAAGATAGTTCTTAAATGCACTATATTTCTCACCTCTCAGACATATTTTCCGTCTTTTGAACATAAGATGAGTGACCATGTTGTTCGATTTGTTGATGACGATGCTCACGTTCAGTCTAACATCGATTTCCGCGTCCACGAGTCCCGAGCAAGGGAGCTCCACGGTGAATGTTTGAGGCGTCGTTAGAACATAACCGGTGTTTGATATGTTCAGTTTTGGATTTACTAAAGCTCGAACATTTGACAGGTGAAGATCGATGTTGTACTTCAACTGGAAAAAAAATACGAAAGGATTTAGTGTCTTCTAGCTTCCAAAGGTTTGTGAAGACTTGCTGGGAAAGAACGGCAAACTCGAAAGTTGATAAAAGAGGACTCAAAAGGAAAAATTTTGAATGAAGACTGTCAAATGAAACAACCCAACAAAAATTATGGTTTCCTTATCAATAAAGATTCCCTTCACCGAAAATTTGTGGCTCTTTGGGGGGATCACTCCCATCAACTTTTACAATCATACTTAACATATACATATGTCACTCTTTCAATATTCCGATCCTGATAACATTAAAAAAGCAATCAAAATGGGGTTATGAGACTTTCTCGACCCAATATTTATCTATGCAGCAACCGAAACCCTTAAAAAAACAACCCTGCCACCTCCTCCTCTCAAACTAACACAGATGAGACCGGTCCCGAGCTTTTGGAAACCACCCACACTCGTAAGAGATCATTGGGTAACCCACCCTGTCGTTTAGGTAATTAACCAGATATATAAACTAAACAAAAGCTCCATTGTGGCATATGTACATGACATAAATATTGTGGCCTGATCTATTTTAAGTGTAACAGACCATGAATCCATTTTCAAGAAACAAAAAAAACCGGAGCTTTGTACACAAACAGGAACCGGAAACGGTGGAGAATTTGGAATGTTTGTGCTTCGAACTAGCCTAAATCCTAACAAGCCATTAGGGAGCTGACTACCTCTGACAGAGCCTAGTTGACATACATTTATACGTAATCAGCTCACCTAGTCGAATACAACAGAGAGATGCAGCCCTCTGCGACCAGAGGGGTTGTTCCAAAATGCAGGACAGAGAATTAAACTATTGAGAATGGTTAGAATCAAAGGAACACACATGAGAGGGACAGAGAAAGTGCAAAAACAGTTGCTAACGAAAGACGATTGTAGTCCCCCAGCTTATGTTCTGGGATACCAAACAAAGTGGCAGTAGACAGTGTCACATACTAAACCGAGTATGGAGAGGGTAGCAGCAATACTGTAAACCCTCTAAAATAAAAACGAGTTGACTTCTTCCAAAGTTGCGTCAAGCAGTGAGTAACGCCATAAATCACTTCATCTCAGACGCTTGGGTGGGGTCTGATTTGTAACAAACTCCACATCTCGTGACATGTCGTGAAGTATAATAAAAGATTAATAATATAAATCACGACGACACAAATTTTTACATAAATTATCCCTTAAATTTATTCATTAAAAACAGAAAACCTGAAAGGTTCTAGTAAACCAATTTTGAGGGCCTCCAGGAGAGAAGCAAGGCAACCCACTTCCAAAATTTCGAAAGACAGGACGCGAAAACCAAACACCTCCTCATTGGGATTAGTTACTTGTTTCCTTTAATAATATATTACATAATTATTCACTTATCTATTTACCTATTTGTTTATATAATATTTATTTATTTATCTACTTGTGTAGTTACTTAATTTTATTTTTTGAGTATTCGGAAGAGTCCTCACTTTTGATTTAATCATAATCACCAGCTAAGATTGGTTAAACTGATTAAACGCTAAATATTTATCTCATTTACCGACTATTTTATAAAATCTCAAACTCGTAATGGGAAATTTCATAAAAGCTTGAGAAATTTAACAAAAAACCAGACAAAAGTCAAGCCAGATAACCAGCCTTGTTCGATAGTAACAGTCAACGAGTCTCCAAATCAGGAGATATGAAAAGAACTGACTGAAGCTAAGAATTTGAGCAAATTTTTATAAAATTCTCAATTAAGAGTTAGAGACTTAAGACTAGCTCAGTTATCACTTACGGGTTTCCCGGCGAGGCTTTGCCATGTGAAAAACAGGTTATTGATGTTGGACGGTACGAGAATGACGAAATTGAGGGCATAATCGTTGACGATGCCATCACGAACGTAGAAAAGTTCCGCGTCTAATCCTGTAAAGAAAAAAAAGAGGAAAAATTGAAAATAAACCCAAAATAAATTTTCTGACATCTGCACAGGTATAATCCTATTTCTAGGGACTTGCCCTTCCTTTTGTGAATAAATAAAGTAAAATAAAATAAGAAAGAAAGAAACTGCACATGGGCAAACAAAATCCGGGGGCACAAAGAACGGCATTTTTCCACACAAAAATTGAATTAGCCCAGGTTTTGATGCGGGTTCATGGTTCTTTCCCCGCCTACTCTCCCCCTGGCGAATCAATACAACGATTTCATGGTTCACTTGAAACTTTTTTTTCTATTTCCCCTTGACTGGATTTCACCTGACAGCCTGCATGGAGTCTTCTGAACGATAACAAAATAATAAAATAAAAAGGTTTTTAGCTTCTCTGACTCCAGAAACCAGCAGGACTCAGAAATTGATCTAAGGTGCCTCAATCAAGTCCAATCAGAACTCAAGGACAGAATGAATGGAAAGGTTTCCTATAAATGCTTTGCGAGTAGACACTGTCAAGATATACAGGCACTAAGTTAGAACTGAGTGGACACCCACCTAGCCTTTGGGAAGTTAGTGTCATAAATCAGTTCCTCGATCTGCATCTGGGTGTCAATTCCTTAAACGAACCTTTTCGTCAACGACGAGTTTTTTCATTTAAATAAAAGAAACGGGACAACCATCAAGATAAAAGCACCCATTAGCGAAAACCTAATTCAATTTTTTCTTTAATTTTATTTGGCGGCAACCACCTGAAATATTCATTCCTGAAAAATCCTCAATTACGCGCAGACGGTGAGCAATTTGGCCGAGGCATTCTTGTCGAAAAACACTCATTGCTCGTGACGGCCGTAATCATTTTTATGGCTTGAAAATTTTTCATCTCTTCCAATTATCAAAACAATCAAATCCTTCTCACCTCACCTCCTCTCCTCCTTCCCCTCTCTCCTCTTACCGATTTCGTTTATCTCTCCTTTCGCACTTTTCTTAATCGACTGTCTGTCTTAACGTTTAACGTGTTCGTCATATTGTCAAATCGCAAGTGAATGATAACCTTTCCGCCTCTTCAGGTCTTTTACAACTCGGCATCCAAACTTCTGATATGTTCTTGGAGACTCCTTAAACCTTTCTCAATTAAGAGGAAAGATGAAGAAACAGAAATGGAAAAGCGAGATTTTTAGCTACTTGAATTCAAAAGTTACTGTGCAAATGTTCGAGCGCTGAACAGTTCAAACAGAAACAACAAAAAAGCGATTCAAGATGGCGACGAGTATGAATAGAATGTAAACAATCATTAAAATATATCACTTTATCAATTAAAATCGTAACTTTTTTCTCCAAATCAATCCAGATCTTTAGAACACCAGAAAATCAAAATCTTAATCGCATACAGAGAGGAAGGTTGTTGTAGTCTAATTTTGCATTCTCACACTGGTAGACGTAGAATCTGTTTCTTTCTCTTGAAAATGTGAGTCAAACGTTTGCTCATAATCCATCAAAACTCTGCATTTTAAAAACAGAAACCGAAGAATATGTACCACTTTGCACTCAACTATCACATAGACATGCCTCTAACGCCAAAACCCTTCAAGCAGGTGTTAAAACTGTCATGTTACAATCCTCTAGTTTACCCCAGGAGCGAAAGAACCAAATGAAGTCGTAAATTCCAATTCTAAAATATTAATCAAACGTTCCAATTCCAATCATTAACAAACCTCCAGGTTCACGACCTGATCCTAAGATACACGAATCAAACCAGAAGAAGAGTCACCCAAACAACGAATAAAGTAAGAGAGAGAGAGAGAGAGAGAGACGGGGATTAACACAAGATCAAAGAGAAAAGATAAAAATTTAATTTTCTTTTCAAACTGATCGTGTCATGTCTTCCTTTGTTTTTGATCGATCCCATGACTCTTCGTCCCAGAAAGTCAAATCAAAACAAAAGCGGCAACCGAAATTTCCAAGTGAGAAACAAGGGATAAGGTCCCCGAACCGAAGGTACTCGCACTCTGGCCTATCTCCTAATCACATGTTAATTTTATTCAGTACTTATCCAGTTTGTTTGTCTGTCAGTTAACAACATTTTGTCGTCCGGAGGTTGGAAAAAGAAACAGAGCAAGACAAAACTGTTTTCTTCATGGTTTTGGTCGACGAAGGATCGAGCTCCTAGTTCCCTTTTAAGGATTGGGAACTTAGGGGACCCACTTTGAAAACATTTATATGATGGCTTAAATGAAACATGGCGTCGAGTTTTTTTTTCTTCCTCTCATCTTCTTTTTTAATCGTTCTTCGTCTCGATTATACATCCTTCATTAAATTGAAAGACTGACGACTTACTGATTAAGTGCAAATGAAATTAATTATTTCCAAGAGAAAATGGTGATGGAACAACTGCGTTAAAAATCATCTGATGGATGCATCCAAACGTTTTAATTTGTTTATTTATTTATTTATGTACTTAACACATTATAGTCCAAGTAATGTTATCGTAACGATGTGTGGAGAGGTAAAATAGGTATTTTGCTTCTGTAAAAGTAGTATATGATATATCATAAACTATATTTGCGAAAGATGTCAGTGACTCTTTTCACCAGACGTGCAGATTAGCTCTCCCTACATCTTTCTTCTGTCTGCCTGTCCGCCCCTCTCTTTCACTCTCTCAGCTCATTTTCGATTTCCCAAAGAACTTAGTAAAGACCCGAGAACATAGGCTTTTGGTGTTGTCCCTACACCTTCGATTTTTAAGTAGTGGGCCTAACTATGGTGAGATTTTTAGTGAGTATGACATACCCTTGCAGAAGAGAGTCTGGTATATAGCTCCCGTCTTCCAGCGAGACACAAAAAAAAGGTGAAACAAATCAACAATATCTCGTCGTCAATAACTACACATAAACTCTCCACTCATTCAGATAACTCTCACATTGATGAAAGACATTTAACAACAAAGATGTTTTAAAGACTAACGCAACCGGAAAGCAAACCCAATTTCAACAAAAAAGAATATTATTTACAGACCCGAAAAATATCCAAAACCAACATCTAAATACATCCTCGACACAAAAATAAATCACACACACATACATCACATCACATCCCAAACAAAGACAAGTGTTAACACTTGACAACTTTCGTAACTCGATTACAAGATGCGAGGACGTCTATCAACCAGCAGGCTAAAGTTTCACATAATAAAGATGAAACCTAAAAAACCCAGATCCCTAGTAACAACGATGAGGGGATGATGCAAACCTAAACAAAAACCAAAAGCTATTAGTGGGCCAGATAACAGTTTTAACCTTGAGAAACGCCAGACATTTTCGAGGGTCCAACCGAATATTTTATCAGACCTTAATGAGAAAATAAATGAAACAAAAAGCAGAAGACGTTAGAAAAAAATGGCCTTTTACAGGCCATATTAACATTTCACTTCGGTCATGCCTACCGCGACCGGTCAATTGATCGATCTTCGAATTTACAATATATTTCAAATATAAAAAATTTTCATGTAGGGTTTATTTCATAAATATTGCACGTTTTGTGGCTTGAGTTAAACACACGTGTTGAGAACACATGAATTGAATTTTTACCTCACCAAAGATTCAACTTTGGCTTTCTATACAGAATTCGTAAATATGTCCACCACCGAACAACAACTGCAGGTGTCAGGCATATTGTTGGCTGCTGAATAACTGATGCCCAATGAAAATGGTGGAAATAAGTAAATTGCTACCATTCCAGAGTCGCAAAACTCAGTTTTCGATATTATTAATAGTATTATATTATATATTTACCTTTCTGATACATACACAAATTTAAATCACAAAATCGATGAAATAACCAGTCCGGTACTTGGAACGACAAGCAAAATTTTTTAAAAATCAAACAAAAGTTGTTGCAATGATTAAAAACATAACTGTATGTATGTTTTAGGAAAAGTCAGGCAGTTTCGTGACAGGATGATAACATCTTATTTAAAAAGTTTTAAAATCGGTCAGTTGACAAGTTTAACGTCGAACCCACTGCTCAGACTTCGGTACATCATTTTTAAGACGGATTAACTACGATTCTAATAGAAAATCTTCCAAAAACACAATTTTGGACAAAAATTTTAACCGCGCCTAAAAATAAATGTAATTTCGAAGTTAATCAACTTCAACAAACCGCAGCGCAAGGTCAAGTCTCATCACTCACAAAAAAATTGCCTTTTTCTTTATTATTAACCTTTCCGTTCCTCGTGAATATTATTAACGTCTATTAAACTCTTCCATTCCTTTCTTTCTCTCTCACCAACTCAGAACCGTACGAAGGATTCATTGCCAAAGACCCAAGCTAAGGCAACTCGGACCCAAGACAGAAACACTGACTCGAATACCATTTTTCTTTTCGACTCAGCAACCCAACACGAACAAATCGAAAAAGACAAGGTATCCAGTATGACCTCTTGGTGTGTACCAGGCTGTCCAAAACCGCAGAATTTATTGCACCTGCCACTGAACCATGATAATGACCATAACATAACACCCGTAGCAACATTCACTAGAACTAACCAAGCGGATATGAAACCCTTTTGACTCTTAAATCTCCTTCTCGTCTGCCTTCGAGCGCTATTCACTCAACGGATTAGATCCATGTTTATCATACAGTATCCTCTGTACGAGTTTATTTTAAATCAAATATTTGTTAGACTACATCAATCAGTCGTTAAGATCTTTAACAATAATTTTTGTTTTATGAGATTTAATTAATATGTGATGTGTGTTGCACTTGTTTCATCGGTGGTCCATTAAATATACAGGACAACCGCTCGGAATGATTACGAGAAAGTGTCAAACCATTTCAACCGATATCTTCCAGTTGGCATCTTCAGTAGTGAAGTGAGATTGAACTGAGAGGACAAACAATTGTATGGTTTGGAGTAAACAGTATGCTATAAAAATTCTTATAGACATACACAAATTAAAACAACTATACATTGACGAAACGCTGGGTTCGTTTATCGGAGTTCATTATATTTTCGGTGAAAACCCTTACTGTGACTTTTTTTACGCGGTTTTTAATACACCCATTCAATTGCACATAAACACACCTAACTTGTTATCATCTTCTGATGTCATCTCATCCCCAGTTTTTCAAACAAATCTCTTTAAATAGTTCGATTCTAAATACCTGAAAAACCTCAACTTCTTCAACACATCCGGCAAAACCTCAACCTAAAATCATCCTTCAAAAACTTCTTTTCGGAGAAAAACTCGGTTGTTGGTTTTCTGTGTCCAATCTAGCGTGAAAGTCTAACCTATGTTGATATGCAGATAATAATCCACCCGGTCATGGGAAATCGTCAAACTCGAACCATTTATTCATTTCTTTTTTTCGTCTTCTTTCTCTTCCTCCTCCTTCTCCCATACTTCCACTCCCTTGGCACCTTGATGCCAAATTGATGTTGATGCCTTTGCAAACCGCAAAAGACATTAACATCTCCAAATCCATCTCGCACAAAATCCGACTTTCAATCATTCTATTTCACCTAAAAGTCAAAAGTCATACGAAACGAAATTTTATCTCGTTTCGTCTCATTGTCCTCTTTTGAAAACAGCAGCTTTTCTCACCTACAGGAAGCAATCAGGTGATCGAATTTAGTGATGCACAACACTAGTTACCTGCTTACAACAGAAGAGAGAAACCAACCTGGCAACTTATACCTGAAAGCTATATCGGTATTTTCGCAGCGAATGTGGAACTTAGTTCCACACTTTGCCCATTTATCCAACTGTCAGTATACCAAATGTCAAAAATTGCCAACAAATGCTGTTGGCTGTCCTCAAAATAGGACAGTAGGACGATGAGGTTTAGCTAGCGTCTTATTTCTTCGATTTAGAGTAAAACAAATCAAACAAAATGAAAAAAATTGGTTTGCTTAAAATTCGTTAAGTTTCCCTTTGGTCCAAATATGTCAGAGGAAGAAGAGAGGTAAGCAGAGGAGGAGGTAGGAGGAGAGAATTATTTGTGAGATGAGAAAGCGAACTCCGGAACGGAATTTTCGTTGAAATGCGTATGTTTCACATGTTTACAACCGTTAATTTATTACGCATTTAATTTGATAAACAATTTGTTCTATGAAAGAAAAAACTTTCAACTTCCTCTTTCCTTTTTCTCCTCTTTCTCTTTCTGAGACTTTCTCGAAAACCAGTGTCAGCATTAACCACAAACGAACTTTGGAATATCATTGATTGATCCAGTTTCAAGATGAAACAGAGCCAAGCATGAGATTACGATAACAGTGTTACTACTACTAACAGTCTACTGCTGGATTATTATGCCTTAATTAAGCACTGTACACTAGCGCGCTCCAACAACTAATTTAGCGCTAACAGTGATTTTTTACGAAATCCCACACGGATGAAATCGTACATTTCTTGGACGTGATTAATATAGTTTCTGTATGCAGAAGATGATTGGAGGAATATTCTGACTGGCGAAGTAAGAGTTCAAGCCTTTTCATACACCATCATATAACCAGAAGTGAAAAACAAACAGAACTTTCAGGTATACCAAATATAGAGTGTGCATAGACGCGAAAATCAATATTTTATTATTATTTAAAAGCGAATATTTATTGAATTAAAAAATTTCCTCAAGTTGCTTTAACGTCCAAATGATTATGAACCAGTCATTATCGGCAAAAATTATTATTTTTCCAATCATTTAATAGCTATACTTAAATTATAAAAAAAAAGTCGGCAAAACGAGGACACTGCTTTGGGCGGAGATCTTGATTAGCCCCTAAACTTTTAATATTTTAATTTGAATTCATCGAAAACCAAAGCCAGAAGCTTTTTTTGCTAAAACTTATTTCCCTTTTAAAATAATTAATCATACTTAAAATTAAAATTAATTAATTTTTTTATCGAGTTTAATTAATGTTTACGTTAATTAAAAAAACTGAAACCTAAGCTCTGTTCTCTCTTTTAAATATCTTCTGGCCATCGACACGTCTACTGAAAATACTGGAAAAACTATAACAAGCAACATATCGTGACAAAAGACCGGTGTTCGGACTGGCTGTGTTCTGGCCCTGACTATAGAAGTTATGGCTGTGAGTTCGACTTTTCTCTCGCATTCTGTTGTGTCAAAGGCTATAAGGATTAAAACTGAAACTTTTTCCTGTTGTTTTAAATTTTCGCAAGATGACTATAACTGTTATTTAAACTTTTGCAGCCGTTATCCAATTGCAAAAGACACAAATTTATGAGTATATTACCAACCGCGTAAAGAAGTCCAGATCCGTTTTGGAATCTTCACTGACAAAAAACAGTGTAAACATTCTGAAAACCGAAGCAAATTTACTGTCATACTCTGGCAAAACATTTGGTTCGCTTTTCACTGTATTCAACCACATTTACAGTGATAACTCGTGAACTTTCTGAACTTTTTTTACGCGGTATGTAATAAATTAAAAAATCTAACTATCCAAGGGTATGAATCACACCAATTTGAAAATTTAATTTCATAAATAATGCACACTATTAGAAATTTTTTCCTTTCCATTCCCCGAACACCGAAGACTTTTCGTCCCTCAACATTCTACAAAGGCCATTGAGCTTTTTAGAAACGTCAAATATCATTTAATCTTCCATTTTTTATTTTTACCTTTAATGATTTCCTTAATCAAGCAAACCGATGGGTCATCTTCTAAAGGAACAACCTCTGATCCGACTTAACTCCCATTCGTGAACCCTATATGGTTTGGCCATTTATCATTTTCTAAACGTTCTTTTAAAAGTACGTAACCAGCTAACAGGTTCGACAACTAGGATTCTAGTACCAAATAAAAAACTTACGAACTCTGAGTTCCTTTTTGTACAAAATCAGATTAAAAAATAAAAACTTCCATTAGAATACTCAGCGTGTGTGTATTAATGATGTGAAACAGTAAGTTCAGAGTACAGAGTGTCTCTCTAACTTAGCGCAAAGAAAAAAATTTCGGTTTGTGCTATGTTAAGAAGTCATAGCGAATTTCTACAAAGCCCTTCCATGAAAATTAAATGACTCAGTGTCCAGGATATTGACAACAGTCCACAAACCTTAAAGCTAGGAGGACTAAATACCACTGTGACGCATATACGAAAGCTACAACCAAAACATGAAATCACTTCGATACAGAGTTACACCATGGAATCCTCACAACGAGAATCTTGGGAAGGAAATTAAAACAGATCTCTAATCAAAATCCTAAACTATATACATCGTTGTCATAAAGAAAATGGGAAACGATCTGGAGAAATCTCGACTCCAAATGTTATCGGAATCCCTCGGGAGAGAAAATCGAGTTTCCGGGCCGCGACAAAGAGGGATCGAAAACTTTGACTACGTCATCTCACAAAACGTTTCCTGTTTCAATCTTGATGTTGACATTTTCCTCTTTCCCTGTCACTACAGAAGGATATTAGTCAACAAAGGAAATGAAAACTATTTTTATTAACATCATTTTCCCTATATAACGTTTTGTGTTGTGTCCAAACCAATTTATCATTGTTCCTTCATAACCTACTGTCTTATAAAAAAATTCACAATTCATGGCAGACTAATTTGAACGCCAAAAACAGGAGACAAGGAAAAAAAATTAAATAATTGGACGACGTGTAATGTTTGTGTCACGTTTAAACGGCCCCCCTCGGCCCCCATGCCACCAAACACAAAACAAATTTCAAGTCTTTAACATTTCTCGCATTGTATACGTCGTGTACCTTAAAAAGATAAAAAATCGAGAGTCCATTGAAAAAACAAAATAGGTTAACGTCGCTTCCGGTCATATTTTATATTGTCCGCTAAGAAAAAGGAAAAAAAATTTATCATTCCACACAAAGTTTCTTCTTCGAAACGTGTCAGCTCTTCCTTTCAAGACAGATAACCTCGACTTTTGTCTTGCAACTACCTCGATTCTGATGAAACATGCTTTTTCCTTCATAATTTGACTCGCCTAAACGAAAATGGCATGAAAAGATTATGTCAGACGATGTGAGCGAATTAGAAATGAGTGAAAAATGATTGAAATACATTTTCGGCTAGCTAGTCTTCATGGTATCATCGCCAAACCAAAGATGATAGCACAACCCAAAACACTCAGACAGTATAGAAAATATGACTGTTTCTAACAGAAAATGAAGAGGAAAAAACCCCTAAAAGCCCGTTGTGAGGACACAATGGGAGACTCTATTTGATTGTCTTACACCATAAAAAAGCTAAAACACTACAGCAAACGGTCTTGCGTACTGTTACTGGTCAATTGACCGCTATTCGAATTTCCTAGATATACTAAAGTATATATAATAACTGTAGATATAGAAAACTAAGATGTATTTAGTAAACTTGATGATAAAACTTCTACCTACATAAATATAGCAAATTTTCATGGGGGGCTTATTTCATAAATATTGCACACTGTTTTGCTTGTGTAAACATACACACAACCATCAACTATCGTGAAAGATACCTCCTCATGTCAAGTTTTCACCCCATCAAAATCCATCTTTGGCTCTCTATACAGAATCCATATAGATGTCCACCACGGAGCAACAACTCTCGTTGATTAGAACACCTCTTCCCCCTCATTGGTTATCCTATCAATCCAATCTCGAAACACCTTTCCTCACCTCATTCGTTTTTAAATTAAAATCGCCAAATGCCGTCGGGCAAAGAGAGAAAAAAATTTTTTTCTTCAAATCATCTCGCACGCGTTTAAAAAGAAGCCGAGACATTCCACGAAAGAAGATGAGGTTTTGCCTTTTACTTCGAAACTCTTCATTGTTTAATCTATATACGAGACCAAACTGGCAAGACACAAGATATAGAAAAATTTCCAAGGACGTCAAATAAAAGGTCTAAAAACGCTACCAGGCATTTATCGGTCTCTCTTTTGCATTCTACGACTCCGCGTTATGAAGAGAGAAAGAGAGAGAAATAATAATAATTTTTTTATAACATATAACCAGACAAAACACGAAGAATATTAACGTTTTAAACTGTTCTCCATAACACGCAACATTTATTATGAGGAGATTGAAGAATGTCATTGTACCGCCACCTAACAATACCGTTCAACGTTTGTTTACTGGATAATTTACAACCGAGTCCACCATGCTATGACTGGACAAAAAATCTATACAATCCAGCTGTATATCTTCTTTCTCTTTTCCTCCTTCCTTCAGTTTTATACCTCACACAATACCTTGACTTAAAAAGTTTTGACAATGAACGTTTCCACCGTGAAATTTTTTTCCTTCCTTTTCTTTTCCTTTCTTCTTTGGTGTACCCTCTTCATCAACGTGACATCGCTCTTGTGACAACTACCTGCTTTTAAACTCGACTTGGCTGAAGAGGATTCCCCCGGACGAAAACATGACCTGTTGAAATGTTGAAATTCGGGTCAACCTAAATAACTTCTGAATAAGGAGCGAATTTCGAAGCCAGCCGTGGTACTTATTCTCTCTTTTCCTTGTTTCTTATTTTTTGTTTCTGTTCTCTTCTACAAGTCAAGTTAATTAATTTAGTCATCAAACTCGAGTTTATGGCCGTAAAAGTAATCGAAAGACGCCTTAAACAGTCACTTTTAAAAACTCGATTATCCTTTTTTGCGCAAAATCAACAGGAATTTAAATTTTGGCATTCGGAAGGAGATGAATTTTGGACTTGGCCAAAATAGAAGACATCCTTTTGGGTAAATAATAAAACACCTGAATAACACATATGCTGAGAGTAGACGGAATTATTTTCCAAAAATTTTACAATCCAATGAAGGTTAGTGATTCATCATAACTGTATGACGAGGCGACTGGGCCATTTATAGAGCTTGAACTATTACCATATCAATTATCAGACCTATATACTCGAGAATATATACTGTATAAACCTTTCAAAGTGGTTTTAAGGAAAAGAAAAAAATTACAACAGCCATACCAGGTCAAGAAGCTCCACGTCTCATTGGAAGTAGTTCACGACGATGGAAGTAGTTCATCTTTCTCAGGATTTAGGTTTAGACTTCGACAACAGGTACCCTATGGACAATATGACACCAAATCGTGACCTGGATTTCGTAGATGAATACGTTACAGTAAAAGTGATAAATTGAGTGGATATATATAATTCCCGGCGAGTATTCATAATCACTAACTAAGCTTGATAAATGTGACAAATTCCTGAATATTGCCAAGAATATATATTGAATATTGAATGTCCAAGCGCCATGTTTTGGGTCATATTTTCTGAAGTAACATGCAAAGTTGGGGTAAATCATGAGACAAAATACAAATACTAATCATGAGAACCAATAATCAGTGGGAAAATAATCAAATTTACCAACTGATTTGAAATAGAGGTGGTATTACACGTCACCCCAACGATTCCAGACTTCCACATACCATCTTTAACACCGATTTTTCTCCTAAAATTGTGTGGTTAGTTACTAAGGAAGTGTTCATCAGGTATGACACCATCCTTCAATATTCCATCGTATTTGCATTCAGAATTCGTCGACTGCTATTGCAAAAAAAGAAAATGACGACTTTAAATCATCCGGTAATCGTCCAACTTCTTATTTGTATGCGAGATTCGAATCACACAAACCCACCTTTGTGACCAGACATTCAACATAGTTGTCATTCAAACACTGTTCACAATCATGAGTAATAAAATTTTCTTTTTATAAATTAACATTGGGATTGATTTTGTACCTCACAAAGAATAAAAATTTTTACCCTAAAAAGAAGAAAACATTCAAACTATCTTCGAAATACAAAAATGTTAAAAAGGAAAAAATTTGAGACCGAGAAATCCTCTTCCCTCCAGGACAGAACACCGAACATGATGGATTACCAACACCACAACAACAAAAAAAATTCCATGAAAAATGGTCAGAAAGAATTTTAAAACTCCGCTTCCGAACTAAATCTCGAGATTAGTGACTTCGTTTCATCATCTTCGATCTTAAGTCGAAGGATCATGACGATGTGCTTTTAAGGACACACGCACAACCACACAAAAAATGAAAGATAGATGCCAATCGTTTAAAAAAGATAAGCCAGGTTGCCAGCAGTGAAAACATATTAAATTTTATGGTAATGTCAAAAGTGCCTTGTCGCACTCCAGGGGTTGCAGGTCCTCAACGTCGACAACCCATTTTAAAAGAAAAAATCCGAGTTGTCTTACGATTCCATCCCCAACTTTGAGGGTTGAACCATCCAATTAAGATATTTTCAAAGGATTTTCACTCGAAATTCGAGAAACAGCCTGAAAATTTTCTTCGCCATGTTTTCTTCCGAGTATAATGTTTACTCGTAAATCAAATTACGACCCTAAGAATTTTCTAAGAGATTCTTTTATACCACCCCTAAAACTGTTTTGATGCCAAATGCGATTATATACAAAATTCGAAAATAAAGAAACTTTCTGCTTCTCTTCCTTCTTTTTTTGCTACCCTTATCTGTCGCGTTAATATTAAACCTACCGATTTTTCAGCCTGGCTTGTTTACTGCGACCGGTCAATTGACCGCTTGTTTGCGCCAATTTCATTCAAATTTCCTTACTACTCTTTATTATAGCATTCACAAATCTCAAATTTTCATTCCCCCATATAATATTTCAGTTTATATTACTTTATAAAATTTTTTTTGTCTTGTCGGCATAATATAGTCACATAATATGATTTTTATTTCCAAAGCTTTACAGTTTTTTGAGAGCTTTGGCCTTCACCTGTCCCGGTCCGTGGTTTTTCGTTTTCCAGCCCCGAACTCCCAGCAATTTTAGGTCTTTCTATTACCTCTACCCATCTTTTTCGAGGCCTGCCAGGTTATTGTTTGCCCTCGGGGTGTTTGTTGAGGACTTGCGCTGGTAGTCGGTTGAAGTCCATCTTGGATACAATATAATACGGTATACTACAATGTTGTCAGTATAGGTTATCTAAAATTTTCTTCCCTATATTTAGGAACAATTCTATTTATCCAGAGCTGCTAGATAATTAACGTCAAAGTACACGTATTGATGAAAATGATTAAAATGTTTAAATTGTGACTATTTTAGAATTCCAGATTTGAGTTTTCGAGAGTATTCTATTACAAGCTTGCACTTCACCATTGTACTCCCTGAGTCTTCTAAACAACGATGCACACTGACAAATCTTTCCAAAACAAACAAAGACCTTTTGCCAAAAAACTTATATAAGACACCCAATAAAATGAGTATTTAAAAAAAAGGAGAAGCCTGAAAACAATTTGAAAGCAACTGCAGAAGCGACGACAAAACGGTCAAGTACCAATTAATTTCTTAACTACTCACAAAAAAGAAAGAAGGAACCTTAACAAAAATCAACAAAGAAGTGTCATTCAAGAGGGTCTCTCTAGAGGTGACATATTTTAAGGTTAGGTTTACCTTGTTAATGTCCCACCACCACCACTTTTATCTCATGTTTAACCCATTTGTCAGCCTCCGATCTTATCTAAAAAAATGACCTGGTCCTATCTAACAGCTGTAAATAAATATTTATTTTATCTTCTTCCCCTTGCTGTTTCTCAAGTCAAATATGAGACTCGAGGGGGGATTTTAAGAGGAACACACACAACAACAAAAAAAAAGGTTTTCGAAATACTTCCACAGGGTGTTTGGTTAGGATTCTGCACTATCACACGACCCCCGCATTCCGACATCCTCGACTCAACCAAACATTCGTTAAACTTTTACATGTTTCTGTTTGTCTCAAGTTAAAAACCTGGAGAGGTTTGAGTGTCAGATTTGTGGTAAAAACCGAGAGTCCTCCTCTACCTCCGCCTCCTCTCCAAAACAAATCTAAAAGAAGAAACACTAAAAAGCGCAAAAACCGGTATTTTCGAACTCCTGCCGCCTAAATGACCCCTACGACCACCTTCAGGGATGTTGTACGTGCTTTAAGATCCCCGTGACCAAACCTGTTTATACAAACTTCTGGTGACTCTTTTATTTCTACAAAACTTCTTGTTAGTCTGACTTTTCCTGAACCATCACTTGGCGAGAATAAAATTTCCAAAAAAAATCCAGTCGAGGAGAGCGTTTCCATTTTGCAATTTGTCTCCAGCCGCTGAGAAAAACACGACGTGGAGGCCATTAAGCATTTTATGAAAATTTCCCTTTTTTATATTAATTTAAACGCATAAAAAAATTTGAGCGTGGCCCCCTGCTAACCAGACCAATGGGTAGATTCGGTTGGATTTGCTGCCTCCTTGCCTGGTCTGTTTCAAGACTTACGACAAGACAAACTTTAAACAGATAACAAAAAGATTTATTAAGTTTTAAAACCCATGTTTCTAATCCTAGCCCTCTTCTTCTTCCTTTTTATGAGCTGCATTTTACTTTACCAACGTGGAGGAATTTTTTTTAAAAAGTGAATTCTTCTTCGTCTTGCTCATTATTCGACTCATCGACTGGCATTGTTTTGAAAGCTTTTTCCACTGTTTTTAACCATCAAGTTCTCCATCAATCAGTTTAAGAACATAGATGGCGGTGGTAATGATGGCATTACTAGTGAGTGAGACACCAAGGCATTTTGGTCTGGTCACAGATAAAAGTAGAGGACTATTTCATTCGTATGAAAGGTTGTTGAGATGTATTAATAGGAACATTAGGAACCTAGGTGTAGCAGACATCTGAAAGAAAAGGCAACGAAGGCATAGGACTTAGAGCCCGAAATAAGAGAAGTGTGTGAAGAGACTGACCTGAAAGACTAGTCTACCAGAAACTATTAACGCACTTTAGGGAGGCGATAGCATGGCTCAAGTTGAGGGACTAATACCGGTAAGAAATAAAGAACCAGACAGTGACCCTTATATTTTGTTTAAACGCCCTTCAGCGAACTGGCGAAGGGCAAACTGGAACACTACAGAGCAAGTTCGAAATCACACTTTATATCATCCCCTTACTTCACACCATACCCAACCACCTTCAGTATTTCAACCCATTAATTCAAAGACTATCCCACAAGATCATCGAAGTGAATAGACTTCCCATTCAAACTCCCAAATTGCAACAAAACGTACTGCCATCCACAAGGTTGAGTACTCACAACCCTCCAACCCCAAAAGGAAACCTAAGACCCAAAAACATTTTTTTCCTTCTCTTAAATAAACACTCCTTTGTCGCACTCTTCGAATTACATCTCTCAATTATTTCCATTCAGGTGTAATTAAACACCGCTCACACAATACAAGAAGCACAACAAAAGACTTCCACAACGCAATCGCACAAGTAAATAAATAAATAAATGGGGGCAAAGTTATTAAAGAGCCAAATTTCAATTTTAAAAAGAAAAACCCCACAAAAGAAATATCGAAATTCAAAACCATTCTGGCATAATATTTTGATGTGTGTATCCTCCTTCGACGGATTTCTTCGATCAATCGTTCGATCGATCGATTATAATTTCTATCAGAGGGTTAACCATTAAAATTCATTAAATTCAATGTGAGTTCCTTTTCCGTTTTTGTTTGTTTAATAATGGGGAGGGGAACACAAAAAAAATTAAAAGGTTTCTTAAAATACGAGAAGACAAAAAACGAAAAGAGCCGCTTTCATGACCAAATACAAAATGCTTGTCGAAAGATTCAGGGCAATAACATTTGACGAGATGAAAGGGGAATTGAAATCCGGATGTTCACGAGAATGACAACTGAAGGCAGAAGATGAAAAGGTACTGGAGGCGAAGTTAAGAACTTGTTTGAGAGAGAGAAGTATTAGCCGTGGAAACACCACTTGAAAGTTACAGCTTGAAAACAATAAAAAAGACAATTAGTTGGTTTGTTGAAAGCTCGACCAAGCTTCAAATTCACAAGTTAGGCACTATCGCAACTCATTCAAAACCAATCCGATCGACTCCATTTTTATTTCTTCAATAATTCTTTGATAACCCAACAAAAATTTTTATTTTTAAATTCTTTAATTGACTTCAGAAATAAAATAAAAAATAAATAAAACAAGCGAGAAAGGTAAAAACAAGGCTTATAAAATACAAATCGATAATCAAAATAAAATAAAAAATCGCAATGTGTTATCTTCAGTCCCGAAATTATTATTTGCCGGGGAGAACATAAATGAAAAATCAAAAAACTTTATAAAACACTATAAAAAGACAACTTCCAAGCAGTAAATTCAAAATCGTTATCTTAATTTCTACTGAAACAAACAGGGGATTTTTGCAAGGCAAGACCGGTGGAAGAGAAACCCAAACAGCCCATGGCCCACGGTCCACGCACCAGGGAACATCATATCGCCCATGCGACCTTTCAGAAAACAGGAATTTCAAAAAAAATAAAATAAATATTTTTATTTACGTTCGTTTTGTAGTCGAAACCAAAATTTTTTTTTTTTTGTTTTAAGATAAAGACTTGTTTGTTATTGGGATGCAAATTGGGTTCCTCCCACTTAGGCCCCGACCACCGCAAGATGTATGGGTCAGCTTCCTGGCAGCCGTAACCTTTCAAGACCTTTCCTTATACCTCGTCCATTTTCCTCTTATAATCATTACCCATCGTTTGCTTATTATGTCCCCCTACCCACCCACCCCCTCTCCTCCCCTCGGGGGCCCAACTCGGTTTTCCACAATGAATGTTATAAAAATTACGGGCGTCTTTTACCTGGATGACTCAAAAAAAATTTTTTTTATTTCCCCTTTCAAATCATGAACGCCTTCTTACCATCTTTCGATGGTCACGAAAGAACTGAGTCATCGTAATTATTATTACAAACATTCTAATTAATATGCCGTTATTATACCTTTTTCAATTTTCAATTTTTTTTCTCTCTGCTCTTTTCTGTTCTCTCCAGTTGACATTTCCCCCCCCCCTTCTTTGTGGCAGTTGAAATCCATTTTTTCCTTCCCGCCACCTGCTATCCCCAACTACCCAAAATAAGTTTCGTTTGTCTAAGAGCTGGAGTGAAGGAACTCCGACTAGTGTTTATTATTTTGTTTATAACCAACACTTGTTGCCTACTGAAATGACACCGTAAAAAGTAGTGGGCGGGGTCCGGACAACAAAAACAACAACAAAAAACAGACTGTTTTATTGTCGACACTTAGATGCGTTACAGATGGATGGAAACACAGGCCAAGGGAACAAGTTGGGTTGTAGAAATTTGTTAAAATGTTTCAGTTTGAGTTTTTATACTTATGAAACCTTTTTCCCTACACTTGTAAATTACCGAAATTAGTCGATTTGACACTTAGTTTCCAATTTCATTATCAACAAAATAAGATGAGTCTATTTGACTCACAAGACAAACATAAGAGAACCTATTCGAGTCCTAAAAGAAACTAAGAATGAGCAATTTTCAAGTAAAAATAAACCAAGATGAGTTGATTTGACTCAAACAAAAAAAAAATTAAGTTGGAAGGAGTCGATTTCGATCTGACTCATACGATACTTAAAAGAACCAATTTGACTACCCATAAAACTAAACTTAGTTCCCAAGTCTGCCTGTGCTCTTCTTTGGTGCTCTCGAAACAATCCTCAACAACTTTCTTTCTACTAGCCGTCCATTTTGTCAACTTGATCCCTCTGATCCTTCTCTCGTATCCTGTTTCAAATGTCATAAAAAACTAGGCATAATTTATTCCCTTTTGAATTTTTATTATTTGTTTAATGCTTGTAAATCCCATGGTTCATGACTGAATGAACTTTTTACACTTTTATTGCTTGTAATATCCTTTTACAGATGGAAATCATACACTACCATATATTGCTCTGCGAGATTTAGCAGTAATGATTAAAAATTTGGTAAACAAACAAAGAACAAACTCTTACTCAAGTTAATCAACAGCAAACCGAATTAGAATTTACTGTTCCACAAAAGTACACTAGTACAATGAAATCCTGCCTACAAAGACATAAACCGAATATCGCAAAAACAGAACAATTTCAAAAGGCGTTTTGACTCCATTCACAGTCCTCATTTCATCAAAAACTCATGCCCTACCCAAGTTCAGATAAAAAAACCCCAGCACCCACACCTAGCCAGAGTTTAAATCTGATTGTGTTGCAACTTAATTCGTTTTGTTCCACTAAAAATGGTCCATAAAACTCGCTTTAATCACAGCTGCAATAAAACATAATCAAAACTTCGCACCTTCTGCAAATTAATTTCTTTTTTGTGCTCCATTCACCCCCACCCCCCACCTTCCGCCCACCCGCTCTCCCAGGCAAACTTCCTCCTACTCGTAACAGAAACTAACAAACTGTGTGTGTCACTTCATCAGTTGAGTTGATCGTTATCGCTTATGATGAGTACTCGTAGGAAACAAACACTAATAGGGAAGCTGTAAATATGCCTGCCTGCTTCACAACAAAATAAATAAACAAATACATAAAAAAAAAGAACCTAACAAGTAAGATCCAATTATAAAATTTAATTTTTTTGACAAGTCGTTATAATAAAAAATTGAGTTAAAGATGAAGAATAACTAAAGACGCTTTAACACATCACCTGCACCAAACCGTTAAGGAAAAAACTACTTACAAACTGAATCTTCATCCATCTCTATACGTACAAATGCAAATGTCCGTTTAGAGAAAATCTTGTAAAGTTAATAATATCTGAATGATATTTCTCTGCAAAAAGCATTTCATTTCTATTGTTCTAGTGGGTGTAAAATTGGCAAGGAATTTTAGACTTTTGCCTTGGAATGAAAACATATTTAATTGTTGATGTTTTTACGGTGAAAACAATTAAAATCGTTTTTGATTTTCACAATGAATAACTTTAACAATTCTAGAATGTTTTTCTCATTTAAACAATGACCACTAAAACAAGAATAAATCAAATCACTTGCACATACCGGTAATAAAATGCCAAAAATTTCAAAGGGATGCTTCAAAACGATTCAAGCATTGCCAACCCTTCTTTATCACCCAATTCCTGAACGCACTCTGACACCCACCAATCACAAGCTGCCATTTATCTTACAAAAACAAAAACAAAAAGGGCTAAGTAAAAAGGTCAAAATTTGATTCCCGCGTTAATTTTTTCCCTATGATTTACTTCACGATTCTTCCGGGAATTTTATGTCGTCGTTAAAATCTTAGTCTCCAAGTCATGGCTTTGCTTTAACGGGAGACTAGCATTCACTCCATTTAAACCTCGTTATGAAAAATGATTAGGTACGTCGTTTGAATTTTATAAGTAAATACCACTCTACTCACTCCTCCGATTCGACGAATCTCCCATCTTTTCACCTGACGTGCTAAGCAAGTCTCCATTCTTGAGTAGGGATTTCATAATTCCTCCAAGACAGTTTAAACATGATTTGAGAACTTGAAAAATAAAATTTTTAAATTCCATGCATTCGAAACTCATGTTTAGCTAACGATCGACACTCGAGATTGTGACCGTTTGAAATAAAAACGCCTTTTCACCTCCTGCGTTGACCGTTTATTGCTAGCTGCAATCACTTCTACAAAAAAAATCTTTTTATTCCTTTTTTTCCTAGTCAACATATTATATTCAGTTTCCTTGAAAAATTCCCTTTTATCGAGGAAAAACAAAATAAGCGCGTAGAGATGCAAAGAGTAACAGGGCAGTCAACAAAACGATTCTTGGTTATTTACACCTGCAAAATTCCAACTTCAACGGTCACTCTCTTTGGCAACTTGACAGTTTTTTTTCTGTTTACAGTTCACGTAGCAGCTTTGAGGTAATTAAAATAAAATAAAAAATGCCGATAAAAGATTAACTCACTTCCACTACAAAAAAAAAATAACATCTCAACACTAACCGTTGAAAGCTCGCCACATTATTCAATTACAGAATAAGAATGTTCTGCCATTAAAACATGTCTGACATGTCATATCACCTTTTTCTTCCCTTCAAACTCCTAAATTTTCATTCAATGCGGTATAATCCGGAACCAATTCAATTACAAATGAATTACAACATCCACTTACCACTTAAAATACATTTCTACCTTATTAATTTTCAACATTTATTTTTTCACTTATAAAACATTTGTTTCTTTTTTGTCTTCATCATTTTTTAGGCAATTAAAAATCTTTCAGTGGGATTTAAAAATAAGTTTTCACTTAAATAAATGTCAAGTTATCAACAATTCATTTTTTTATATATTGAATAATTGGTGATAAAAGCAAGAGGATGATGATAAATGACAGATGATAATTTGTTTCATTTACCTTGCCATCATATTTTTCAAGTTCAGGTGTGTATTAAGTCTTAATAAGGAGCAAAAAGTGGTTGAGCCAACTTATAGTAAAACAAACAATCAAGATTAGTTCCATTTTGTTTACAATATCCTTTTTTATATAACAACCCATTTTGTGTCAGCATCCTATTCATAAGCCAGTAAGAATTATAATATTTTCCTTTTCTTGTTCAACATAATGAAAATATATAAATTTTTCTACAATGCTACGACTTGAATTATAATTTTGTTTCATTATATTGCCATTTTATATTACAAACATTACCACTCATTGTATAAATTTTCTTGCTTCCATTCCAATGACTAATATCATCATCGATGTCACATATTGTATCAATATATCAATATTTCAATAGATTATCAGTGTAAGGGAATGTTTAGTACAATCTTTGTTTAAGATTCGTTAGAAAAAATGTATAGAAGTCAAATTTTGTGATAGGACACTGATACTTGAGGCTACCAGAGATATACATCTCAGGACAAAACTCAATAATGAAAAGATTTAAAAATTTTTCGTAAATATTTTATTACTTAAAACAAAGTTATTTATAAATCTCTACTAGTAAAATATTGAGATTAAAAACAACAAAAAAAAATTTGGGTGGTAATTGACTATTCTGAACAGCAGCAAAACCTTTTCAGTGAGCATTGACTACTATTTGAAAACCTTGATGGCCTATTATTCCCCTAGTTCAAGATTGAAATATAAATCAGATGGCAAAAACCAAATCCTACCAAAAGCTTATCTCACGAAAAACAAACCAGCTGATAAATAATACATTCAAACGAAATCAATAACCCAACCCTAACTATACGACATACATTCACAGAAATTTGGACAAAATCTAATTTCAGCAAAATTTTCATCCTTCATCATCAACGCTTTAAAATATATAACAAAACGATTCAAATTATTTATTTTACTGAAAACTTAAAAACGCTTTAAACTTATTTTTAAAAATCGTGCACATCGGATTGAAATCTACTTGAATTTCATCTCCAAGCTCTAAACATAAAAATGGGTCGACCACCGCGGTGAAAAATTTCAAATAAAACTCTGGCAGACATGATTCTTCTCCTTCCTACTTCCCCTGTCTCTCTCTTTTTTATAAACAAAATGAAATTAACTCCTGAATAAAACGCATAAAATTTACCTAAATGTGTTTTAATACAAATTAAACAATTATTTACAACTTGGCACGAGATCCCACCTCGATCGATTGAATATCTAAATCTCATTTCCCCAAATTATTTATTTCAACAAACCGTTTTTCGACCGCAAATTACTTTTCTCCTTAAAAACAGATAAAAGCGATTCTCAATTAAAGGGGACACACCACCATATGATACTGTTTTTACTTAAAATCTAATTAAATTCCATTCTTTCTGTTGCAGCCCAACGCAAGCATTTAGTTGATTTGGTACGATCCAGATACAGACGACGACAACCAAGTCGGAGAAAAAGTAGAAGACTCTAATTTCAAATTTGTAAATTTTTTACATCTACAACCGGCTCAGGTACGAAATGATACGAAAATTTAAAAATAAAAGTAGAACCGAAACGAATAACAACATACTCGAGTAATCCTTCTTCGGTTGTGGAATGTCTTGATAGAAGACTAACTTTTTAAACTATATTTTGCTATAATTATTAGGTTCGAGTTTCGGGAAAACGACCTCTGCAAAAGCTAAAAACGGCCTTATTTTAGATTTTTTTTCTAAAGAATTACTGACAAGGAGGAATTTACGACTTTCGCGGTAATTTCCGATAGTTCTTTCGTTGAAAACACTAAAGTTCCAAGACAATTTTAGAAATCATAAAAGAATGCCAGAAGCTTGGTAAAAACGACATAACAGCCCTGAATTCGGACCTAACCAACAACTACTAGATTTACACGATTTTCTAATCTTTAAAATTTTTTAATCTGGTTCTTTTAAACTGTTTGATAAAACCTCTGCACAAAATTAACACTCGACGGTATTATGCACCCCTCATCATATCAAAACGTTATGAAGACCGCCCTCTCTCCAAGCTCATGTCTCATCTCCACGGCCAAAGTTTCAAAGACCTCAACAAAGTCCTTTCTCCCGATCGCCATTTTTTAAACTATTTGCCCAACTTGATCCAGCTGCGTCACCTTGTTAAAGCTTTATCTTCCTTGATTGATGAGATTAGCGGAGGAGGCTGACAGTTATTCAATAACAAATTAAAAGAGATAAAAAGCTAGAGCTTCTAACTTAATCCCAGTATCACACAGATAACATTTGTGTAATACTCAAAACATTTTTTTTATGACACCCAGAACAAACACATGGTATTAGATTACACACGTGAGTTTTGATTTTTACCTTATGTTTCAAACTCTCTGTCTCACAAAATAAGGGAACGTGATGACGATGACTGCTTACGCACAATTTGTTCTTCTTCCCAACAAAAGCCTAATAATTACAACCAGGTTTCCGGAAACTTAGTTCCCAAAGCTCGATTAAAACCTTTCTATAAGCGAAATATAATAATTCATTTACTAAAGATAACATTTGACCATGGAAGCAATATTATATAGCAATATATTTGTGAAAGTGTGGAATATTTATGAAAACCAAATATTTCCATATCGTAGAAAAACTCCAAAATAGGTAGATGGATCATTCGTCGCCATTAAATCAATTTACAATCTGCGATCTTGTCACGCGCGATTTCTTTCAAAAAATGTTTTCTATATATACTTTTTTAATGTTAATTTTTGTTAATTTGCCAATTTCACGGTATTTGTGATTCTATATTTCCGTCTATAAAATTTGAATTGATAGCTTCCTGGTTTCGTCCCCCCCTCCCCCACACCATCAAACCTCCCAAGCCCAAGAAAACTCCTACAAGCCTTCAAAAACTTCAAAACACTTCTTGGAAGGACAGATCTCTCCATCTTTCCTCTCCCTAAAAACGTGAGAACACCACCAAAAACTTGTCAGTCAAATTAGCAGCCTCATTTGTAACCATTGCGGATAACTCATCCACATCCAAAACGACTTGGCTCAAGAAAAGTCAAAAACTCAAAAGCCCACTTCAGGTTCTCCTCCTCCCGCACCCGCTCCTCCATCTTCCTCACCAATTATATAAATTGCTTCGCTATAAAAAATTCTGTCAATTATTCTTGTTGTTATTGTTGTTCTTGTTGTTGTTGTTCCCCACCGTAATCTTCATTGGTGACAATAAATAGTAAAAGAAAAAACTTACAGAGTCATTCGAATCCTTTAGCTAAATTAGAGTTGGGATTAAAAAAAAAAGTGAAAGAAAAAAATTTCGACTGATTACAGTCATTGTAAAAGCCATCGATCCTCGTCACTTTCACAAAGCAAACGTCAAATTTGGCACTTGTGAGAGCCATTATTCTCGTACCTTAAATTTATTTCACTTGTCGCACTTCAAAAACCTTTTTTTCTTTTTATGAAATTCCCCAATTTGGTTTTAATACTAAAGTCGAGTTCGTTGTTTGAAAAAATAAAAGAAAAACTTCAAGACGAGTAGAAAACAACTCCGTTTAGGTACTAAAAAAAACCTGAAGTGTGGAAAACAATAGAAAAAAAAATCTTCCAACCAAACCTTGAAACCAAGATTGGTCAGTCGAATTATATCAAAAGTTAACCGATGCGGAATCATAAACACCGAGGAAAGGAAACCTCCTTATACTAAACATCTCCTCATATTACTATATGAATTTCGTGACTACCACCGATCGGACAGCCGTACCTTAGGTTTTCTTTCAAAAACCCAACATCTTTATTCTGCTTGAGTTTTGAAATCAAAGTGAAAAAAAAATTAGAAAAATCGTTATTAAAAAGATGACAAGTTAACTCATGCGATTGGAATGAAATGTCACATCATCTTATATCCAACAAATGAGCCAAATCAAAGATGGCGTTGGGTTAAATTACAACTACAACAGATTTGTCTTTTTATATTTCAGTCAAAACAAATTATTTCGATAAGTAAAAATAGCCTAACTAAATGCGTGCCAAAATAAGATGCGTAAAGCAAGACCTGATCATATACACAAAAGTAAATATTAAATATAAGAAGTTGAAGCTGGATGTAAAAGAAACCTAGTCCATCATCTATTAAAAATTTAGAAGCTCCCGCTACAAAAGGCTTCCCCTGACAGAAGAACTTGTGGGAAGACTAGGCCTTGGTTAATAGTTAAGGCCTGTTTACCTCGTTCCCCGAATTCTGCTCTGGTCTGTGATTTCTATAATATAAGTTATTCATTTGTATAAATAAACCAAACATCTCTAACTTCTAATTAAGCGCCATTTTCAGTCTAAAAATATATTTCCTTCTCACCGGCCAATTTTCTTTTGTTTTTGGAAAACACATAGCAGTTTCTTTCATGATTATAGAGAAGAAATAAATGAACAAGTACCAATATTCTGGTGTATATATATCTAATATCAGAACATTCTACTACATATCACCTACAAAAGGAATTATAGATATTAAAATAATAACAGTGGCTCCTCAAAAGGATATTTGACCGGAAGTCTGTCGATCGTGTCCACAAATCACCAACAGAATGCTTATGCCAAGATGGTATCGCCGAACGTCATGTCATAGAACTATTATGCTTCATCAATTTGTGAAGTAAGAAGGCTTCCCAAAAGGAAAACAATTAAAACGAGAGGGTCTGAACACCAAAAACCGGAAAATTTTTTCAATACCAAAACGAGCCAACACCATATCAGACGACTTACATCGCTCACATCAACTTCTTCGAGAGCGATCCATCAAAACTAAAATTTAAATATCCTAGCATACAGACATTTTCCCACAAGCCATCGAGACGTACAGCATCAGACAGAAGACGAACAAAAAAACCAATAATGGTTATCATTAAAATAAACAACAACATCAATTTTCACGTTATTAAATTTCATCGACCAATATCAATATTAATATAAACCATTAATCGCCTTTCCTTTAATAAATGCAAACAAAATTCAATTAGAGTGCGGAGGGCGGCAGGAGGCAAGCAAGGCAGGCAGTTAGGCACACAGGCCAAGAACCTAGTCTCCCAATTTTTTCCTCTCTCTTTCCACAATCGAAAAACCTCCTCTGGCAACTTGTTGACAACGAACCATCATCTCTCTCATATTATTATTTATTACGTTTTCGCCATGTCAAAACTGGACAATGAAAACTCGACTCACATAAACCTAATAAATCAATGACCGATGAACCTGATAGCTGCCAACAAAATGTCAACTAATAAATTTTTACCTTCTTTCCTCTTTTTGTTAGTCGCCATTTTGAACCTGAGAGTAAAGGCTACAGAACAATAAAAACCCTGTCTTAAGGGTGACTGAGACTTTTTAAGGGGTTGAAAAAATTTGTTTATCCTTTCTTTCATTAACACAAAAACGACTCAAAATTTGGATGTAACCGATTCCAGCCATTCTATAAATTCCCTTTTGGTACCTTACTTCAACAAAAAAATTCCCTTTTTTATAATTTGATAATCGAAAAAAACATTTTTTTTTCTAAATAATGACTCTGATTTATTTATTATTGTTAGCACTCGATAGGAGACTCTCACTCACCACTTGGTTCGATACGCAAATCCGACACGCGACAATTTTTGTTTTGTTTTTTTTGTTTTTTTTTCAACCGAATCCCTACTTTATTCATGTACAATTTTATAATTACAATATACTTTTATATTTTATAATTATACCTCTTCAAATGGAGGTGAGATTTTCATCTCAGAAATTCAACCACGAACCGTGGGGTTGCATTTTCGACATTACTCCGAATTTGAAATCGTGAGAATACCACTAAGTAATTTCCCATAAATATTGCACACTCTTTTAAGGAATTCGTTTCTTAAGCATTCCACGCTTTGCCAAAAAACCCCTTTCAAAAATCATTAAAATCATTTGTGGTTAAGTATTATTAAAAAATAAAATAAAACAGCAGCAGCATAATCACTCGGGGTTGTTTCGCCGATTGTTTTAATTTGATAAATGTATAAATTTATAATTGCTTATTTAAATGTTAATAATTATAAGTTAGCAATTCATATACTCATAATTTTAATTAAAGAGTTAGAAATTTATGGAATTCTGCACGAAGTTTCTAGTTTCTGGTTCGTTTGCGCATAAAAGGAGCTCGGTGCATCGTCGGATTACAAAAACACACAAAAGCAAGCGAAAGTCGTGTCGTGCACTGGACCCAACTCATTCATCATACGTGAAAAAGATGGAAAATACCCAAACTTAAAAAGAACTGCCGATAAATAAATAAATAAGGAAAAATTATTCAAAAGGCGATTTCTGAAGAATTTTTACAAAGGTAATCCCAACTGAAAGGTGGTCGAGACAAAGTTGACTGAAAATGTTTAATCAAAAGAAGGTACAGGTACAACATTTTGCTTATTTTTAATAAAAAAAAATTTCAGGTTGGGAAGCACTTTAATTACACAACCATCACAAATTAATATAGCAAAGTGAATCGATGAGCTCGGGTTGCAAATCAACAAGCGGAAGGGCCGATCTAAAGACGATCTTCGGGGCGTAGTCTGACCATCCTTGATCAAAACATTTAATAAATAAAATCCTGGTTATAATCTCGAGATAAAAAAAACCTAAACAAAGAAAAAATATGAAACGGAGTAATAAATAAATTAATAAATAATCGACGAAAGGAATTCGTGGCGCAGGAAAAATGACCCAAAAGCACTATAAGTATCAACTATCCGGCTCAAATTCAAACCAACCCACTCGTCAATTGGTCCATTGGGTGGCTGGGTAGGTGGAGAAGACACAATGATAATGTTAAAAAAAGAAGAAATCTAGCCAGACCACCGAAATTCCATATTTTAGGTTTTCTTCTCTTATTTTTTCCTATATACAAAGGAGACACGCGCCTCCAAAAGGTGAATGAATGTTTGTTTCGATTTATAAATACCTGTTAGGACGTAGTTGTTGTTGGTTTTTTAGATAATTATAATCCTGGCCAACATGATTGTAGAAATAGATTGCATTCGCTTCAAGATTCTTATTCTTTCTTGTTTCTCAGATAATCGATGAAATTCGTGAAGCTATTCAGATTTTTGTTCATTCCGTCCGTCTCTCCTTCCAAATACCCACTCCCACTCTCTCTCTCTCTCTTTCCTAATGTCCTCCCTTTCGGTCATGTTTTACTCGGGAGGAAAAACAAGAAGTAATAAACCTGGATCTTGTTACATTTCAGACACAAAAGACAGCGTTTGTTAGCTTTTTTATCCTCTCTCTCTTAGACCAAGTAGCGAAGATAATTACAGCCTTAACAAGTTATGGCAGCCTAAAAATCATTATTTTCTTTTTTTTCACCAATTCGAAAGATTTTTTTTTTGTTGCTACACTATATTATATGTACAGTCGACAGATTGGTGATTTTTTCCTTTCAAAAATGGCTACTGTTCATTAGGTATTTCGCTCATGTCAATTTCAAACATGTGTTATTATCAATAAATAAAAAATCCAGTTCCAACAAACTATAGTCTCCTCAACTATCCCTCCAGCTCTCTCTCAATAATTTCGATTCCGTCTAAAATATATATAGTTATAGTTCAGTTTTAATCCCGTTTTTCACCCTTTCTGGGTATAACAGGATACGGAAGGAGGATTCCAACTCGCGACTATAACTTCTTAGTCTGGTTCTTAACCACTACACCATAGACCTCCCGCTATTTTAAACTTTTGGATATCACATCACTTAAATCAAATTTCTATTGGATAAGAGACCTTTATCTAATCTTGTCCAGACGTTTCGCGTTTCGTCTTCTTTCACAGCAGCTTTCAAGTGGAAGGAATTGCAGTCTTAATTTCTACCCATTTCATAAACACTGCACATTTTCTAGTAGGATTCACTTCATAAACATTGCATGCTTTCTAAAAGCACTTACTTCATAAATACTGCACACATTCCTCGACTGTTTATTTCATAACTACTGCATATTTTCATGGAATCGAAAATCAACTTTCTCCCATTAAGAATACCACCTTTAGTTCCTCAACATGGAAAAGTAAGAGAAAATTTGATTCTAGAGAGTAACAGTCAAACGACTAACATTAATAACACCGACAAACCAAATCAATTAAGAAAAAACTTAATCACGCCCTCCTCTTCAGCCCTCTCTCGCCACTACCAACGTCAAACTCCACCATCTCCTTCTTTCACACACATAAGAGACTAAAACATATTTCAGTTAAAACTTCACAGCTCGTTAAAAGGCTGACACGCTTATTATACTTTATCAAAGAGGTCAATTGGTGAAACATTTTTTCTCTATATACAGTATATGTTTCACACTTAAAACAAACACAATAAATATTTACCGTTTAATTCGATCAGATAAATTTTTAAATAAATCTAGATTCCGGTTAAGCGCGAATAAATTTAAATCCCGCATTTTTATCTCCTCCATTTTTAATTTTTTATCAAAAGGGATTATGGCTTTTTTTCCTTTTATAATTTCATCTTAATCTGTCAACAGGATCGTCAAAATACTAATCTTGGTGGAGTTGGTAATGAAAAAAAAAGGAGACAGCCGTTTTTACAAGTATCAGCTAAAATTCTCATCTCTACATAATTTATGCATTTTACTAGGACAATTCATTTTTGACTGATCTCTATTATATCCGTTCGACCACAAATAGGTAAAAGCGATGGCGACCAAATGTTGCGAGAAGACTTGATGCTCGTCAAGCATATAAAAACCTGTTTCACAGTCATCCAGTTTCTTTTCCACAGAGTTAACTTCCTTAACGACACACCCCCTAACACACATCAACCGAAGCATTCGATAAATTACTTTTACACGGTTTCTTGTCTAAATCAATTGCTGACAACTTCATTATACTCGAATTTATTGTCGCATATTTCAATTTATAAAGGGGGGGGGGGGGACTCTGGAGTATCACAGACTAAAAGTATTAAGAGAGTCATTCCAGTTCTGTCGTTATCTGAAACATTTTGCTGACTGCTAAGGAGATCGTATAATTCAAATTTATTCGTCATTTAAGGTTTGGTCGAGATAACTAACCATCTAAGATTTCACACAACTCGGCACCTACGAGGACCTATTGTGGCTATTCATCAATTGCAACAGAAATCACCGGTGTGGGGTTCGACGCATTACGGGCCAATAATGAATAAATGACTTTAAGCTATGTCCAGTTGGTCACTACGGAGATCCGGATGAGAGCATCTCCTAACACCTAAGGAACTTCTCTTTACGAGAACCTCATGGGGGCTAAATATTTGGTACTGAAAGCTCTCGTAGAAGTAAAGAGTGTAAAAGAGCATCGATTCCAGATTATTCTTTCATTGTGCACATGTTGGCAGAACTCTGTACCCATCTCTGTATCCTCCGAACCCACAGAACCGGAATTTTTTTCAAATTTTTTTTCAAAATTTCTCTTTTTGAATTTGTATCAACTAAGACAATTTTTCCGTAATGTGAATTGAGAATTAATTTAATTAATCAAAATTCACTCAAATTATATTGAAACAATAAAAAAACCGCCAAATCTGTACCTGTGGTGGCAGTAGTACGTAAGTACCGAAAATCCTCACCCTATGGCCCGATATCTGCGATCCCCTATACACTGAATGATCAACTTACCCAAAAGACGTTTCACCTCAGACAGCGACAGATAAAGATTCAGATTGGCAGTGCAGAGTTGAAAAAACCAAAATATCAACGGTAGAAACGTTTTGAACGAGCAAACCTTCATCTTCCTCGAGACATCAATCTAAAAATGATTAAAAACTTAAAACAGTTTTTTGCTCCAAAAAGTGGATTTCGATAGCCAAAGGCAACTTCAGTTAAAAGAGAAAAAAATTCAAATTTAAGTGCACAAATACAAAAAAATATATTAAAAGATCCAAATCCTTAAGTATATTGATAAATATTATTCGAAAGGACATTTGATAAATTGGAATGTTAAAAGAATTTTTAGATAAAACACTTGGAATGAAAAAATTCTCACAGATAATTACAACAATAATAATTTTTCTTTTTTTTAAATTTCAATTTAAATGAATTGTCTCTTTTCGTTTTTTGTCTGAGCCACTTTAACATGGCAAAACTTTATAAACAGTGTTAAAGCAATTACTTATTTATTTATTTATCTTTCAAACTTTTGCAAATTGACTTATGTTTAAAATAACCAGTTTTTTCTTTCTGAATCATTTTCATATTGACTTTGTATAAAACCTTGTTCGGCTTGCTTTGAGCTCGAATTTTAATCTTTAAGTCTTGTGAATATCTGTATCCTGGTCCATGACTATACATAATTTCATACTGTATTTTAGATTACTTTATGATTTTATTTGAAATTTGATTTTTTTTAAAGTCTGCTTTGAACATTTAAGATCTAAAGTTCTTAGTTGCTTACATAATTCATTTCTACAGCAGATGGTCCAGAGCGACGTCTCAAAAGAGACAAGGGTTTAGGTTCTATAAGATGCTGCTCTTAGCCTAACCTTTCTAGTTATTCTCTACCACGTCTGTTGTTTTCTAATATCTCTCTTTCTATTCTTTTCTCCTCTTTTCTAGTTTTGCATTATTTTCTGTTGTCTCTCCTCTTATTCTCCCTCTCTCTTCTTCCTATTCTTTTTCCTTCTTTCTGTTTTTATTTTTTTTCCCCACTCTTTTCTATTTTTTTCTCTTCTTTTTTCTCTCATTTTCCTCTTTCTTCCCTCTCTCTTTTCCTCTGTTTTCTTTTCTCTTTTACTCTTTTTCTCTCTCTCTTTCCTTCTCCTTTTCCTCCTTTCCTTCCTCCATCATACCTCTCTTTCTTTTTCTTTCTTTCGCGCTCTCTCTTATTTTTCGTCTGTCTCTCCTTCCTTTATTCTCTGTTTCCTTTTCTTTTTCCTTTAGCTCATTCTTTCACTACCCCTCTCTTTTCTATTTTTCTATCTCTCCTTCTCTTCTTTCCTCTATCTTATTTTCCCCATCTTTCTCTTTCTATCTTCCTCTTTATACTCTTCTTCATTCCCACCCAACAATTGATACGTATCTCCTACTCATCTCTTCCCATACTTTCTTCTTTCATACGTACCTCATTTCAGATATTTGGCCAACTATGGACTACCAATTTCACCCCATTTTTCAGTTCTATTTGTAGAAGTGATTTTATGCGAGTCAACTACCTAATGTTAAAGCCCACAACTCTTTCTCTTATGTATTACTACTGTTCCTTTATATTTTCTCTTTCTTATATGAATTCTGCTTTCAACTAAATGCACAAATACAGCATTTAGTAAATCGGGCCAAGATACTACCCCTTAAATTTAAACCTACAGCTACGATCGCTACAATAAATTATTTGGAAAAGGAATCATATTATATTATGATTATATCATATTTGAGTTAATTATTTTGTGTATCGAAAAGTGCTTAATTCACGACAAACCGATTTACTTTACCGTGTAGTGTGTAGATGAGCATGTTGTATGGCAACAAAATGGAACCAATGGAAATTGTGTGTCCCATGCTCTTCCAGGACCAAGACTATTATTTCGAGAATGTTCTAACAAAGTCTCTATATGAGTACACATTAGATTTGTACCTCACCAGAACCACTCATTTAAACCAGCGGGATATCTGAGGAATCAGACGCTAGAATGTCTTAAAACAGTTAATTGATGGACAGGGTTTCGAGGAGAAGAGACAAAAAGTGAAGACGTCGACGAGCAGATGATTGATAAACCCGTCGATGGCATGATTGAATTAATGGGAGATAATAAAAACGGCGATAAAGACAATTCTTCAATCAATTTTTGTCTTTTAATTGGTGTCGACGTTCTCAAATTTCAGAGAAACATAATATTAATAATAATCTATGGGTGAATAATTAGAAACGAGATTTATTTACCTGAGCACTTCTGTGTCGTACCCAAAAACCAAAATTAACCAGCAAAAATTGATTTTTATGATAAATATGTCTAGACATCAACAATTTTCGGTAAATCTGTCCATCTGGTTTAAAAAAAACGTGATTCCAAGACTAAAAAATCACGATTGGAATTCGAGGATTGGTTCATCTCGACTTAGGCTAATGTACGTATTATCAAACACACAAGATTTACGTTACCACATTATAATCTGAGAATTTTTTTCCGCCATTTTGATCAAATTTTCCTTTTTAATTAATAACCGACATTTGCATGAATCTTTGTCTTTAACACAAGTACCCTGACATTGAAATGGTTAAACCTTCAACCCATTAAAAATCATATTTTAATAAGGATGTAGTTTGAATATTTAGAAATATTTATTGTCATTCTTGAGCCTTTTCTTTTTTTTTTTAATCCAATTTTCAAAATCAATTTGTGTTCATGGAATAAACTCTGATAGCCACCTCCCATGTTATTCAAGGAAATGAACCTTCTTTCAAAAGATGAGGTGACGAATTTATCACATAAAATTTAACAACAACTTATAATTATTCAAAGCAATACATGGATTTCGTTAAAATATCAACTTAGTCCTCTCGTAAAAAGCCCACAATCAGTCCAATTATTCAAAAGCCATTTCTATTTTGCTACAGAGCTTAACCAATTCTCAAATAAATATAATTTGAAATATAAATATAAAACAAAGTACAATTAATAGATTGCAAGATTTAGTTTTCACTTCATACAAAAACAAATCAAAAGAGTGGTCTGATTTTTTGAGGGAAAAAAAAGCAAAAACTTTCACTCACCAAAATGTTGAGATGGAAGTAATTCTTGAGAAAATGGCATTTTTATAAACCACTCCGCGTGTTTTTCTCTCCATTTATGAATAACGAACGACTTACATTTTCATTTTGAACACTGATAAGTTATCCGACCATTAAAAAATCAAAAGATATCTTCAAAAAATGTTAAATAACAAGGTTTGAGTGTTTGGTAAACTACTTTGTCCACTATTTACTACCAGACAAACCCTTAGACAACTAAAATGCGACTGACGCGACTTTACGGAACTATCAACTTCGAGTTCCATTTAATCGTGGCACCAGAATTGTTTTGAAAATTCTCCGCCATGTGTTTACTCGAACTGGTAATTGCTATGATGTTTTACACACAATGTCTTCTTGTTTTTTAGTTAAAATTTGTGGTCTATCCGATTCAGTCCTTCTGAACCACTCATTAAACAATAAAACCATTTACATCCCAAAATAGAAATCTCCACAACATCCTTCCACTCCTCTTTTTTTCAACTTACCACTGGAAAGTTCTCTTGAAAGAGAAGTTTTTACTTTGCTTTCAACTTAGTGACATAAAAGTACAAATATTAAGGCGATTTGTATCAGCAAATAATGTTCATTCATATTTTATAAAATGGGTTGGTAGTTGAGTGTCAATATTAAAGCAGGAGGGCTTTTTCTTTTATTTAATGAATAAAAACTTAAGTTAGATTAACAAGTCATGTTCATTTTGTTTCATGTCAATGAACATTTGGCTAAATAAATTGCTTCTAAGCAAATATTACTATCTAAATTTATGCATGGTTATTTGGCAAACAACAAGTTTTTTCTTTTAGAGGAAGCTTTCAATGGGAGACTTAAGACTACCGTTCATCTTAAATTTCTTTCTCAGTTGGGACCACCTTGTGTATTATACAACAAAGTGCTCAAAATTATCAACTTAATTCATTTTGCAATTGACGCCGATTTTGCTTTCAAGTGAAGATAATTTATTGGGATACTCGTCAAAGTTACAGTGTCCTAAAAAGACTTGGGTTTTTGGGGAAAGGAGGAGAGGTTCAGTTGGGCAGGATACAGATACAAAATCTTGACAGACTTCCTGTTTTAGAACAGTTTTAACTCATTCAAATTTCATTTTATTATCACAACTTTTACCTAGCTTTTTATAGGTTAAAAAAAGTTAGCAACCAAACTTTTCATTTCTTAAAAAAATTTAATGATTTTTAAAGCATTACAAAAAAAATATATCATTACATGAGATTCTCACAAATCAAAAAAAGAGATTTTCATATGAAAACAAATCTAAAAAATGAATTTCAGATGACTTCACAAGAACAACATCTAATTTTAACATATACATCCAAAATAAAACATCAATAATACCACGATATCAATCAAGATCTTTAAAATTTTTTTAAACAAAACATCTTGAATTGGTTATAGAGTAAAAGTGAAAACAAACAAGCAATCAAACACTGAACTTCTGCCATAAATTTTTTACTGTGAAAACATTTTTTTATATCGTAACATTAAAACAAATCCATTAAATTTTTTTACCCTAATAAAACTTGAATATTATAACTTTATCCTGATTAAGCAAGTTCTTAATGGGCACAAAAAACCGGCAAAATATTTTTAGAGTATAAAAATAAAGGAAACTCTATGATCGTACACGATTTATAAATGCAGTCAAATATTTATAAAAGGGAAGGTTGTGTCAAGTGAAAGCTTTGTAGTTACACATAAAAAAAACAAAGATCCGTTTTATAACCCTTCAGTCATGATACCCATGGAATTTGTAGAGTATTTGAAAGTCACGTATGCTCTCTACCGTCATTTGTTCTCTTCGTTTTTGCGAACTAGTCTCTCCGGATGAAGATAAGCTAATTGAGAAAAATCTCGAACGACGTCGTTAAACATCTCATCTCCTTGCGAACCGAGTTCGGAATCTCTCATCTCTTCATTTAATAACCCTAACCTCAATCTAAAATACAAAACAATTACCGCTTATGGTGTGAAAGTATTCAAAAAATAAATTATGTGCGACGATACGATGAGAATGATCACTTACAATGTAACGATATCAGCATTCGCATTCTGCACGGCTATAGAGAGAGCTTCGATGTCTTTATTATTCTTTATATGTTGATCTGCTCTGTGCTTTAATAGTAAGCATACTTGAGCAGTGTGCCCCAGTTCAGTAGCCAAATGCAAAGGAGTGTTTCCTTCTGCGTCTTGTACATTAATCCTGGCTCCGTTCAGTAATAAATATTCACAAGCCATGACAGAACCCTAAAAATTCAGTCACTTGTTCTAAATTTCATACTCGGATTCGAACATTCTCTAGCTCCAAAAAATGAAATGTAAGAAACAATACAATACGCATCTAAAAGTGTACACACCCAACTTTTAGGGCTTTAGTTATGAAATGACGTGAAGTCGACTTTTTGTGAAAAATTGCCGGTCAGCAAAGTGTTAATCATAAGTTTCTAAAATGGTAGGATAGTATGACACAAAAAAGCGTGAAGAATCACGACTTCATTTGATTTTCAAGAACCAATTAAGTGCGAATGTCGGGAGCCCCCTGTTCACTACATACAATTTAGTGGTTTTAACCAGCCTATAGAACTATTGTATGTAGTGTATATAGCTTAAAAATGAGCCACCACGAATGCTTACTTAATACTATAACTACTTCCTTGCAAGATCTTACTACCTAACCACTGATTCTTACACTAAGTATAGCTTGGTGAAGAGAACTTCTATCCAGGTCTTCGATATTTGTCCAATTTTTGTCTGCACCTAATGCTAAAGCTTCACACATAACGGGAAGATTATGAGCTGCCGCAGCTTTATAAAGCAATAAATTAGGATGAAGTTTAGAAATATCTTCTTCGCCAGTTGTTTCGTTGTCATCTTCACCTCCAGTTGAATCCTAAAAACCGAAAAAATTGCAAATTTATTTTTATTTATTTATTCCATGCCTTTTCTCAGGTTTTACAATACAAAGTATAACACAAATATAGATTTATAGTATAACATAAACCACAATTTGACTTCGCATATGTCTTTTCTATTCTCCCTGAGGGACGTCCATTCCTGTTTCTGGGACTTTGGTACTTCCAACCCTTCCAATCTAAACCAAGCTATTCATCAAGAGATTATCGACATTGAGCTTTACCTGATCACTGGGTAGTTCTATGGAACCTTCGAGAGGATGTTTATTTAAATCTTCACCAAATAACAGTAACTCAGAATTTTTCGGCAAGTCTTCGTAGCTTTTACTTAGTTCTGAATTATGTTTGTCGGATTCCTTATCCGATGACGTCAAGTCCGTCAGACTTTTGTTCACATCTTTTCTGTCGTGATCTCCTGCTTCAAGGAAAACATTTGTAACTTTTTTTGAAACTGATTTATTTAAATTTTGCTCGACTTCATCCTGAGACTGAGAACCTTCAGTCCATGTCATTGGTCTATTGCTCCCTCCAACTAAAGGAAAAAACCAAAAGTAACCCTGTCTGCGAGTCTCTGTCTTGTTAGTTCAATAATATTTAATAACTTTACTCACCCTCGTTCTCTGCGTTATTTCTATCGGTCGTTTCTTCGACGCTAGTCAATCTGGATGTCGTCTTCTGTTTTCTCGAGCCTCTCGCGTCGTTACTTCGGGGACGCCGCCTTAATTTTCGAACACTCCACTTTCTCACAGGTATAGCGTTTCGAGAAACTCTCGAATCCGAAGGGCTAAGTGATTGAGGCATAACGGATAATTTTTTAACAAATTTACGGTCTATGTATTTGGCTCTTATCCAGGAATCTCTTATGCTTCTAAAATTTAGAAAGTGAAAATGTTTGACATTATCTAATTTGATAAACACACTTGCCAAAAATTGAGCAAAAAAAGAAACTCAAATCAAAATCACAGTCAATACAGCTGGACAAATTAAAAATATTAATCTCAGGCACTTTGAACAATACACCACAAGCTTCTCGTAACAAAGACTAGATAATAAAAATGTAGATACCCGTTGCAATTAGGCGAGGCTCTGACAAAACTTTCAGGAACATTGGCTTCATAAACTTTATTTACAATTACATTTCCTAATTCAGCCATTACTTTTAATATTTCTGGTTCCCAAGCGTCCAAAGTGAGAGATCTCACTTTACTGTAATGCACTCCAAGACTTCTGTGAACACCAGAACAGTCTAAAAACAAAATTTACGATTATTAATATCCAGGAAAAACAATATTTGACAAAATCAAAGCCTTCAGGTGAATTTAAGGGTATTTACCGATACATAAAGTGATGCCTAGATTAATACTGGCCCATCTCGGATTACTACCTCCGCAATCGCAGCAAAAATCATTGCCAGGTATTTTGAGCAATTGCTCCCAAATTCTAAAATCAAATTTAAATCGTGAACGGGTATTTTTTCCCCTTTTTTATAAAGTCACCCGGGTGAGTAGTGAGAGAGAACATCTTTACCTTGGTTTTTTTAATTTTTCAGAGCCCTCGCTTTCAGATCTAGAATGACTCGACGTCGATGTATCATCTCCTCCATCGTTTTCACCAAGTTCGTCACCGTCAGCGTCAACCTGGAGAGATTGAATAGCAGCACCGATTCCCTTTTGTAAAGCCGTTATCCAAGCCGTGTACATTTCGTTTGAATCTGCTTGTAACATATGATACTTGGAAGGAGATAAAACTTCAAAACAAAATCTCCTCTCCGAATCTAATGCAGGTTTGACGGTACACAATTTCAGATCCTCCTCCATTACAGTCACAGTATCCTCTCCTGAAAAACAAAATAAAAAAGAAGTTGTCTCCACTTGAAATTTTCAATTTTTGTTTCATGATTTTAAAACATAAAATACTGTCAAACAGCAAACCTGTTCTTTTCCTGTATACTAGTTGATTATCCTGCAAAACAAACCACCTTCTGTGCCAAGTTTTAAAAGCATTTGATGTCCTCTTAAATAAATATCCTTCCATTACAGGCAATTTAGATGATTCAATGTTACTTATATTAATATCACAGTTATTGACATAGGAATGCCTGTTTTCCATTTCTTTTTCAAGTTTATTTGTTTCTAAGGACATTCTATTCAAATCATCACCCAATTTTTGGAAAAAAGGTTCCAGATCTTCACACAAATCAGAACCTTGATGAAAAAATGTGCTACAAGCCTGCATGTAACTTAATAACTGAAAAAATAAATGTGACAATAGTCATTTCAAAAGCCCAAATATCTTTGAAAACCACTCAATATTTGAATGAATGTCTTCTGACAGCAGGATTTACTTACTGTGCCCAATATTTCATGTCGCTTTTTAGCTTGAATAATACTGATGGTGTAAACATGATCTAAAGTTGTATGTCTAAAGCAAGATCTGGTGGCACTTAATAAATTTTGAGCTTCTTCCATTTCAGCAGGTTTTGACTTGGTTGCTTGAGAGTTTCTTGATAGTGCTGCATCAAATAAACTTGAAATTTTTTCAAATTCTGCATGTGATTCCTTAGTTTTTTTAATGTCACTAGAAATACAAAATACAGAATTGAATAAAAGTCTCATCAATTATGCTTTTGTACTACTTCCATCAGCACATTTTATTTTTAGTGAATTTAATTTAATTATAAAATTGTACACTATAACTTTCAAATTTTCTTACTTTTTTATAAAACTAGTCAGATTTCTCATTATGATTCTTGATGCCTGATCCAACAATATAGTTTGGAACTTATTCATTTCCTGAAGAGGATGTATAAGCTTATTCAAATAAGCAACAACTTCAGGATCTTCCTTAAAATAAGAGCTCAAATCCCACAGGCTATTAGTGAACATATTTTGATGAAGGACATAAGTCTTACCCATATCTATCATGAGTCCACATGCTTTCGAAACCTAAATAAATCAAAACCAATCAAATGAAAAATTGTGAAACAAAATATTTGTTTCAAAACTGTCTCAGACATTAGGTAATATTAAACAACAAATCAATCAAGCATAAAGAAATATAGACAAATACCATTCATCAGAATAACAATTTGAACAATTCAATTCAAACATGACATAATTAATACATCCACTTAATTAAGCTTGTCATTGCTGAATAAAAAATTTATTGCTATGCTTAATTTTCTTAAAACGACGCTAACAAAAGTAGAGGAAATTAAAATAAAAGCAACTAAAAATTTATTACCTTATCTAACCTTTGTTCTAGGAGATCGATATTAGCTTCCTCAGCCTCTAATACAGACCTAGTGAAAAAAATTCAATTCAATTTAATTTAAATGAGGACAATTTCTAGTATTGCTAACGATAATTTTTACATGTTTCTTCTAAAAAACTCACCGAAATTTAGGAGAATCACGAAGGCACTCGGCAAAATCAATTATCGGTTTCATTTTTCAAATTCCCAATAGTGATTGTAGATTATACAGTAGTTAAATGTGAGATTGTTAAAAATCTTTTACATATTTTTTACGTTATTGAGTCATTAAACGTCAACAGACGGTCATTAAAATTTTAGGGTAACTCTTACCAACTCTTGTTTTCATTAATAAAACATTTAAAACTAATTATCAGGTTTCGGAATGTAAATACACCTTTAAAATAACTATTTTACTTTTAAATAACACAAATTCTAGATTACATTTCTTGTAAATAATCATTTAATTCAAATTGTAAACAATTTTTTTTTCCTCTCGTTCACGGATTAGTCATATTTCTTGGCAAAGTTGGTACCGAGGAACTTTTGAAAAATTTCCGATAGGCTGCGCTCGTGTCGAAGACGCTGTTTCGGATTTTAACGGAATTTTTGTTATCTAAAATTCGTTTTTTTATAAATGTGATTCTTTGTACTTTTGAATTTTCTTAAGTATATCTTTTTAGAAAATCTCCTGTGATTTACTGAAGGGATTCAACTATAGCAGTGGATCGAAAAAAACGGTAAATTATGATTTTTACATAGTCAGGTACGATTTGACGGTTAACGTCAATCTGACATTGACGTATGTCAAGTATTTGACAATCGTTATTTTCGTCCTTCTTTCGTTGGCTTTTTGCTTTTTTCTTTACACCATTAAACTAAGCCAATCGTGGATTTTTTGCAGAAATGTCGTGGGAATCATCATTATTGTCTGTGTTGGACGAATTCAGGCACACGGCTGTGCTATTGCAAAATGACTGCACTCAAGGTTAGTAAGAGCGGCGTGGTTTTCTTATAAATTCGAATGCCGCCTTTGAAAATTTTTGTCGAATGATGCGTTTCGTAAGGTGGAATTTTTCTTTCTGAATCGGTTAAACCCTATAATTTTTTTGGAATTTTTTTTTACTTACAGAATTTCTGACATTTGTAAATAATCAAGAACAGAATAGAATAAAGTGGAAAGAGTGCATGACTGAGTGTGTTAGATTGAAGGCAGAATTGGATGTTTGCAATGCCAAAATATCAGAATTTGAGAAAAAATTAAATAGGGCCAGAGTGTTATTAGACAGTGAAAGAAAACGTACGTTAAGGGCTGAGAAAGAGCGTGATGATTTGGTATGATTTTCATTAATATGGCGTTTTTCCATTGATGTTTTTTTTTTCATTTATAATGTTTCAACTTGATATTTACGTTTGAAATTTACTCTACAGAGAGAACAGGTTTCACAGATAGATGACATTTTATCAAGCGTTAGAAGAGCAGGTGACAAGTTAGCAAATGAAACTAAAGAAAAGCTTGATAGATTCTTGAGTACAACTCATTCAAAACTAAAGCCAAACCCTGAGATTCTTGGCTATAGATTGGATACAATTGATGAAATAAACAGTACAGGTAGGTGAAATTCAAATGATAAACAATTAACATCATATTTTGCTTGAAAAAAATTTTTTAGTAATTCTCATTAGTGGTTTTTGCTGTTAACATTCTTAAAAAATTTTTTCTGTTTGCACATGCACATTCAATGGTGATATTATTTTTATTTTTACTTATTAATTTTTTTTCATCTTGAATAAAATGCATCTTCAATTTCTTTATTAATTAGACAGGTCAAGATTTCAAGCAATTAATTCTAGTTCCAGCTCTGTTCATTCATCATCCTGGTCAAACCACACAGGTTAGATGATTTTAACTCAAATCCATTTTCGTTTTTCTCTTTTTTTTGTTTTCTTAAGTTGTTCCTTTTTGAACCTCTTTATTATTTTATAGTCTTATCCTAATAATTTACTCTTCATTTTCATTCTGTAGTTGAGTGCTTTGAATACTGTTTTTTTGTTTCCTTTTGGTATTTACTTAGACTAACAGTTTTCTACTTTATATATGTGTTCTATAAAACCTCTGCTCTGTAGGTGAGCTCTGTGTGTAAAGTATTGGTTAGTAGATCTGTAGTGGAAGTAGTTCCTCAAAATGGATTTTTAGGAGCAAGGGTCCCCAACCTTTTGTCTGTGGATGCTATAGAAGCCATATACTTATGTGAATCCAACAGTATTACAAAATCAAAATGCAAACCTTGAGTGAGTGATGTATCTTGAAGATTGCTTACGAGCATGAATGTCATCATGTTCTCCTAATTATGACTTATAATATTATATACAATCTGAGAGCTCTGGGGTTTACTGGTCAAAGCGTCATACAATCGAAGATGAAAGTTCGAGCCCCTTCCCAGATTCTGTTATACTTAAGGGTGAAAAACGGCATTATAGCCACTTATACACACATATACGGTTTATACTATATATAGTTTTTTGTACATGATGAGAGGCTTGTGATGTAATGGTCGAAGGATGTGTCAAATTCCTTTTGTGAAATTGTAATCCCTTTGAGTGAAAAAAAAAGAGATTAACACCCAACTTCTTATTTTGGTACATTATGTATATTATTAACAATAACCAGGTAAAAATTTACATTTGAAAAAAATAAGTGTCGGTGTCACCTGGGCGTTCTTATAGAATATGCTACTAAGTCCAAAAGGGTTGGTGACCTCAGACCATCACGACCAAACAAATGGTTGAGCGAGTTGTTAAGTTTAACAGGTAAAAAAATTTTGATTTTAAAGAGCATAGGAAAAATTAAAACTATAAACATGTACATTATATAATAAGAATTTAAACATTAAACTTCAATTTAAGGACGTCGTCACAGCCATTGAAGTTTTAATAACAACGGTTAACAGATTTTTGTTTAAAAAAACGACGCGGTATAACAACCTAGTGTATATATTTGATATGCACTTCTGTGTGTATCAGAAACTTCATTCAACACATAACAATACACCTTCATACAATAATAAAGCACCACATATACAACACAACGTACAATATTATAAAAATACAATCACATAAAGCACTTAACTAAACACTACAGTCTTTACAAGCGACTTCAAATTCTAACCCCTCCCACTTTCTTCACGAAGTAGGCTAAAAAACTATCTTCAGCGGACATCCATCCTCCATAATCACCCTGGGATTGAAAAACCTTCCTTTGTCTCTGGCAGCAGCCTGTTTCGATCGCTCTCCATGGCCGGCCAGTCCAAGAGCACATGATTTGGGCCGAGGCCGGAGTTGCACAAATGTATATAGATTTAAGTTAACGTAATATTTTGGTTACCGTATTTAAAATTGTGGAATCGTCTTCTGTCATTGTATTCATACATGTATTCAAATATTAAACAAGTTATATGTACTTCTAATTATTTTGCTTAAGTGTGTGAAAGCTTAAGAAGGCATTTTGGTGGTGAGTTGACCTTCCTGGGTGGAAAAAAGTTCGGTGTCCTGTCGAAACCATTTCATAAACAAATTCTTGGAATGGAGGCAGAATTTCCTTTGAAAATGTCTTCAGCTGTGAGAAGTCAAAGATCTGGACAAAGTAACAGAAAATTTTCTTAAGGTTTCACTGAAAGGAGAATTTTTCTTTCTAGTCCTTAAAGAATCTTTAAAATTTATGTTTTGACATAATTTTTGTTTATCTATGTTATTTATTATTAATAAATTTTTGTTTTGTTACCTTTTTCGTTAGAAGGTACATTGAGGTGTGTAGGTGTTTGTAATGACTCCCAAATTATTTTGTTTATAAATTTTTAAGAAGAGATCATTACTTTACAAAATTATTCCTTAGGTTCTTTGCTCTCTGATTTGAGTTACACCAGATCCGAAGATAATGATTTGGATGCTTCCTTGTCTGAACGAGGTGCTTTTAAGAAACCGCGACGTTCCCTATCTCCGGAACATAACGAAATTCAAGTCGTTAAGAAACGAAGATCGTCCAGGCTTCAGGTATGTTATTTGGTTTGTGTACATTACCTAATTTTTCCTTGTTCTATATGCTCTAATACTGTTGTGTTGTTTAGGCGAAAAAAATCCAGAAATCTACGACGGATCAGCTAGTAGCAACGACAACTGTGACCGTTCCTAAACAAGGGCCCGTTATAGCTTGTTCGACAATCGAAACTTTTCCAGATACTCCCAGAAGTGATTTGAAGCCGTCTGCTCCGCCGAAAACTTCATCCGATACCGACAGCGATGTGACGGAAGCCATAAACTGTTTTTCGCAGAACTCCAGTCCCAACATCTATTCGAAAAATCGTCTCTTCAATAGACCTCATTGTTTTAGAAACAAGACGATGCTCAAGCCTAGTGAAGAATGCGGAGTTTGTTGCAAGAAGTAAGTGCAAGTTTCGGGAGTATAGAAGTATAAACTTTATAAGAAACTTAAGATGTCTGACTTTATTTAATAATTTCAGAATCACATTTGGAAATAAGATGTTTTACTGCTCAGAGTGCAGGGTTATGTCACACCCAGAGTGTAGGGAAAGGGTGCCTTTGCCTTGTTTGGCCGTCGTCGCCACTCCAAGAGGCGCTTCCGGAACAACCATTGGAGATTACTGCAGTAAAACCTCTCCCATGGTCCCTCCATTGATCGTTCATTGCGTATTCGAAGTGGAAGCAAGAGGACTCAACGAAGTCGGAATATATCGAATTCCAGGGTCGGAAAGGGACGTTCGTGCTTTAAAGGTGATATTTGGGGGAGGAACTTTAGCAGAATTGGAATTCTGGAAGATTTAACAGATTTAATATTGGTGGTTCTTTTATTGCAGGATCGATTTCTCCGTGGAAAAGGAGTCTGCTCTTTGTCTGGATATGACATTCACGTGATTTGTGGAACAATTAAGGATTTTCTGAGAAGTTTAAGCGAGCCTTTGGTCACATACTCTCTCTGGCCTGAATTCATTCGAGCAAGCGAACAAAAAGATCCCTCGGATAGAGCTTTCGCTTTATATCAGGCTGTGTCTCAGCTGCCGCAACCTAATCGAGATACACTGGCTTTTATGATGCAGCATCTTCAGAAGTAATGTTTACTCTTTTATCTCTCCTTTCTTCTTTCACCAAACGATACTCATCTAAGATGTCAATTTCTAATTTGTGTTTACTTTCGTTCAAACAGGGTGTCTCAAAGTCCAGATTGCAAAATGTCAAAAAGCAATTTAGCCAAAGTTTTCGGGCCAACCATCGTCGGATATTCGAGAACCGAACCCGTCAGAAGCGAAATGTATTTAGAAACAGCTCAACAGACACAGGTGAAAACGGGAATTCGTGTCATGAGATGTTAGGATGTGGTGATAGACCAATCGTTTTATCTGTTTTTCGCTCACTCTTGATTTTTTATTTAATTTTAGGTCATCGAAAGCTTGTTAGATATGCCAAGTGAATATTGGTATAACTTCGTGAACGAAGATCCCAACGAAAATGTTCAACCTACAACACCAATCTTATCAATGTAAGAAATGTTTTATCGTTGTTTGTCGACATAAGTTTCTGTTTTGTTTTTATTTCCTTTTAATTAATAGGAACACATGGGAATCTGATGACAGTTAATCTCGTTTTAATTAACGGAAAAACGAATCGGAAGTTTAGTGTACAACAGGTTCCATTGACCAGTTTAGAGGTGTTTGTATAAATGAATGGGTTTGGGGGTCAGTACAGGCATGGTTTGGTGGTTAAGGAAAAAGTCCTTGAGGAGCGAATCTCTGACAGTTTTATTGAGTACTATGCTCCAAACTATCTCGTATTTTTCCTCCCTATCAATCTTCCTCTCTTTTTATCTATTTCTTGTTTTCGTTCTCTCTCTTTCTTCTCTCCTTAACTCCTTTTCTTCTCTAATTCTTTTTCCCTCTCTCTCTCTTTCCTTTTCTTTCTCTCTTAAGTTTCTATTCTCTTACATTGGTTTAAAAATCATAAAAAAACTTGTTTACTTCTCAAACGACCCAGTCCAACTCGGGTCTTGATATAAACACAACAGTTTTCAGTAATACAATATTGCGAACTGAATCACAGCTACGTGATAGTCTTAAAGCCGTCGGGTCGTTTGAAAGAGTAAACAAGCCACGAGGATCACGTGACCAATTAGAAATTTAAATCGTTGACTAAGTTTGAAGCTTAGAAAATGGTTTAACTCCAAAAAGTCGTATTCACCGTCCTCTTTCAAAACAGACTTAGTTTTCAGTTAAAATTAACTAAACAATTTCACTCTGTCAGCGCTATTTTTTAATGTATGGTTATCAGCGAGTCCTGGTGTTTGACGCGATTAACTGCTGACTAAGATTTCTCCATAAAAATCCGCGCTATCTTTAGATTAGTCATGTGCGTAATCTACCGTCAAGGACTTCATGTCGCGTATAAATTATTCTCCTTGGAATTTGGGTTAACACGTTTTGGTTATAACCCAGGACTGTTTTATAAGACACTGGAGTTTGGTTTTTTAACACGTTGACGATCCGTTCACTCACCGGTGGGTCAAGTGTGATCGGTACATGAAGACTGGTTGTCCCAAAATTTGTGAAAATGCAACATTGATTAACCGATGAGCACGGGGGTAATTTTACATACTGGGACCGCTTGACCCATCCGAGGCCGAGTTTTTGATAATGTATTTAGGAGTAAATAATGTATACCTATGATAATTAGCCAACAAAATAAAAATATGGGTGATATACAACGAAAAAACTGCCAGTTCCCACAAGTAAGACACCATTTCTGGTGCAGTCGTCAACGTGTTAACCCATTTATACCGGAAGTCGTAGATCTATAAATGGGTTAATTAAAATTTAGTTATGTATTTATTTATTTATGGGAGATCTGTGGTGTAGTGGGTTTAGTGCCAGACTAAGAAGTTCTAGTCGTAAGTTCAAATCCTCCTCCCGTATCTTGTCACACCCAAAAGGGTGGAAAACGGGCATTAAAAACTCATCTATCATTTATTTATTAATTTATTTTCAGGAATTATCGCAGGATGAATCGAAACAAAAATCGGAAAGTGTTCAACACTCCGCCAGTCAAATGAAGATCAGTTGCAATGGACATTCGAAAGTAATTTTTCTTTTTAATTTGATTTTTTTATGTTATATGTAGTTGAAAAAAAAAGTTTAGAAGGAAATGATTCGAACCAGTCGTCATTTCTTTTGAAATGTTTTTTTCTATTTGGTTTTTCTTTAGTGTCATCATTCTCTTATTTAATAGTCAGCGGTCGGTGTAAATAATTTGAGCTTCTTGTAATTTGGTGTTTAATATAAAAAAAAGAAAGAAAATTGTTTTTAATGTTAACGATAAAAGAAAAACACTTTTGATTGACAGTAAAAATGGTTATTTCAGTTTTTAACAACTGTTTAAATAACAATTAATTATATTGTAAAATTAGAAAAATGATATTGTCATTATTTTACACTTGATACTATTAAGTTTGGTGTTTTGTTTTTTCCAAGTAGGACTTTTGTATTACAAGAAATTGTAAATTATCATTTAATTCGTGTTCTTTTAATAATTAGAATGTTTTGTGTTTAATTGATTTGCTGACTTTAGAGAACTTTATTAGGCCTGGGGATTCCCAATAAGGAATTGTTCATATTGCCCTTAGTCATTAATCGTTTTTGTTTGTGCTTTGTTGTTGTCTCATCTTCCCTTTGGGGCCTCTTGGTTTCGGAGTTGCTAAGATTTGACCTATTAGTTGAACAGTTCGCTATTTCTTTCGTTGGTTGTTCTTGCCTAAGGTTTTCTTTTCACGATCATTCTGTAATGTTGAGTTTTAGTCTTGTTTTTGGATCAAGAAGATTTGATTCCGTTTTGTGCGTTTTCGCGGTGTTGGTGATATGTCTGCGAAACCCCTCTTCGATGAGCATTACGTCAATGAAATGTGAAAACGAGTAGACAAAGAAGACCATCGAAGAGGACCGTGACTGAGTTCCTGATCCCTGCCCAATGTATTGTCGACGAATTGTCTGTCTGAGTACGAAAGACGAGCTCCTCAAGGTCATTTACTGTGGTCCGTCTATTTTTAAAACTTTCAAAGGTTTTTCGCTACGGGGACATTGCCCGCAAAGGGTTAACTTAAGGGGAATCAGTAAATTGCAGGCAGAATAGTAGAAGATGGAAGATGATAATGTTTTGTATAAAACTTCACGGGCGTAAGCGTTGTCCAAAGTTAAACTCTATTAATAGTTCTAAATTGTCTGATGACTACGTACTTCACCAACAGGCCTAGTTTTTGACCCACTTCGTCTACCACCCGAACTACACAAGGTCTCTCTTACCTTTCGCCAAATACAAACAATATTTACTACAACGATACCTTCCATCCTTCAGTTATGTTGGCCGATTAGAATTAGAACGTGAGTCCTTAGGTTGAGTACTCAAATCGCGAAGTAACAGTTGAGTTTCAGACGTCTTCCACAGACTGTTACACCCAACGGTGACAGAACGGAATAAAACTCAACCCATCGTCTTTACCATGACAATTACAATACCACTACAATTCTTAATCACGTTTCCAAATATTTCGAATAATTTATTAATTCAAATTTCAAAACAATAAAGGAAAAAAGAATCGTCCTAATGGCAGTGTAATCAATTATAAAAAAAAATAATCTCCTAATATTTATAATAAACTTTTTTTCTATTAATAATATTACTGGATGGAAACGATTAGTGTTTTGCCCTGATCAAATTGAACACTTCTGTCCAATTTCGGAAGTGAACTTGACTAGGGATACTTATAAAGGCAAAAGTAAAGGGAAGTGTATCTGTATTTCGTTCCAAAGTTATACTTTAGATAGATTAATTTATTATACAGCGGTTGCAAACGTCTAAAACGTATTCCAGACTGTTCGGCCCTGTGTTACATATTATAGACAACAAATAACTTTAAACATGCTAAAAGTGATGTCTTAAAGGAAAGCCCTTCAAAATCACCGGCCGTCAAACTTTTAAAAGGGACCAGAGCCTATAGTTTTGGTTGTAGTCACGGCTTCAAGAAGTGTTGGCTAACACCTTACCGAATTCAAAGCTGAGAGCCATTCTCACTTGCTAAGCAAGCAATATGTGGCATTGTATGCAGTCTTAGTCTTTTGAATTTATAACTAACCGCACACAAGAAACCAAAAGACAATTTATTGAGAAGAATTTTAGATCCCATCAAGGAAAATGGCTCGTACAGACGGAGACAACGCAAAAGCTACATCAGTTAGGAAAAATCTCAGGTGAGATCATAAATCAAAGGCTACAAACCAATGTCCTTCAAGAAAAAAAAAAAGATCAAAAGAGCGTGACTGAGCGAAATACAGAAAGACCTTGTAGTGACCGGCCTGTGTGAAAAAAAGAAGACATGAATTCTACCAGCTTTATACAGAAAACTTAAACTGAAAACGGGAGCAACCTGGTCAATTTCTCCCAACATGAGTCAAGAAGACAGAGAGCACGTAAGAGGCCCAACGACTTTAGACCAATTTTAAAGGTCAAAGTAGAAACACCGCCAGAACTTCATATCAACACAAACAACAAAATTATACTACGCCTTACACTTACAAATAATTCCGCAATGTAATCCGAACTACAGTAACATCTAACGAATTTCACTCTAAAGATGAGGATAAGGTACTGGAGAAAATAGCGGAAATTCAGCACTTAAGAAGAGGTGACTCAGACAAGAAAATAAACGATTACTACCACAAAGTAAAAGAATTTGCGGTTTGTAATAGATTCCAAAGATTTACCCTTTAACCCGTTTCATCCTACTGTGCTCTACTGAAGACAGTAAAACTTTTTTCAGCTGTTTTCCCTCAATAAAAATGTACCGGAGCAACTAGGATGATCGAATTTGCATACGTAGCACTATATAATTATGCAGCTACAATATGTGATGAGAAAGAACCGTGTACCTTGTCGTACCTGACAGGCCACATCAGACTTTGAAGCTCGAAACCGGGTTATATGAATTAAGTGGAAAGTTTAGACCTGCTATTGTGTGTGAATTACCCCAACTGGCTAAATTTCAATCCGTTCGCACGAACAGATGCAAGTGGACGTTGTACGAACGTCCTCAAAATAGGACAGTGGGACGATGTATTCGTGTGCCCTGAAGGATCCCCGATACCATTTCAACAAAGAAATCAACAAAATTCGTTAAAAAAAACCGGAACGAAAAGGATTGAATACCATAACTACTTAATATAGTTATACAGTTACTGTAACATGTAATTTTTTCCTAACAGCAAAGTTACTCTAACTTTTGACTCTTACTGAGATTATGTTTGCCTTACCCATGGCTTGTACTATCTATAACGACTCAAATTAAACCCGAAGCAAAGAGTAGCCCACCTTGAGTCAGAGGCATTCGAGAGTCACAAATTAGCTTTTTAATTTTTTAAGTATGTGCCACGACTGGAAAATAAGCCTGGAATTACAAAGCTGCCTCGGGCCTGTTTTTCAGACTTAGCCCACCACTGGTCACCGGTACGATTCAAGGGTGTTAGATTCATTTCAAAACTAAAATACATTTAATTGATGAAATTAAGCCCAAAATCAAAACTCTGATATGTACACAAGTTGAGAGGAGATCGAAATTTTTATTCGACAATAATGATTGATATGTTCATCTAAACTGACAAGACGCCATTTTGAAAAATCTAAAAATCAAAAACCTACTTTCTTTGTACATAGCCCATTAATAAAGTCCTCAAGATTTAAGAAACATACCGAGATTTGTGCAAAAGGTTCAGCTCTCTTTAAAAGTTTTAGTGTTTATTTAGTTCTAGTTTAGAAATTTAAATTGCTAAGTGGGAATTCTCAGGAACAATATATAAACAAATTTAAAAAATAAATTGACTTCTAACAAACTCTGACTGAGTTTTGTGTTTTCTTCATTTAATTAAAAACAGATATTTTATTTGTACTTTGAGGTAAGCATATTATTAGTTGTGTTTGCCGCATTTTTAGTCTCAACACCCTGAGAGTGTCACATGCGTCAAAGCTCAAATGGTAAAGTTTTCGAGTTAACACGTTGAGCCCCGCGATGGTCCCCGGGAATCGACTACACTTTCGTTCATACAGGATCAGTAGACAAAATCATTGTTTGTATAGTTCGGTGGTGGGTGCTATATACATACACTAGCATACTGAGGAAGGGGTGAAGATCTATCGTTTGAGTATGAAGTAAAGAATCAGGGGGTACTACTGTGACCTATGCCAAATGGGCCAATTTCTTAAATTAAAATATTTGAAGAAAGTGCAATATTAATAATATAGGTTCTACAAAAAAGTGTGCAATATTTACAAAATGAATACTCCACGAAAATGAGCAGTATTTATGAAATTAATACCCCCAAAAATTTGCCCAATTTATGAAACAGTCTCTATCGAACTTCCTTCCAAAGAGGATTCCTTCAGATGTAAAACGATACTCCAAAATGTGCCCTCTTCAAAAGTTCTAGAGGATTTTGAATTTATCAATAAATTCCTTGCTCAGAGATAGCTTAACGGAAAGTAGAGCAATACCAACTCGGGTTCAACGTGTTAAATTACCCCCTTTATGGCCATTAAAAGTAGTCAAAAATCCATTTAATTTTGATTTAATTTCATTAAATCATATTTTCATTCCCAAATCTTTTAAATTTGCTTACTCGACCACGAGTTTGCCTTTTTCAAATACCAAGCAACCGAAGTTCGGCGTAAACAAAAAACCGTTAAAACAACTCACGACTGTCGCCATCAAACCATCGTTCTTGTGACACGTCTTCTCCTTCTCCTCTCTTTCACAATAAGCACCTTTCAAAATTCAGCTACTTAATTATTATTTAATAATTAACATTCAAATTACTGAATTCATTTCAACAAATTATTTCACAATTAAACCGAGAGGCTCACAAACACGTAAATCAAAATCCAAGATGGCGGACTTGGGCAAAACCCTTTTTTCTAACCGTTTCCACCCTTCACAAAAGAAACAGAGAAAAACCTTTTTTTAAATCACGCTTTATACAACAATTTATATATAAAAAAGACAAACAAGACAAAATTTCCTTTTTCTCTCTCTCTTTTAATAATAATTTCATCGTCCAGTAAAATAAAAACAATCGGTAAAAAAAATTTCTTTTTAAAAAATCAGATACTTTTTTTACAAACCACTAAAAAACAAATTTCATCTCATCCACGTCCGTCTTCTTTGCAACCATTCTCACACCATTCCCTCTCAGCTCGGTGAAAGCGGTGAGTGCATAGTACATTCCATCTCCTTCACCTTTCGGTAGTCACCATACAGAAACTTCGTTTGTAAAAATTTCATCCCCATAACAACGACAATGATTCATTTTGATTAAGTTCTTTCCGGTTGTATCGCAAAAGCGTTTCGGATTGTTAAAAACACTTTCTTAAGCTCTCATATATATATATATCTGCATATAACATAATATAAGTTGATTCTCAATTTTTTTTGGTTTTCCTTTTATACTTTCATGTTTTTGCTTGTTTGTATTTGCATTTTTAATGTAGTCACACAAAGTCAATAAGTACACTGTTTTCTTGCCCGTTTTTGTCTTTGAGAAAAGCCATACTCATTCAACTTTTTGCTGGCAGTACAGTTCCTTTAGAGATTTGAGTTCTTCTATTAAAGCTTTATTTTGGTTTTCCAATACCGCCACTCTATTCTCTAGGCATTTGATATATTCCTTCTTCTTTCTTCTACACTCTCGGGCTGCTTCCCTGTAAACAGTTTAATATATATATATATCATATTAGAGTATAAAATTGTTGTGGTGGCTGTTGTAATTGAAAATTATTTAAATACGGTAAAAGTAATAAATTAGGACAGTTTGTTCAGATGGTTGGGTTCTGTCACTTTTCTGACTCTGTCTTCGCAGCGGCAAATACATGACATGAAGAGGGAGGAAGCCAAATTTGCATCTGAGCAAACTTTCATCAAGTTCCTCATTGAGTTGGAGATTTTTAAAAACTGTGTTTGTACAGTGAAAAATATTCAATACCAACATTAGTTGATGATACATAATACCCGATTTATCACTTTCGCCAGAACACATACATCAAAAATTGAGTTATGATACTGATATCCAACTTCAAGGGGTATTGTCACTGTCAGGGTAAAAACAAGCCTCACTAGGAAACTAAGAGACAGAAAGATAGGACAGATATGAAAGTAGAAACAAGAAAAAGAGGAAGGAGTAAACAGGTAAGAGAAGGTGAGACTAAGATTGGATGAAATCTCAAAAAGTTCAGCAGGACCATGTTTACAAGATTGCAAAAATCTTGTAGCAGATAACTCATTCAAGTTTCAAAACATCACGTAGTGACTGTAATAACTTTTGTTACAAACTGAAGTTGAATGTCAGTCTGACGACAAACGTTTTGATAGTGAATCTCAATACCTGTTTTTCAAGAGCCTAAGTTCCCGTTTCCTAGCTTGGTCCTCTGCTATCACTGGTGTTCCTAAACAAAATAGAAAACCTCATCAGAATTTAAAAACTTCAACAGCCTAGCTTGCCTGAATGTGAAAACTCTCAGTGGAGATGCTAATCATTGCAAATGGCGATTCAAAAACAATCCGGGCAAGATACTTGACTTGAGTTCAATCTTTCCCCCACCAAATTCATAAAAACCTACCAGGTACAAAAAATTGTCCATCACTCCCTTGGTATTGTAATATTGTGTTGCCTCCTCCACTATTGTTTAGACTTAATGCGTGAAGACCGCCATCTCCTTGACTACCTAACTGTATGGCACTAGCGGGTATCACTGAAATCGTGCCGAGAAATACACCCCATTAGTCATGTAAATCACAAAAAGGACTGAGAGGATTGTTTGTGAGGTGCTTCCATAATACCTACCAGCAATCTCACCCCCTCCTAAATCGTTTAATATTTTCCTATAGCTAGGTCTTCTCGTTAGTATATCTCTTCTCTTCTTTGGAGATGTTTCGTCAATTTCATCATTTGACATAGAATCTTCACTAGTTTCTACAACCTGAAAACAAACCCTCGAATCACTTTCTTTTTCAACAATGAATCATCCTTCATCAACAATGAACAGTTATGTGTTAAAATTCCGTGTAGTATATGGTACCGGACAGGGGTGGACTAAGGCCTAGAAAGACTGTAATTCTTGGGATCCGAAAATTAGCTTTAATACCAAATTACCAAACACAAAATTGTGTCATGACTGAAATGTAGGCCCAGAATTGCAATTTTGCCTGGGGCCTGCTTTAGCCTTAGTCCGCTTCTGGTACCGGATGTACTTAAAATTCGTTTTAGTTACCACAAAACAACTCAAATTAGATTGACGGCAAAATTAACCCATTAAAGGCCATTAATAGTATTTTATGTGACTTATAAAAGTCACGGTAAAAGTGATAAACAGGACGAATATATATATAATTCTCGGAGATTATTCATAATACCCAACACATCTTAGTAAATCTAACGAGTCACTGGTATTAAAAGACCAGAATTATTATTACTGCCCCACCCAAGTTATTTATCTTTTATAACAAGGTTCCTGACAATATAAAATAACAAAAATTATAATTTTCAGTGTCCTATGAATATGACTCTGGCCTACAATGGGTTAAAATGAACAAATGAAAACAACAGTAAAACATAACTCACTTTAAACTTCAAAACAATACTTTCCCCAAACATCTAGTCCACCCAAAACAAACAAACAACAAAATCGTGGAAAAAATAAAGTCAATAACGCACATAATCTACCTCTATAGCTTGCAAGCTGCCTGGTGTTGTCTGAATCACAGAATTCGTCTTCCCGGAAACTAAAATAACATTACTTTTGGTGGCTAGGTGAACTGGTTGAACATTTGTCGCCGTTTGTATGACTGACTGTTGATTGGGTTGGATAACTGACTGTACCTTCAAGAAAAAAAAACAACATTAATTTCAATTGGGCCAAAAATAAAACAAGAATGAGAAACAACAGAAATTAGTGCAAAAGCTAGGATCTACACTTATTATAAGCCACTTGAAAAGCTCAGCATTTCATTACTAACAACAAAAGGAAAAAAATTAATAAAGGAGCAGGTGGGCTAGAGGTTTATTGGAGAGAGAACAACTTCCAAACCTCTCCCAAATTTTAAGTTGTTTCTTAAAGAAAAAAAAAAGAAAATGAAATGAGAAATTTAAATTCCATGCAAATTTTTATAAGTGTCATTGTGTCATGTATCCTCAATAATAGCCACTGAGAACTTGAATTTTAAGTGACTGGAAATAGAAATTGCTTAATTTAACTTAATTGAAATGCTTCAAAGGCACCCAAAGGTATTTGATATCATCAAGACATTATTCATACAAAGAGAAACAGAAGAACCAGGTACTCTTGACACCAACAGAAGATTTAAGCCTTATATAAGGTAGACAAAGGAGTTACTACAGCATTTAAGTTCAGATTCAAATTATATAACAAATAAAAGCAGTGAAATGACCAAAAACCATTCCCATACTTCAAACATGATTGAAATTGGCTGCAAAACACCCTGTTGTATGACCCAATCATCAATATTCACTAAAACAACCATCTACTCAGTGGTTTGGACTTTGGCACTAAATCACTCCATCTCTTCAAGTCAAGAAGAGTTAGCAAAAAGAAACTCTGATACAACAAAAGTAAAAAATAAAAATCTGACCTTCATCAAAGTCATTATTACAAAACTTGTAAAGTTGCAAGTCACACAAACCACATAGAAACACTTGATTGTCAAAAGTGAAATAACATATTGGTCACATCAACTCCATCCCTCATTTATGAAAAGCAAATAATTTCTGAAGTTTGTTTATATGAATTAAATATCTTTTGAAAATTTGCCATTTGTGCAAAAATCAAATCAGAAAAAAAAAGTTGACAGAAAAAATTGATAGCATACAATTTGTTAAAAATGAAAGAATTGCTAAAAACACAATTTGAATAATTGATATGTAACATGCATGAAATGTACAATGAGAAAGACGATGAAATAAGAACACAGTTATTGATAAGGGGGTTTAGGTTTCACTTTATTCATTGAGAATGTTGTTAATATTGTGACTTTTGCCAACCAGTAATGGTTTAAAAACAACCAGATTTTTTATTTAATAACTCAAGTGAAGAATCTGATCATGGATTACTCAGATATCCCCACTTAAATGTTTTTCCCTGAACGAAGCCTTTCAATTTAGTTGCAAAAGGAAGAATACACTTCACATACAGCAAACCAACAAATGTTCATCGAACTGTTTAAAATCTATCACAAGTTTACCTTACTCAGGCTCATTAAACTAAGCACCCTCCAAACCCTCTAATAAACTCAAAATAAATTAAAGTTTTAAAAACCAATTTAAAAAAGCTGTGATTGTGATTGAAAAAACTAAAAAAACTTTAACTGAATAGAAAAAGCATTTTCACTTTCCTGCGTATTATACATTTCTCTAATGTTGTGCAGAATTTTTCGCCTAATTAAATACATCTACCTATTGGTGGATCAAACATAACAAAAAAAAACTTTGAGCTTGTTTTTAAATCAAAAGACAGTTACAAAAAAAAACCATTAATCACAACATTCACTGAATTATTTTTGGAAACCTGTGGAGTTTCGTTGGGGACAGGAAGTTGAAGAATGCTGTGGCCTTGAGAAGAATGATCATCTAAGTTGTGTACCGATGTGACTGTATCTGTGGTCGAATGTGAATTTTCCAGTGGATCTGTTGCATTCGCTGCTCCATTTATATCATACTTGGTCTCCTGTTCAGTAATAGTATCCATTTTGAATAGGAGACCCACTCAGGGTAACCTAGAACCTGTTGACAAAATAAAATCAATCAACTTCAGCCATTTTGTTGTTTACATTTTTTTAATATAAATATAAAGTAGGATTCTGAACATATTGTTGTGATATTTTTTAAATAAAAAATTTTAATCTTTAAGTGTTTTAATAATTATGACTAATCAAGTAGGGTTATGTATCATGTATGCAAATTGATGATGGGTGGTAAATAACATTTTATAATTAGCTTATGGTCAAGTTAGATCCGATGTTCAAGGATTTTCCTAAACAAAGTCTAATGCCTCAAACTTCTTACTTTTTCGCCTCGTTTTTCATTCCAAAACAATTTCAAATTCACTTAACATTTCTTTTTAATAAGATTCCCTCTCACTGACCAAGGTCAGCTGATAAGGAACTACCAAGGACATCCAAATAAGTGAATTTTTCAAAATCGTTTTTATTTTTATTTTCCAATCTCATTACCTACCAACACTTTCTTTAATTGAAACGAAAACAACAAGAAAAAAAAAGAAAACAAAAACAAAAAAAATTCGTTTCTAACGCGTTGGAAAATAGGAAAATTTTCTCAAGGACTTTCATTCTAAATTTAATGAACAACAATTTCTAAGTCGCAGATTGAAGTAGTAAATAAATGCAAGTGAGAGAGAGGAAAAAAAAATTCGAATTAAAATCGCCGTGAAACGGTGAGTTTGAAATCACCACACGGTTTCTAATTGTCATGAAATTAAAAAAAAAAAAAATTTTTTTCCAAAATATACTGTCCATGTTTGTTTTGAAATTGATGATTTAAATTACAAACCAGATTACGTATTTCTCGTCACCAATTTTCCTGTAACCCGGAGTGGACAATACGTACACATACGTAGGAGCCACGTCAAATTACACTTTTCGTCACAGGCTAAAATTCTCGACTGATTGTCGCGTCATCAAAATGGCGTGTAATTATGGCTTCAGAATACATTCGAATGTTGAGTCATCGAAAATTATCCAAGGTCGTATTCAAATCACCCTGAATCCCGTTAAAAAACACCCTCGAATATAATTCCAACAACTTTTTATACTTTTCTTTGTGATTTTTACGTAGTTTCGTACGAGAAAATAGTTATTTGTTTGAGAAAATTTGTGGCGTTACTTTTTGTTACTCATAATCCATGGTTAAACGAATCGTTGCATAAGGTTAGCCATTGCAATATTCCGCCAGATATAACTCTGGACAACAATATTTTTAACGGCCAATCTCGATTTTATAATCTTTCTTGATCAAATAAAAACTCTTTGTAGAGCTAAAAAATAATATTACGCTTTGTTTGAATATTTCGTTATTTCTTTTATCCATCTCCAGACCTCCTAAGAAATCTCAACTGATAAAACCTAAACACATTCCTTTGGCTATGATTACTAAATTTCATTCAGGGGTTACCAATCCATGATTTAAAATGTTTAAAACAAAAATTTGTATTTAATTTTATTTGATTTGGATAAAATTGGATTTGGCAACTTTATTCTGGACAGTGGGTCTGTTTCAGAAAAAATTATTTTTAAGGGGGACGCAGTCAGACCCCTGATAACATTGTAAAAAGTTCAGTTTTTTTTTTATTTTGAAATATTATTTTTTACCATACTGGGGCTTATTAGGAATGTAGCATAGATTATAACCAATAAACAAGTAAATGGAGAAGTTAAAAACACACACACACACAGAAGACTGAGAAATTAATAGACTTTTAATTTTTCAAAAAATAGTTTCAAAAGTTTTGCACATCTAAACACACATGAGAGAATTTTGAGGTTTTTGCAACTGTTAGTATTATTGTTAGAAGTGCTAACTTTTGGCTATTAAACTACTCAAGTCAAATTTTAGGAAAAATAAAAGGGAGCTGTCTATTTCCTCATCCAGACCTTTTGCTTTTTATATTTTTTAACATTTGAAGACATTCTCAGTGGAATGATGTTTTTGCCACCAAGGTCAAGATTAAGTCATTGTTCTAGCTTTAAAGGTCTTTTTAGGCTTTGATTCTATTTCATAAATATTGCACATTTTCAGGAGTAATATGTTTGATGAATCCTGTACACATTCCTGTACAATTTATTTCATAAATGCTTCACACTTTCAAGAGATATTCATTTCATAAATATTGCAATTCAGGAAAATATGACTGTTGTTAAGCTAAGGCTCGATTGCCATAAGCTACAGGAGTCCCCCCCGCCGCCATCTTTGTCTCATAGAGTAAAAAAACCAAACGAAAGATGGCCATAAATCTTGTTTCCCCTTCCCTAATATGCTACTTCTAAATATTAAAAAATTAGTATTAATAGAAATCAATAAATACAAATAAATATTAGTCAACAATTTTAATTACATTCTCAATCGTGCATAAGCTGAAATTAATATCAGAGGAATTGTTTTGCTTGACGGGCCGCAAATAACGAAGCCCTGATATAGAATAGAACTAGAAATTCGTCAAAACCCTTTGTCTCCTTCTCAGCAACTTACGGCAATCGTTTTAATTAGGAATCAAATTCAATTTATTTCTGTTTGGGTTGTAAAGAAAAAAAAATATTAATTTTCAATCATTAATTTGTCCCAGAAGGAAATTAATTAGTGTGAAACCTATAAAATACTTTTGAGCCGATAAGGAAATATTAAAAAGCTTGATTATGAGGAAAGAAACACTTCACTTAAGTAGTATTAAATTGGAAGTGTTTGACTTGATTCTTTTCAAATCCAGCTGAAATTTATAGGCAAATTATGGGCCCGAATTTTGAGGATTACACACTATATATATAATAACTTTGTAAAAGGTAGCCTTTTTCGAGTCATGGCGCCTCTAGAGAATCTGTGCCGCCTGTGCCAGAAATGTAGCCCTTAACAGCTAGAAATGTGAACGTTTATTAAGGTTCAGCAAAAAAATTTGGAAAGGCAGAATGATCCAAAAAATTGAAAGCTGATTCGGGAGCAATGTCTTTGACTGGCACCAAGCCAGAGACCATTTTGCGAATTACTCTAAAAACTTGTCTAAAATATACACCTTTCACATTTAAAAAAGTTTGCCCACAAAATACTGGCGATGTTCAATTTATAGCTTTGTTTTTTTGGTTTACTCGATGACTCAATTTGAAAGTTCAAATTCCAAAAGTGATTCGGTGCCAGGAGGAATACTGAATATTAACTCATTATGGGGCGGCGTACTATTTATAGGACGCTGGGGGTTTGTATTTTCAAATTTTAAATTTGGTTTTTAATCAAATGGAAATTTGGAAATGTGGTCCTCTAAACAAAACACTGGTATTGAGATTGTCTTAGAGAGGCTTTCATCATCATTATCATCAGCTATGTTTGCCTCCTTACCATAACTGGAGACTCATACTAGGGTTGTGGGGCGTATCTTACCATCCTTCCCCAATGGAAGTTGCCCAGTAGAGAGACTTATATGAAAGTTTATTTGGTGTGGTATTCTACAAAACGATTTGCATAAGATGATACAATAACTTATAAATTTAACTTCGACATAGTCTCTAGTTTTCATGAAATGTTCATTTCCATCGTACCTTAAGTCAGCAAAATACAAGGTCAAGGCGTTAAGTCATTGTCTCATCTTGTAAATACTGTTCTGTAAAATACCTTCACCGAACAAGGTAACACTTCACTGTTACAGGTAAAAAATATTTCTGATACCATAATGATTCATAAAATATACAGTATGTTAACCATTGACGTCACAGCGCTCATCATAACTTTGAGGGTCATTTGCGTCCCTTGCACCCATTTTGTCTCTAACATATGTACGTATGCCTCTGATAACGTACCAGTACCAGTGTCCTATATATGGGGCGACCCAGAAGTAAAAAATGAAGAGATTTGAACAATTTTGTAGATATCTACTTAGGAAACCATTTTTAGGATTAATGTTTATAAGTAAAATGCTTACATTTAATTAAATAATAATTTGGGCCGTAATGGGTTGGTCGGCTTAAATTGAACTGGTTTTATGTGTCCGTAAAAGGCTGCCATTTTCCGGGTCCGAAAATTTTCTTTCGCGGCAAACTTTGGTCATACACGAAGTCGTGGTGGTACAATCTATGGGCACTCGCCAACAAAAGCAGGTAATTTTACAACTTTGTAAAAAGGCATATTAGTAATACAGAAATCAAAGACCAATCTTAAGTCTAATAAATCTAGAAATTAATTAAAATTGTGTTTCAGCAAAGATGGATGCATGGATCAAATTTCGAAAGAGAATAGTTTATTGCTACGCTATACTGAACCATGCTTATACTGTACATGTGTGGGAGATTTAGAAAAAGAAAACAGAACACCTGCTCTATATGAATTTAAATTAGCGTAATTAAAAAAAGATGGATGATAAATCAAATAGACACCATGAAAACTATCCAGGTAGAAATGTTCCGAACGAAATTTAAAAAATTAAATAATTTTATAGTGTTAAACTCCGTTTTTATTTTTTATTTTTTTGGCAAGAAGAAAATTTTGACTAAATACAAACGCCTGAAATATGATTTGTATTTGCGGCGACAAGTTTTGCGTAATAAATCGGTGGACAAGATTTTATCAAAACCGGTTCCCGCCATTTTTATTAGTCACATGATGAGGAAGCCCCACAAATCATGATATCAGGGGAACCACCAAATATAGATTTATTTGAGGGAAATACTTTTGAGTCATATATGTCTAGATCCTCCAAAGGGAAATAAATTAATTATTTAGTTAAAACAAAACACCTGAGAAAATCTAAAAACGGCCATTTTGTGTGAAAGTTAGAGAAATCCAGAACTATGCCAAATTCAAACGAAGATTTGCCAAGTTAGCAATAACCCGAATTCACCACGTGCCAAAAATACTGTCGACGGAGCAAAAGACTTTTCCAACCCATGAATGATGATTGTCTTGCCTCAGGATTGGGGTTACGTCATCTGATCGATTTCCAAAATGACGTCATTCTCCGTTTTTCACTTTTGCCTCCTGTGGCACAAGGACGAAAGCTTTAAGCTTTTTTAGAGGGTGTTACGTATAAGCAATGACGTAATAACATCTGTCTCTTGGATAAACCAAGATGGGGAATGTTTTTAATTTTTTTTGGTCTCACTCACTTTCCCTAACGGCTCAAAGAAAATAAAAAAAATGGCGCTCCTTAGTAATTTATTTAAGCTCGGCTTATGAGGATGATGATTTAAAAGTCTCAATTTTTTAGTTTACTTCTAAAAAGACAAATTGCCATGAAGATGAACAATTGAAGCCCTAATTAAGCTCTTGCTAATTAAGCTAATCGGCGTATCCTTCAAGTAGACAAGTTTTCCCGCGGTGACACATGAGAAATTTCCTTCATTTGTGGTGTGACACTTTTTATTTTATTAAGTTTCTTTATAAAATAAGAAATAGAGGAATTCTGAGGGCTAAAAAGTCACTTATACTGAATTAGTATAACAGAAAATACCCAAAAGGTCTGAAGTTTAAGATGAAAACACTATTTTGGTTTTCCAAAAACTCTAATGTGATGTATTTTGTTTAATGTAATCTATATTATATGCCAAAATACTACAAATAAACTACTATGGCTATTGTAGACACTGCATTTACCTCTCGCACACACTCAAAGAGTGCGAAAAAGATTAAAGTGAGTTTTCTACCAGGTACACTAATCAAAATCAAAAATAACTACAACCAAAGGTTTTAACAGTGACAGAGTTTTAGCTGCAGCTTAGAAACATCGGTTACAATATGTCTACAAAACCAGATTATGAAGTTGATGGTTTCTAGAAAGTTTTGAAGCAACTAAAAACAATTGTGGACATAAACTTAATGGTAAAATTGATAAGGTGGGTGTTATGAATAATTCCCGACAGTCTGAAGCCAGGTGGTAAACTGGGTAATCATAAATAAAACTGTGTATATATTGCGGTAAATGTGATAAATCGAGTGTTATATAGAATTCCTGGTAATTTTTCGAACCAGGAGGCAGTTAAGTAGATAATTATGGATAAATAATTCTGTGTATATGTACTATTATATAAAAGTGATAAATTAAATTAAATATAATCACATACCATTATTCATAGTCACCACTAAATTTGGTAAATGTAACAAACGACCGAATATTTATCACATTTACCAGTTAGTTTATGAGATTTCCATCTCGGAATGGGGAATTTAATAAAAGGTTGCTCAGATGCTTGGCTCGGGGTGCTCATGTATTCACCGCTCCTGATTTATGGGTTTCCAGACTTTTTGGGCGAGAACAGCATCTTGTATTGCTTGACTTCTGTCAGGTATATTCTATGTAATTTCGCTTGGTCGTATTTGATATTATCAAAGTTTTATTTATCAATTTTTATTATGTTTTGTTTGTTATAATAATGATAATAGCGGGAGCCCTAGTGTAGTGGTTAAAGTTCCTGACATGGACGTTATCGTCGTGAGTTCGAAACATTCTCCGGCATCCTGTTATACCCACAAAAACCGGAGTAAAGGGGGGATTAAAACCGCCACTAAACCGCAATAATAACAACAAGGAATGAAGTAATGACAGCAGAAATTAGGGATGAAGAAGAAGGAGGAAGGAATTGAGTAAGAAGTACAGTACACAATTGATAATTACAAAAAAAAAGAGTAAAGTGTGCATAAAACTGAATCTTTGCAGAGGTGAAGGTTCTAAAGACAAATCATATAACCTTTGGAGGATCGCAATCCGTAAGCAGAACGACGGACAAAATAAAAAAAATTTTTTTCATAAAAAATCCAGTCCCGAAATTCGCCATATTGAAATTTAAAAAGAAATCACAAAAAATGAATCAAAAGGAAAAAACGAATAATTTTATAAACGAAGAAGAACGAAAATTTGGCAAGAAGAAAAAACAAATTCAAGAGAATTAAGTCTCACAATTTAATTAGCTTTCTCGACTTCTGACGTCTCCCCCAGCCTTATCCCACACCGCCTGCGTTTAACTTACACGCGTGGGTTTTACAAGTGGGCTCTGCTTTTTCTCCGGCTTTCAAAATGAAATTTCTTTTTAACGAAACAATAAATCAGTCTCTTATTCTGAAATTTGCCAGAGTCAATCTTTAAATAATCAAAACAAATAAATAAATAACCGAGCAAAACCTGATTTTATTCTAATCCTTGATTTTATGTTAAACATCCTGACTGGCATCAAGGTTGTTTCACTCCGGAGTTTTGGTATCAGTTTGGATATTTCTTGATTAATACAGTTTGAAGAATATCGATGTTACTTTGATTTTTTTAAGTATAATATAATATTATATTGAATTTCTGGATATTTTTTTTTGTTTTAAATCAGTATTATTTATAAAAAGTTTTGCTTCGCATTCTATTCTATCTACCTCCCTTCTCAGGCATTACTGTTGTTTTACTTCTCCCTCATTTTCTATCTTCCTGACTTCTTACTTCCTACTGGAAATGCTTATTAACAGCATTTTCTTTTTAATTCCTCTTCCTTTTCCCCAAATTACTACTCTCTTCTATTTTTTGACAACCCTTTTTTCATTTTTCAACTTAAACCATTAAACACTACAACATGCTGCTCTTAGCCATACTCTTCTAGTCTTTACTTCCTGTTCTATTATTTCATTTTCTCTTTTTCACTGTTCATAAGTTGTTAGTCTATAACAGAAGTTCTCGAAAGTCGCCCTACTAACTTTCAGGGGTCCCGGTTAGTTTATAAATGGATGGGGCTTTCTATAGTCGCTCGCTCACTCACTCACTCCGTGGCACTACAGTTACAGAATAGCCTTGGCCTCCTCTACAATTTTCCGTCATTTGAATTTCTTCCTCGCCGACAACTCTGTTTCGGACTCCGAGGTTTTGAAGGTCTTCTTTTACGCCATCCCAACTATCGAGTTCTGGGGCGCCCTTCAATTCTCCTTCCCCCTGGAATGCCAAAGCATAGCTTTTTGATGGTCGAGTTCGAAGACATTTTCGTCAGGTGCCCGACCCAACAGATTTATGTTGCTTTTATGTAAGCGGTGGCCTTACAATCATCTGGCACTACCATAACTTCTTGGTTGGCTCAATTCTATAGTAAATAATGAAATAGCGAATGAATATCGTCATGTCGAGAAGGGTACACAATTGTTAACGACAAGTGGGCGCATGGGGTGCCAATGGGCGCACAAAGTGATGGTGAGTGCTGTGACGTCAATGGCTGACGTAACAGGACAATAAAGTGTAAAACGATATGCTTGTTTTGTAGTCGTGTGTAGTCAGTTGAGTGAAATATCCTGGCTAATCCGAGTAATCCGTTGTTTTTTATTTGGACTAGCCCTAACTCAATAAATGATAATTATCAATATTATTTATATTGCTTGTTTGATAAAGAAATAATGTCGACCTAAATGGACGTTTTGACGAAGCATTCATTCCAAAAGTACCGGAACCATTGCAAAAGATGGTAACCACTGGTCTATTACTATCTTACTGCTAAATAAGTTTTATTTCTTAATTAAATAACGTGTATTCTCAAAAGTTGAGAGTGATTTCCAATAAACTAGAAAGAGATAATCTATAAATCGGTGTCCGAGACCAATTATAGAAACAAGATTTTATAGTCACGAGCTATAAGCCAGACTCAAATTCAAAATGTTACTTTTGTAGCGTGCGCTTCCATTGTTTTCCCCCAAACAACGTTTCCATGGTAAAGCATCAAAGGGTTGTACGGTTCTGTCCCAGAGTAGAATAACCGTGAAAATCCGGAAAACCTCCGTATAGGGACTTCAAGTCTGAGACTGACGTCCTACGCCAACGCCCAACGCCCAACACACTCGTCATCCTCTTGCCACTGTATCCGGATGACTGGTCACTTCTTTGAATCATCGACAATAACTCACATTTTCTCTTAATGAAAACACTATAGAGACATAATTTCTAATAATTTGTAGGTGGGGGTGTTGGTTGAGACGACTGAGAACACATGGAATTTTAATACAAAGAATCATATACATGAGGTTTTAAATTACACATTTTATTTATACAAATACATTACAATTGATTATATACATACAGAAATAAGTAAAAATTTTAATTTATTTAATTACTCCTTAAAAACTGATTTTAGGATAGACTTTGGTGACACTTGAAATCGTTTCCTGTGTTAACCCTGTTTCTTGTCTTTTAACTGTTTCCTCAGTGTGTGTGTCAGTTAAAAACTTTCCAAACACCAATTTTAGAGTAAAAAAAATTATTATGTCTGTAAATATTAATACAATGCGAAACCTATCAAAATTTACAATTTTTTTCCAGATATTCAACTATATCTTTGACATAGTTACCATAGATGAATCATCCCCTTTTTTGTCTCCTTCTGCTTTTTAACAAATTTTTGTTTTAATAAAAAATTAATTTAAAAAATCCTTTTTACTTGAACTAAGCATCTCCAATTCAATTTATCTTGGTAGTGATGCCATTTCCTGGGGTATTGCCACAGTTTTATTTTCAAAAATTAGGAAAGATAAATGTCAACCGCACCCAGGAGAGGTTTTGACAACTTTATGATTGCTTTCGGACTCAACGTCCCTTTAAAAGAGAGAGATAGAGAGTTTAACTATCTTGGGCTTTAGAAAATCCTGGCTTGAAAAACTAAATAAATTTGAGATTCTTCGTAAAAATTCATCTTCTTCTTTTTCTTTGGCAAAATTCATTACACTCTCTTCCTTTCACCCTCATCAATTAACACGTCAGTTTTGACTCATAACCAAATTAAATTTGACTATGGAACAACTCAAGGAAGCCGATTTTCCAAACTCTTGAAGTACAAATCTCAATTCGAATCCATTCCTTTTTCAAATCATTGTTTTTAAAACGACAAAATAGCTATCATTAAAGGCAAGAAAAATGTTACATAAGAGAAGAAAAATAAAATTTAAAAAGATTCCAAGCAACAAAAAAAACATCACCTTTCTCTTCACAATAACGGTTAAGCCTATTTTCATCCAATTCAAGGAAAAATCTTCTTTCCCTCAAGATTACAACATGAAGATTACATCACATCCAAGGGGAAACTGAGTGAAAGACATGTCACATTCAAGAAAACTCCAAATAAAGTTAACTTATATAAATTCAAACTGGAAACATAATTTAATCTCAAGGGAACATTTCTGAGAAACTCAAATTAAAAACTTGGGACATCCATAAACATCAAAGAACAGCTCCAGTTATACTTCCAGAGAGCCTAAAACTTTACAGCTTTGAAGAGCTTTTGTGGGATTACTGGATTTTATGACTAGTCAACCGTAAAACATCCAAACAGTTTTATTTCCCTCGGAAAAACAAGTCAACCAAAAAAGTCCCGAAGGAATTTTTAGCTACGCTCTAGAGAAATTTCGAGCAAACAGCCAAGTTATTGACAATAAATAACGGAAACGATGTTTTATGTTTAAACCTTCGTAGAACCAAAGAAGTGAAAAAGTAAAATATGACAAAAGGCCCTTTTGATTTCTTTCGCCTTAATGAATTTAGGGTTGTGAAAGCTCTCAAATCAAAAGCTCGAAATCCTTCAAGCTTGACATGGATTAAATTACGTTTTCCAATAATATAAAATCTGATCAAAATATATTTATGAAGTAATTCCAGGAGTGAGCAAGAGTTTTGTGTTCTCTAAAACACTTCCGCTTTGACTTTTGAAGCGTTTGACTCTTCCGAATTTCAATGATCAGGATCGATAGAATAGGACCTCTTAACTAGATAATTCGAAAATCAGATTATACAGAACCAAGACCTGATTAAAATAAAGTAGATATTTATCCCCTTAGTTGTTGGGAATATGTCCCGTTAGGGAATAAATAGTTTAAAGCTATCAACCACTGATTCTGGTTGACCACTTCAAAGCTTTTTTGAACCTTCCCATTTTTTACATATTTACATGTGTGTCCTAAGAAATAATAACTACAAATAGATAAATACTTGCTGTTCTATACAGGAACATCCTTCAAGCTGTAAAATGCACAAACTCAATGGCAGAAGAGGGGCCTAGAGAGAAAGGTATATCCGGAGGAAGAGTTCTAGATGAGTTTAGGGGATGAAAATTTCAAGAAAGATGGGAGATAAGTATTGGCGTTGCAAAGAATGAAGTTACAATAGAGGAAGCAAAGTCAGGAAATCTTCCTCTAGTCCTACGTAACTCCTCATTACATTGTTTGCGTTCGTAACACCTGCTACCCCCTCCCATAGCCCAAGTCGAAATCCACAAATTTCAATCAAAGCCCTCAGCAACTGTAAAAAATAATGACGATAAATAAATAATTCCTTGCCCACTCCTGTTTTTAACATTTCTAGATTTAAAATTTATGAAACATCCATTTAGAAAGAGAAAAATCAAATTTAAAACAACACCAACAACAACAATATTCCATTAGATCAAAATATCAATTATCTACTTAATTAAATTAAATACACAAATTGAAATCGATCTTAAAACTAAACAGATCCAACATTTAAATTGTAAATTTCATTCATATTTTCTTTTAATTTTTTCCCCATTTCTTTCATCATTAATTTAAATGTTTCTCTAACTGTTCTAATTACTCATAATTTGAGATTAAATAAATATTTCGTATACAGTTTGCGTCGCAATTACAAAATTCAAAAAATAAATTTAAATACAGGAAAAATTGCGTCTTATACATAAAAAGAAAGCCGAGATGATATTAATTTTTTTTATTACACCTAGTTCCGCTTGCTGATTTTATGGCTCCAACGCTGAATCAATTTAATAAATTGCTTCGTAAACAAAAACAAAAGCAAAGAAAAGTTCTCAGAAAACCCATTAGCTATCCCCCGATCACGACCAAACTACAGGATTTTCGAACCAAAAAAAATTATTTCCCCATTTACAACAAATGAATTTCATAGCTTCTTTTAAGGTTTATTTTGTCAAAGCCCGCAATGTTTACTTTTTGTAAAATTGCGACATATTTCCCAGAAAGGAAGCAACAACCATTTTTAACGGTTTTTTCACTTCTTAAGTGTATGTTTAAAATAAAAAAATTATGCCAGTTTAAATTCTAGTAGCTAGCGGATCATGAAAATGATATGTGATGCTTAAGATAATATACATGTACGTAAACGTTTTTCCATACTTTGAAATCGATACGTTAAAATTAGACTTAACCAAAAATATCATTCATCGATACATCAATTAAACCTAACAAAATGTTAAAAGTTTTCTTTTCTTTTTTGATAGAGTTCATGTGTTTAGCGACTTGAAACAAATTTTGCAATCTAAAGAAAAGAATTATATGGGTACAGAATCGCACACCAATTACTTAAACAAATCAACGTAATTTTTAATTACAATAAATTGATTAATGCTTTGCTTAAAGATGTTAGACAAGTTTATGACATTCAGAAATTTAGGGAGACAAGGACGAGGGATAACTTTTTAAAAGTTTTTTGTCTCATTCTAAAAAAAGTGGTTTAAGTTCAAAACCTGTGAGATACAAATTTCTGTAGGTGCAATTCAGTTCTCAATTTTTAAAATTTTTTTATATAACTGTATAGGACTGAAAGAACTTGCAAATATTTTATAGAAAAGTTTACCTTTATCCTTAGTGAGGTTGTACCTCCTCAGCTACTATATCAGTGGAAAAGCTCATTCTTTCATAATTTTGACAGGGTTGACCGACCTTGTCAAAAGACTGAAAAATAGCTTTACACAAAAGAGATCCTTTACATAGTTACAATCCTAAGCCCTACAACCTTTCTTAATTATTTCAGAGTTAACTTCAGACAAACTTTAAGGAACCATACTTTTACAACCATCCCACTGGGAAGATATAAGTGGATTAAATCCAAGAAGCCATTCAAAGTTTTCAGGTCATTCATCAATACTTCCTCACCTATCCTGAATAAAGTCCAAGACAATTTTGTCACAAGCAAATGATTGAACGGCTTTTCTGACAAAGTCAAATTTCTCTTTGACTTTTCATAAAAGATACAGTTGCAACATAGACTTAAATAAATACATTTCTTACAAATTAATGATAATTTCAATTTTGAAAATTAAAATGAAGCAATACCTTGAATATTAAGGTTTGTCCAAGTTTCTGGTTTCCTTTCCCAGTGACAGTGAAAAAAAAATCGAGATCAAAGAAATGATTTTAAAATAATTTTTAAAAAATCCTGAAGTGATTTTGAAAATGAAAATGTCGTAGCAGAATGAATCAAGAGATTTACTTCCTTAACATCAAAGCTTCATCCATGAGTTCGTCGTCGGTCATAGACTGTGGAGACTGTGAAGGAGCAGCTATGGGCGATTGGGCTGGACTTTTGTGGAATATCGCAGGTGAATTGGGTTTGATGAAACAACTAGGAGTGGTCCCGACTAAAGTTTTATCCGTTTTTTCAGTCATTCCCATTTTACCAGTTACGTTGGACGAAAAATCCAGGAGCATTTCGGAGGATGGCTGGGACGCCATCAAGTGTTTCGAAGTCTCCGAGGACTTTTTCAAGTCTTCCGGCTTCGTCATGGAGGCACTTTGGAATTTAACTGAAGCTGTTTCCGTCGTCGACGTCGTGTCCACTTCTGCTTTCTCTGCTACTGGCGAGTCGGTCATGGCGGCGTCATCGCCTCGATCCAACTTGGACGTTATCGAGGATAAACTGGTAGTCGGAAGATTTGGAGAAGTCATTGGAAGTTTGGGACTCACGTTCGTCAAGGCCATGGGCAAGGCAGATAACAAATTCGGAACGTTCGAATTCGGGATTTTTGCCATTCTGTCAGACTCGTGCTTCGAAGTCTGATATTTTAGATTGGCGGCGATGTCCAGGCTGGATTTACTCGCGGGTAAGTCGACGATTTTTACTTCGGGTTTTTCAACTGTTTTCTCGGGGCTGGGTTTGACTGTACTAGCACTGTTATTACTGCTGCTGCTGCTGTTGGCACCGTTACTTGATTCATTAACGTCCACGGGCACTTGACTAAGACTCACGGATTCGGTTAAGTTGCTACTAGCATTTCCGGCGGCAGAACCACTGTTGTTACTGTCATTGGTAGCGCTTCCACTAGCATTACCATTATTCACACTGCTTACACTACCACTGCCACCACTATTGTTACTGACAGTGCTAACTTCACTAGTACCACTGCTTGAAGTACTTACACCGCTACTACTACCGGCACCACTATTGACGCTACTCGATAAACCACTATTGTTGCCGTTACCAGTGTTGGCACTGCTGCTTGTGCTGGCACTGCCAATGATGGGGCTGTTACTGCCACTATTACTGTTGCTGTTGTTTCTGGCCGACAGTTTTGGAATTTGAAATTTCGTGTCGAACGGTTTGATCAGTCCTTCAACCACTAATGACGGAAGTAAACTAGAGTCCATTTTAAGAGTTTTCATGGCACGATCGTGGTCTTCATCGCGAGGTGGAGCAGGAGAGCCTTTTCTCGCTCCTTCTTTAAACACACCCTTTTCTGGATTAATTTTCATTGACCTAGATTTCCCAGAATTCTCTTTACGGGACAAGTCGGTGGCTCCGGATCCTGGCATTTTCGGAGATCCACTTCCTTTCGATGAGAATGATTTTGAAAGTGAGCTTTTCACGACTGAGGACGCTTTCGTAAGAGAACTTGAGACCTTTGAAGTTGCACCACTCAAGTTGCTTGATTTCGAAGATGCTGGTTTCTTAGAGGCCGGCCCGCTTATCACACCTGGTTTTAACCCAGTGTGCGTTTTCAGCGAGCCAGTACCTGAAGAAATCCCACTTTTAGTTGTTTTGGAGCTCTCCTTTGATTTTTTATTGATGAGAAGTTTCATTCCGTCCGAAGACTGTTTTACCATGTATTCGCCAGGATTTTTCACTCCATCCGGAATCTTTTGAATAGATATTGCTTTAGCGTCCAAACTCCCCACTTTCGAAATGGTGGTTCCGGTCAGACTTGCCGGAAGCTTGCCATCTTTAGAACTTCCAGTACTAGAAACTTCTCTTTTAGCCCCACTGGCAACTGGATCTCCCACCTCTTGTGCCGATTTCAATTTGTCGATCACGGCAGACAAACTTCCTTTTCTATTTCGCTGCAACTGGTTACCCAAGTTTTTAGAATCTCCAGCCGAAGAATTGGGTGGAGTGCTCCTACCCGAAATTCCGGAACTCAATTCCCCTGATATGTCCATTTGTTTCAGTTTAACACTAGAGGATTTGATTTTTGGACTTCCCGAACTACCAGAGGAACTAGAGCTACTCCCAGAGCTTTTGCGAGATGAGTCCTTTTCTCGTTGCTCTTTGCTCATGGTGCTTGGGCCACATGTACTTCCAGTTCCACTGGTTGATAACTTTAATTTCCCTTCAGAATTTTTCAGACTGGTAGGAGAACTCGAAGCTGATTTCAAGGTACTCATGCTAGGTTTTCCTGAACCACTGGTCGGTTGTTTAGGAGAACTAGTCCCATGTTTGGGGCTGTGTTTGGGACTTGAATAAGCCGGAGAATGTTTCGGACTCGGTTGAAACGTCGAACCGGTTGACTTTTCCCGAAACTGCGTTGGAGAAGCGGAATATTTTCTCACGGATGGTGAGTTGGGTCTATTCATGCTAGGAGGAGAGTCCGTGGATGGTTTGATAATGCTGACGGATACCGGCTTCGACAGGGGATCACTTTTGAGAGGCACTTTTTCGGGAGGTCCCATCTTCGACCCACTTTCCTCATCTCGCTTCCTTTTCCTTTTCTTTTCTCGAATTTTCTCATCAAAATTCCTACTTTTTATATTCTTCCTTTCGTCTTTATCCATCGAACTGGATATTGGAGTAATCGTTATCGAACTTGAAAGGTTAGATGAACCCGACAGCGGGATGATTTCAATTCCAGGTCGGCGTTCCAATACAGAACTAATGTTCGGCGTATTTGAGGGGATCGGTGTGATGGTAACACTCGGTGGGACCAGTCCTTTGCCATCGGTCAAATCCATAATCAAACTACTTCGAGATGGAGATTTTTTCATCTCCTTAGACTTCTTAAATTTAATATCAGTCCTCGGAGGTCCGGCTGCAGCTTTCAACATTTCCTCGACGTCATCCACTTCCCCGGTTTCCGTCGGCTCTTCTTTATCTCGATGTAAGAAGTCCGGCTCCAAATCGATTTCCATCGGCGTTCCCGTCGAAACTGAGTCGTTCGAAGAACTTTCTAACAAAATCTCGCACTCGTCTAAGGATCGCTGTTTCGAGGTTTTCCAATGTTTCTCGTGTTTTCGCTTCTTCTGTTTTTGTTGTTCCGCGACCAAGTTTAATAAGCTAGTGCTTTTCTGCATGTTGTTATCGAGAACGGAATTTGAGAATGAAGAAAAGTCATCGAAATGACTTCTGAGCGTGTTGCTTCGACCGTTCATTCCATTGCTCAAACCCGGCTCCTGTTTGATTTTTGACGTATCCAAAGCATTGTGATCGGTTCCGTTTCCCAGTCCTCCGTTCGGAGCAGACGAAAAGTTACCATTGTTGATGGCGTTGAAATTAACTTCTATTTGCTGATTCTGAAGTGTTTTTATCAGGTATCTCATTGTGACAGGTATCGAGAGGCATCTAAAAGTGATTAACAAACAATCTTTAGGAGGGAGACTGAATTTGAAAACAGAAAAATTTAATAACTTGTAACAACCGAGTGACCATTACCTTTGAAGAATTTTCGAAATATGTTCCGTGCTTGTTTTGACATTTGTTTCCGTTGTAGTTGAATATAATTTGGCCTTCAATGACGAAACATCACTCAAGTCGATTTCTATCGTCGACATACTCTCTTGAAGAGGATGTTCAAACGAAACTGATATGTGTTGACAAGATAAAGCGGACACTTCCAACATTATCATGTTTTCAACATCTAAATTTGAAAGAAAGCTTATTTAGCCTCTTTCCCCCAAAAATCTACCAAGTGATCAACCTAAACAAAACCTACCTTGTTTGCTGTGAGGTCTAATAACACTACACACAAGAGCATTGAACACGGCTTGTTGCCTTAATAATGATAAAATGGGAGGAACTTGGGAAGGGTGGGTGAAAGGGATCGAAGACAGCATAACACCATCAAGTCCTCTGCATTCGGTCATGAAGTAGCAATGAACTTGATCGGGTAGATTCTGAAATAAAAAAAGAAATAATTTCATATTACGTCAAGATTCCCATCACGTGGACAAAAACCAAGCTTGAGGAGCTGAACTTACGACAAACAATCCCTTATTCAGAGACGAATCCATCTTTCCGTTGGATACATGACGTGTTATGAGAGTAAAGAGAGGTTTGGGATTTGATGTGTCACAACATTCCAATTCAGATATAGCTGTAATACGCTTTACGAGTTCTAAGCACATCGGTTGAGGTTTATTCAACTTCAAAACGAAATATGCTGGTAGAGTTGTACTATTAGCAGATGTCATGGGTGAGTAAACAACACTGCTATAAAAATGTATAAAACAATTAAAACTCCTTAAAACTGACTTATATGCAATGAATCACCTTATCAACACAACTTTACCTTTTATTGGAATTCTTATTAACAGTAACCAAAGGAGAAATTTGCAATTTGTGGGCTGCAGATCCTTCCAAACAAATGGTCACACTACACCCAATTTTATTCTTATATATTAAATCCAGTGTTAAATCTTTCTTGGCTTCTAGTACTTCATATGGAGACACAAAATAAGTTAGTCTCATTGGATGGCCTAAAATTTCAAAGAAAACCGTAAGTTACTCCCACAAGTTATTATTGGAAAAATATTTAAAGTTTTGAGACAGGAAAACAACTTTCGTTACTTTCAAATAATTGATATGTGTTTATTTTGATAACAATACAGGTTATAAACTATTGATTGTTCTAATTTCAAAATAATTAATGTTGCTACTATATTTAAAATTTGTTTCTTTATCATTTTCTATATGTTGCAATAAAATATTAAAACTAACCTCCTTTCCTTTTCTCCAGTACACCAACTGGTGATTTGTTTAAAATACTTTGAACATTTTTAATGTTTGATTGCAGTGACCAATGAGTATCAAGATCAGCTTCAAGAGCACATAATGCACTGAATGCTTTGCATTTGACTTTTTTCTCAGCATTTAATTGATAAATTGAAATAAGTCCTTGTAACTGGGTTGTGAAGTCTTCGAAATCACCCCTTGACAAAGACTTGACTAATTCATCACATGACTAAAACAATATATATATCATCAAGTTATTTACACTTTTATAAGTCACTGAGTGCAAATTTCTCAACTGATAAAAACAATTTCAATAATCTAATTAGTGTATACAGAATTCTTTTCTTATATATACACATAAAGGTGAAAAAATTAAATAAAACTCAAGGTTTATCTGATTGCCAGAAAATATATATAATTGTTTTTAATTTAAATATCTGACCTGCAGTTCTGGTTTTCCTTCATGATGAATTTTAATGTCTTTTACAACTCCTGATGGTTCAAGAGACACTTCCAAATAAAACATATCAGATGAAATGAATTTGTCTAGTGCTGTTGGTCCAGGCATTAGCTTCAGATTCAACTGTCTCGAAATACTCTCCAACCTTTCCACCATTCCCTGTAAGGTGTTTACTTTCATGGATTGTTGAAGTGTATCCAAGCACTTTTGAAGTTGATGCCTGTCAGCCATATCCATTGGAAATCTTTTTTCCTACAAATTCAAAACCCTATAAGTTTATTTATTCACAAACATCAACACACAACTAAAAATATTTGAGGGTTTATTATTAAAGGCTGTTGGAGGTTTTTACACTTAAATGTTCAGATTATCAACAAATATTTTAAGTAATATTGGTGTTCAACATGACAAAAATAGTTTGCTTAAAGGAATACTCACCAACTGGGACATTCTCACAGTTTTCGCACATTCTGCGAAGGATTTATACTGACTGGCTTTTGACCGAATTCTTTCCATAATAAGTTCCATAGTGGCCATTTTTAATTCTTAATCACAATCCGGAGAACAATCCAAATAATATAATCACCAAAACTAATTTTTATGTAATGAAGAAGAAGATTATAAACAAATACTTATTCATTATTGTCAACTATAATTATTTTTTTCAAAAACAAACAATCTAACTACTTTTAGTAGAGAAATGATCGCCACAGATAAAATTCATTTTCCACAAAATAAATAACTCTCGCCTTATTTAGATAATTACGCATTTATGGAATATTATTAAAAAATTAATGTTTTGAAATTATAAAAGCGAAATTTATAAAAGGAATAATGTAAATTATGTTTTATTTTTTTAAAAAGCTCTGAAACGAAGTTTAAAGTGATGATTACGAAACGCTACGTTGATAATTACTCTATGACTTTCCTCAATAAATGTTTTGAACGTTTACAAAATGGAGGAAACCAGTAAATATGATTATGTTTAAATATTTTCCAAATATTTTAGTTTTTTTTTACCATTTATAGCTTATTACTCAAATTATGGAATATAACGGATTGAGTCATTTTGATCCAAATATTGTAGAAACTGGTATGATTTTTTTTCTGTTTATTTATTTTCCCTCCCTTGAATTTAGTCTAATACTTTTATGTAGTTGCTCCAACAAGTTTACAAACAAAAAGTTTCTTTTCCCCATTTTTAGTGGCGGTTAGTTTTTAACATATGTTCGAAATATATTTATTTTTTTGTTATTTTCAGTTTACGAAGATACTGGTCAGATCTATGAAAATCATGGAGGTTTTCAAATAACGGATCATTATGGGGATGGAGAGTACAGTCAAACTCAAACGATTTTGGCGGATGGGGGTGGAAGGTTTGGAGTTTCAACTGTGGCGTTTGATCGTCAGGAAGAGCTTTTGTGGATGGGGAATCAAGGGGTATTATTATTTTAATCAATTTTCCTCAAATTATCTATGAATTTTATAATTGACTTAGTTTCCTCAAAGAAGTGCTTAGCTCAGCATTTACTTTTTCCTTCAGGGGCATGTGACGTCTTATTATAGTCCTGAATTACAAAAATACACATCATTTCAAGTACATGCATCAGAAGAGGTTAGAGATATTTTAACATTTGAAGAAGGAATATTGGCTTTAACCAAATCATCCCTTCGATGTCAAATGAGAAGGGGTATACCAATTTATACACATGAGAGTGCCAATCTAGTAGAAATGCAGTGTATGATACATATTTCTCCCACTAGTATATTAATGGGTGGACATCAACCACAGCTAATTAATTTTGATTATAATACAGGACAGGAAACTCAATTGGTAAGTATTATAGTCAGGTGCTTTTAAATAAGATTTTATGCTACAAAACATAATAATATCTTTATTATTTTTACAGTTGCAAATAAGTGATAATGGCTGTGCTATACTTAGGCTCCATAACAGATTCATCTGTGCAGGAGATACAAATAGGTAATATTAAATTGTTAGACCCAGTAACCATGCGAGTAGAGCACAATTTAGAGACTCATTCTGGAAGTTTAAGTGATTTTGATATTCATGGAAATTTATTGGCTACATGTGGCTTCAGTCGAAGGTTTGTAGTATGGTTTTTTATTTTTGATCGCACACCAAAGATGAATTCTCTTTATTAGTTGCTTGATTGTAATGTCTATTTTTCTTCTTCACAGGCAGGGAACTTTGAATTTAGATAGATTTTTAATGGTTTATGATCTTCGAATGATGAGAGCAGTTAGTCCAATTTCAATTGTTGTTGATCCATTGTTGTTAAGATTTCTCCCATCATTTTCTTCAAGAGTGACTGTTGTGTCTGGTCTTGGTCAAATGCAACTAGTTGATACAGTAGCCTTTTCTGAAGCTGAACTCTGCATTTATCAAGTAAGTAAGCAGTGTTGGCTGAAACACTAATATCAGTGATGGTAACTCAGGTACAGTTCTTGCATCAGGCCAATTTGATTTCATATTTAAAACTTAAGTGATTTCTCTGTTTTTCAGATTAATACTGCCAGCTCTCCTATTTCAGTAGATGTATCTCCTTCTTGTCAGTTTATAAGCATAGGCGATTCTGGTGGACAGATTCACTTATTCAGTTGCAGCACTCCAAACGCAACCTTCAACAGCTTTTCACGTGACACGGAATTTGCTGATCCCGTTGAAACACTGCCATCCATTCCTTTTGATGATTTTGAAGTCCCTTTGTCAACCGTACCAATGGGCTTTATTCCTCCTGATAGAAAATTAGCAAGTGATTGGCCTGAAGAATTTTTAATGAAAGTTTATCGGTAAGGAAATTTAATTAATCTAATAAAAAATAAATTTTTATTTGTTGATTGGTTTTAAGATGCTTTTGTTTTTTACATAAATTTCTGCCGTCATCGCAAACCAGACCGACGCCGGAAATCGATCCCGAAATACTTAGGTCAATGAAGATTCAAAGTACAATAGGATATGCACCGAATCCAATGACAACTCGTCGTAATCAAGTGAGAAAATAATTTTTAAATATGTATAATTCGCCCAATATTAACTCTAAAAAAGCCAAATTAGTAATTTAATGTCTTTGAAAAATCTGACAGTAATCAATATTGTCGTATTTAACTTTTTTAACTTTTTTTTTCATTTCTGTCTGCTGTGAAGGCTTTAAATTTCTTTTTTACGTATAGTGTGATTTATTGTATGTGTTTTGATATTGAATGTCTAAAGAAAATGGCAGGAACTAATCATTTCAAAGGAACGGGAAATATTTTTGTGTCATCATAAAATAAATTTGAATGTTGGGGGAATGAATTATACAATCACCAGTTTAGAAGAAGACGGAGTGTTTGATGATGAATATTTTGTAATACTATCAACGATTTTATTAGGTCTTGTAGTTTATTATTTTTAGAAAACCTCTGATAAGTGGTTTTATTATCTATCGTTTATTATGGATCACTCTTGGTCGAATGATGTGGGTAACGTGTGAGGCAGTGAAAAGTGGTAAAAGAAAGTTATTTATAAAAAAAAAAATTCAAACCACCTAAATCAAAAAGTTTGTAATCGTTAGCTTTGCTTAAAAGAAAGGAATCGAGATTGTTTGAGGAAAACAATTGTAGATATTCTAGGTGTAGATCGAAATTCTAGAGGAATAAGGAAAGTTTGTGATATGACACACTTGATATCTCTTCATTGAAGGTTTCCTACAATATAGTCTTTTGATTGTTAGTAAATCAGGCTTTTGTTACATTTACTTTCGAAATGTTCTATTTTCTCAAAATTAAATTTTGGGGAAAAAAATATTTCTTTGTCAGACTTGACTTAGAAATTAAGGTTTTTAGGATTCCTTTTGATTTAAATTCTATTTTTTCTTTAAACCATATTTGTTTAAGTCAGAAAAAAACTGTTTTTCTAATCATTTTTAGTAAATTAGAATATATTTTATCTGTTTTATGAAGGAATATCTCCTTTCCTTTTGCATGAATTTGATTTTCGTTATACTGTTCGTGACATCGATACCGAAACTTATTCGATTCTGGGGAATTTTCCTTTTTTCAAACTATAGCCCGAGGTTTTGAATTTGTACAAATTCTCAGGATGTGAATTATCACAAAGGCACTAAGAGAAAAACCAGCTTTGGCTCTTTCTACTGGAAAAATAGATGTTTGATAGTCGATGAGAAAATCAATTTCTTGCTTAACACCAAACAAGACCTTACTTTAAGTGTGTTTGATGTATTCTTGTAAAGAATTTTGTTAACATTTCTTCAGGGAATCACCAATGAAAAAAAAAAACTTGCTTGAAAATACTGTGGGAAGCTTAAAATTGGGTTATAGGTGAAGGTATCTAGCTTTTAAATAATTGATGCGGATGAATTATTCCATAAAGAAGATTTTATGTTGCTATTATCCGCGAAACAAGTTGTTTAGAACCTCACAGGTATGTATTTAAACGCTAAATTCTTTCGAGGGATTTGTTCTCGATCAGGGCTTTAGTTGTCTTCGTGATGTTTAGTTTTTGTCTCTTCCGAGTATCTAGTTCCAAGCATACAGTTCAAATCCTGTATCTGAGTGAGATATTTTGCGTCATTTTGGAATGTTATTACGTCATTTTTTAGGTCCCCTACAATCTGGACAGCAGACGGGTGAATAGTAAAACTAAAAATTTTCCAAATGGTGATACGCCCAACAGAGGTGGACCTCAGGAAGTAGTTATTCCAAAGAGGTATAGGAAATCAGAATTAAAACATTCCGGTAAGGATGACTTCGATTTCGAGCCATACAACAAGACGAGATTTTGTGGACTGGAAGCTTATTTGCCCAATAATTATTGTAACGTCATGTTACAGGTGAGTTCACGGTTTTATTTGGTCTTGGTATCTTCGAAAAATGCGACTGGAATTTATTTTGTTACCATTGTTGTCGTTTCTTTCAGATGCTGTACTTCTTGGAACCTATTCGTTGTATGACTCTCAGTCATTTGTGTTCAAAAGAATTTTGCTTGTGCTGCGAGCTTTCCTTTTTGTTTGTCATGTTAGATAACTCCCGAAGAGCTCCGTGTCAGGTGGGTGTTGATTATATATTAATTGGGAAAAAAAGAGGAAGCTGACAGTAATTAAAAGTATGTTCTTTACAGGCGAGTAATTTTCTACGAGCTTTCCGAACCGTTCCAGAAGCCTCTGCTTTGGGTCTGATTTTGAGCGATCAAAACACAGAAGCCAAAAAGAAAGTCAATTTGATTCGTCTCATACAAAGTTGGAATCGGTTTATTCTACACCAGCTTCACTCAGAGACGCTTGAAGCTCGAAAGAAGAGGATTTCCGAAATGGAAAGAAGAAGAAACGCAAGTGAGAGTCCCAGAGGCCACGGCAACAATTTGTTGAAGGCTTCGGATTTCCCAAGCTTGTCGGAACACAGGACCGAAGATTGGAATCGACATTCACGCGGGAAATCTCAAACAGCGACCTTGGATGCTGATGGTGATTTGACTTGTTCTTTTGCTGGAGTTCTCCAAGAGAGTTTGTGACAGAATATCTAATGTTGATTTATTCCAGGAATGCTGGAAGGATCGGGAGAAAAAGACGATGAAACTGATGTTAGTCGCTTGTTCGGAGTGAGGCAACTGCAAATCAATAAATGCTTAAAATGTTCTACAGAAATTAAAAAGGAATCTAATCTTCTGCTGTGCAATTTACTTTATCAGAATCAGAGTAAGCCTTATCTGTACAAGTGTAGCCAACCCTGACAGACCCAGAACAGAGGAGTCAGATTAAAGGGTAATATGATTCTAGGTGGTGTCAAGGAACAATCATTTTGCGACGTCTTGTCTAAGAGTATGTGTCCCGAGCAAACGACTCCTGCTTGGTGTGACAAATGCAATAGATTTAGGCCGACTCTTCAACAGAAGCGTTTGCAAACTTTACCCCATATCTTAGCCCTCAACTGTGGAATGGATAATCAAAGTGTAAGGTTCTACTAAGTAAACAGGTTCCTAGGATCTGTTGCTACCTTGTGCTTGTTTCATCACGTCCTCTATCCAGTTTCATTCCTATTATGATCCTAACTACGACTGGACCTGCCTTGTTCTGATTTTCATCGAGTAAGCAATCCTACCTCTACCTATTCCTATTCTACTAAAATTTTGTAAACTGTATGGTCTATAAATTGAGTACGTTTGATGTGGCCATCACTCAAACGTACTCAATGTTACGCCATTTTCACTCAAAGTGTTAAAGAAATGTATATTCTAAATGTTTGTAACTTTTTTTATAAATGGGTACAGGTTAATAATGTTAAAGAAAGTGTAAGGTTTAAGGGTGAGAGATTTTATAAACTAGAGTTACCCAAGGAATTAGATTAGGTGACTTTTTGAATGACACAATAACTGCCAAAATTTTCGGATAATTTTTACTGTCTTGCATCCCATCTGTATATGAGCTCATATTAGCGAGTCAGCGCAAGCAAGTGATAGCCTGAGGTTTCTGTCACGCATTACATCCTATTAGACGTTGTACATACTCCACTTTAACCCTTCGCTACAAGCGTCGCCTATAGACGACATCCCGTGACAGCCAGACGCCGGCCCTTATAGCGGTGTCGCTCCTACGGAAAACACTGCCGTAGCGAAAGGGTTAATGCTTCAGTACTAAATGGCGTTATTAGTATCGGGTCTCCAGATGGGGATCATTAGTGTTAAGCAAAGGCCCTGTAATCTAAAACTTGTATTTACTGTTAAAAGAGCTGCTATAGTCTTTTTATTTAATTTAGGTTTAAAGTTTGGTAGTTTCCAAATGTTCTTGCTTAGCTAAAGTACTCAAATAAACAAAGCAAGTGACTTCGAGAGCAAAAGCTGAGAGTAACCTGATTTTTTTTTAGTTTTCAGTATGACCATGAATTCACAGCCAGTTTAAAATATGGAACAAGAAAGCCGTAAATTTTGCATCAACTACTTCTGAAAGCTGAAATATAAATTTTGCCTTTTTTTAGGATAAAGATTTTTGGCAAGCTCAAATGGACGCCTTAGTGGAGAACTTAACAAAAAAACCAGAAACCAGCAATACCATTCCTGAGGGAAAAGCGGGCACCAGTCAGTCATTTAAACCGTGCAGGTACGGAGAACATTGCACCAGAGGGAATTGCCGGTTCAGGCACCCAGGTCAGGAAGTGGGTAAGTCGGTTGTTTTTTCCCCTAGCTTTTCATTCGAAATTTGATCGGAGTATGATGACATTGTGTTTGTTTGTTCAAAGAAAAAACTGTCAATTCGAATTTGGGTCAGTTTTACTACACACACCCATGGCTACCAACGCACATACAAATAGATCTAAGTAGCAACGGAAATGTGGAGATAAAGAAATTGAGAGACATCGATCTGGAGAAACCAGTCGAGGTAACAAGGAGTTTAAGAGTTTTATTGGTCGTGAAGTTCATCACGTTTGTACATCTCTGAATTGCAATCTTTACAGCAAAGTGACACTAAGCAATCTGTTCGGTATGATCTTGTGGGAGTCGTCTGTCATATCACCGAAAGCGATGATAAGAAAAATTTAGTCGTTTTCATAAATGTAGGAAAGAAATATCACGAACGAGTAGGAGAAGGTCCAAAGTCTAAATGGTATCTCTTTAACAATTTCAGGTACGGATTTCTACTTTTTATTTTCTTTTGGATGTTATTATACCCTAAGTTTTGGTTGACCTTTTTTGGATACTTTCTTCTACAGCGTAGCACATGTTCCTGAGCAAGAAGTGACTTGGTTTAATCTGGATTGGAAAGTTCCTTGCGTCTTGTACTGGATAAACAGAGACTTGCCATCCGAGTTCACTCCTACCCACATTCCAAATCCTATTACTGTTGATGTGTTCGGAGAAGATAAATGCGTCGCCAGAGATAGGGGAAGGAAAAGAATTACGTTTATGCCTCTGGGCGTGGACGAAATACCGAAAAAAGGTTTTTAGTCTTCAGAAACTTTAATTTAAGTGATAAAAGGCTTGTAAGTTGATCTGAAGCTTCATGTTTACTTTTTATTAGGTGAACTCGTTGCAATGGATGCAGAATTCGTGACACTTAATCAAGAAGAATCGGAATTGAGAAGCGATGGAAAATTGTCGACAGTGAAACCTTCTCACATGAGCGTCGCCAGAATCACTTGCATAAGAGGGTGAGTAGATAGCATTGGATTACGTTGAGTGTTGACTCTTTAATTGGGTGTAATTTTTGAAAATGGTTTTTTGTAAGGCAAGGGATGTTGGAAGGAACTCCATTCATCGACGACTACATATCAACTCAAGAACAAGTCTACGACTACTTGACCAAATTCAGCGGCATTCAACCAGGCGACTTAGATGCGAATTTCAGTTCAAAACATCTGACTACACTCAAGTCGACTTATTTAAAATTGAGATTTCTCGTTGATATAGGAGTCAGATTCGTAGGCCATGGCCTTAAAAATGATTTCCGGTAAGTTTTTTTTTAAAGTTTCTCTGTCGATATTTATAGCAAAGGTAGAAGATTTGTTTTAAAGGTTGAGCAAGTTGGTTGTTTCAGTCTTTTGTTGTCGCGTCAAAATTTTGTTGGGTTTCTTTGGTTCGTTTGTACTTAGTATCAAACATCCTGGGTGTCGTTTATTTCGGGCTTTGTCTTTTATTTTCAATCTGGAATCGCACGTCCATGCCGGGCGGATTATTTTTCAGGGTAATCAACATATTGGTTCCTCCTGAGCAAATCATCGACACTGTTTTCTTATTTCGACTGCCTCGTCAGAGAATGATATCTCTCCGATTCTTGGCGTGGCATTTTCTTGGAATCAAAATCCAGTCGATCACTCACGATTCAATCGAGGACGCATGCACCGCTCTTCAACTTTACCGCCATTATTTAAGGCTTCAGGAAGAGGGGATCTTACAGGAGAGCTTGCAGAAACTGTACGAGACAGGAAAGTCGATGCAGTGGATAGTTCCTGACGGCGAAGACAACTCACTGCACTGGGAGTTGAGCGATGAAGAGGTCTAAAAACAAAACAGGCAATCAGTTGCCTACACTGCCTTCTAATTTTTTTTAATGGGATATTGGAGGCAACGGTGAAAACCAGAGTCGATTTTATTGTATTATCTGAGTGCGAGTTTTCCAGGGTTTCGTTTTTTTATTTATTATCCGAGGAAGGAGAACTAAAATTAGACGAAACAAAGACGAAACAAACTCATTTAGTGTCTGTTTCCTTAGCAAAATTGATTTTTATCTTTTTCAAATTTTTATTTTAACGTCTTCCATGCAGGGTCTCAAACCAAAAGGCTTATACATACCTTGGGATAGAGTTTTGTCTATTAAATAATGAAGGTAGAGAATGACGTACATGAGTATAATAGTTACAAGATGAGGGGTTAGTAGGGTTAAGGTTGTAACAAGTCTGGTCTTATAGCTAATGATACTTAAAAGAATACTGAAAGGTGAAAATGCAAACTGTACCTGAATTGTTATTCACACACGCTTTTCACGCCGGAAATTATGTCAATTTTTAACTAAATCAGTATTTAGCACTCAAAGGAAAGATAATAGTAATAATTATAATTAAATTTTCTATAACAATTACCCTTATAATATTATATTTATTGAAAATTTTGAATTTTTAAGATGAAAGATATTTTTTGTATGATTGGGTTAGAACATTGGGAAAGGATTTTGGAGATCGATAAGAAGATCGAATCGTTAATTATAGTGGTTGTATGAACAGTTTATTGTGAAAGTTGTTGTTTTGTTTTATTTGGTTTTTGCTCGACCTAAGGACAAATTATAGCGAAGGCAAACTCTTTCTCTCACGGGTCGACATATGTGAAAGCTCTTATTTAGCCACACCAAATATTAATGCCTGTTGTTCATAGTAAACTGACCAGAATTACATTTGGAGGTGACGAAATCGTTACAGTGACTTTATTTTTCTAATAATTTTCTTTCCTAAAGAGTTTTTTTGGTGCGATCATTATACCTTTTTGAATGTTAAATATTTTCAGAGTCGGTTTGATTATTTTTGTTTGTTTATATGAAAAAGATATTTTCTTAATATTTACAGAAGTGCTGTTCAGGTTTTTTGAAAATATTTTTTTTATTGAAGATGTATTTGAGGAGGTATTCAGTGAAATTATGCTGCTGGAGTTTTCATAAAACACCGAATTGTTCAAGTTCAAATAAATTTACTATTTTATATATATATATATTCGTGCGAGCGGGATGAAATTGAGCATATAGATAGTTAGGTAGATGGTTTACACAGCCTAAGTCTCAGTCTCTCACCATGACAGGTCTAAATTTGTCACCAAACATAAAGAATACGCGAAATTCGCAATGTACCTTCTAGGTGCAACAAATTACCCGCTTCTTTGTCATTCATACTGTAGCCAGATGAGTACAGAGTGCTTTGAATGCAAATTCATTCACCCTGTTGCTAAAATGGTACTTAAGTATTAACGTCACCACAGCAGAAGTTGCGATAATGCGTAATAAATGTATAAGTCATCAAATCTGTAAATTCAAATCCAAATATTAAATTTGGAGCCGTATTTTAGCAACTTTTGAACAAACAAAAACGACTTCAAAAATGAAGTTCATGGTCTTTTAAAAACATGGCGGAATGCTTGAAATTGAGTAACCAATATTCCTTTCTACGAATGTGAATCAGATAAAATAATGCTTCCATAGTGTAAATTGAGCTTAAATTTAATTTTAATTTAAGATTAATTGATATCATTTGGAATTAGAAGAAGAACCGCCAAATCTGTAGCTGCGGTGGCCTTAATGCGTGAGTACCGCAAAAATAGCTGGGGAAGGCTGGTGTCCTCAAAAAATAACAATGAGACAAAATGGGTTAAACTTCAGGGGTCGCTTCAATTTGTTTATTTATTATTGTGTAAACTGTTATGTAGGTCTATTATAGGACTCTGAGAGCTGACAGAAGGCCTTCTATCATAATTCTAATTCGGTTTATAACTTTTTGTAACGATTAAAAGAACAGAAAGTCGCCGCCCCTTCATTTTCCTTCTTTTTTTAAAAATTATATTTGGGGTAAAATTTTAAAAGAAGATAAATGTTAAAAAAATTATTTTGTATGTCGTCGAGATTTATTTTGTAACAATGTTAAAATGGAAATGAAATCTTAATAATAAATATTTAAATGAATTGTATAGAATTGTATTTTTAATGTTGTGACGTCTTTTCTTCTCTTGTAGTTGACTACAGATCTCGCTCTTTCGCCTCATTTTTTGTTGTTTGTGGGAGAGTTTGTGTGGGTCAGCTACCTTAAAGACTATTGCTGACTGAAATTTCTTAAAAGGTTGTGAGGGTTGGAGGAAATTTTTTTTAAAGAAAGAACGATACATCATCGGTATGCGAAAACAGTCTAGATAATCTATAATTCTTAGTTAGTTCGAATACTTATTTATTTTTTTTTAAATAAATAGTTATTTTGTAATTAAGAAGAAATTATAGTTGTCGCTTGTTTTGCTTCGAAGTTGTAGAATCCTAACTAGGTTGATCAGTTAAATTTTGCTTTTCCATTTCGCCAGGGATCCTCCTACTCCTCCCGATGATGATGATGATGATGATGGTGTTTATTCATCTTATGCGAAATAAGTTGGACGAAAGCTGTGACGTCATTTTCTTTTGTAGCAGGACACCGCGTTGAAATAACATCGAAAGTATAGTTTGTCTTTATTGTTTCCTCTCCTTGAAATCTGGAAAAAAAGAAAAAAGGGGTTGAGCACTATTGTGATGATTGTCTTTTGAGATGGAACAAAGGTAGACCGAAAGTGGTTTTCTGAACGTGCTCCCTTCCAGATTATTGGTCTTAAGCTCCCTGGGGGGTGAGGGTATGAATTTTATCGAAGAATTGTACTCGAAAGATTTTTGGCAAACTTTGATGAATGTTGTTCAAGATGATCAATTGAGAAGCAAAATAACAAGAAAGCAAGAGGAATAAAGAGAAATCGTGAGAGAAATAATGCAGAAACTAAAACAAATGAGAGAGAGTGAGAGGGAAACTGAGAAAGAGTGAAATGAAGATATAGCGGGAGGCATACTCTACAAAACCAAGTGACTTCTTCTTTCTAGGCTTTTGTATAGTGTTAGCCAACAACAATTCTTTCCGACTGTCCATCAGATTATCGACTACAATTTCCTTAGCGTCCATCACAATCGGAACTAATCTGCCTTGTCATAGTCTTCACCTTCTTTAGGGAAATCATTTTCACCTCTTTTAACGGGGGCGTATGTAGGGCTAAAGTATGCTATAATTTTATGACTAAAAATTTCTTGACAGTTTACTCCGAGTTTCTCGTGAATTCAGAGTCTCTCTCTAGAGACTTAACTAGTTTCTATTTTCGTGACCCAGTTGTCGGAAAGTATAATAATTACTATTGTTCAGTCATTCATTCCAAGATGAATGACTGAAGACGATGAAAAATATAAAAACGGAAATAATATTTATTGTTGTCATATTGCCACCGAGGAAATGACCGTGAATATGGTTTGCCGCCCAACCGGGAACGAACATTAATTCATGTCAGCAGATGCAAATGCTCTATCAACCTAATTCCCACGACACACCTAAAGATATATGGTACACATCATTTCGATGAAACAAATTGATATATAAATGGGATGTATACCAGAAATGAAGCCATATTTTAAAAGAAAACGAGACGAGGAAGAGGAGGAAAAGATAAAAAGGAATTTAATTACGAAACGGATAAATTGATCAAATCACTCACCGGTGACCAGTCGTTGATTAACTGATTGCTGTCTTTGGCCGATTCGATTTCTTTTAGTATACGATCCAGTATGAGAGCCGCTCTTTTAGGCACCACGATCTGAAGGAAAAAAAAATTTTTTAGGTTAAATAGCAATTTATTAAAATGATTCCTTAGTCAAAGTGATAAATCGGGTGAATATGTATAATTCTCTGCGATTATTCATAATAACCAACTAAGAATGGTAAAAGTGACAAGTTTCTAAATATTTATCAGATTTACCGGCTAATTTATAAAATATCCTGAGCAAACTTTTATCAGATTTCACATGACCAGCTGGAGATTTTATAAATTAGCCAGTAAATGTGATAAATTAAACCAATATAGGTTACAGTGGAAGTAATAAAGCAGGGGAATGTATATAATTTTTGATGATTTCCTCATTTCAAAAATAATGCACATTTCTACGAAGGATTTATTTCATAAATAATGCACACTTCAATCAAAATATCGCTTCAAAAATCGAGGAGAATATATAAATACAATAATTTCTGGCAATTACTCATAATCACCAACTAAATTTGGTAAATGTGACAAATGACTGAATGTTTATCAAACTTACTGGATAGTTTATAAAACCTCCAACTTCCAGTGGGGAATTTAATAAATTTGGTCAGATGCTTGGCTTCTTTCTCCTTTTTCTCATGTATTTGTCACTTTTAATTAGGAGGTTCGTTGACTACTACTGGTTAGCGTTGGTGCTTGGCTGGTTTGACTTTGTGTCAGCAGTAGCCTTGGTGGTTTCGCTTGACTGTATTTAATATTGTTATGAAATTTCATTTATCTATTTATTAATTATGTATTTATTTATTTTTGGTCGTTTCGGAAAATCCTTACAATGATTATCTCTTAATTATCTCTTCGCCCTGGTTAGTTTGTCAGTTTTGGAAATGGATGTAATTTTATATAGTAAAATAATATATATGCGGATAAATATTGTGATGTCCGAAAAGAGTACACAATAAATAAATATTATATATAAATATACCACCACCTGTCGGGGGAACCTGGACACTCTTGAGGTTGAGGACGTGTGACATCTGTGTTACACTCTAGAATACTGATGTTTGTCAGGTTTGCATAACTTTTAAAAGGTTCAAAGGTGAAAAACTTAGACTAATTTAAAGGTTAAGGTTGGGTTTAAAGGTTTACCAGAAAGTCGGTCTTGCTTCACATCGAAATTGGTCTAATTCTCATTGCTAGTGGATCCTTCACAGCCCAATTAAATTGTCGATTTCTTTCAGTCGTTATCAATTCTTATTAAGACTTGACAAAAGAATGAAAAGAAGGCGGTGAAATTTTTATTTCAGTCAAAATGGAGGAAGTTTAGGATGTATACCGCAAGGTTGTTGTTTTCAGAAATCCTTCACCTTTCACTTTAATTAAAACCATTTTCAAAAAACATAATGATTTTGGCAGTTTCAAAGTCATCAGGTCATGGTCTAGTGAGATTTTTCTTAAAACAGACTTTCAGAAAGCACTAAACGAAGCTGTTTCATTGTCCTCGCCTTTTCCTGTTTCTTGAACCCCAGCCCAAGCGTCTGATAAACATTTCAAGTTTGTAATTACAACTGGAGTACAGTTCAAGGTGACATAAGCACACTAGTGAGAGGTGAAAACCCAACCGGTTACACCTCCTACACCCTCTTGAAAGATGCCAATTAAAGTCTTAAGAAAAGATAACACTTGTCTTATCGGTCCAATTTGTCGCAGGATCCATTAGCCTGCAGGTTCGGATTTGAATCGAAAATCCATTCCAACTCGTTCTTGGAATATTTGTCTCTCTTTCATTATCGATTTGAAAAATTATGTCGTCGCCACTGTTTTCCACGATTTTCGCGGGGGTTTCTTACTCGGAAACCATCATCATTCTTCTTCTCTTGTCATTCCACAATTAATGAGATGTTCAACCGGTGGATATATATTTTCGATGCGACCTTCGAGGTTGTTCATCATATTACTTGAAACCGGGGAGGGTTTTAAGGGAATGAAAAACCGTAAACCGAAAAATTTCGCTGGAAACTGACTTTATGGCTGCTGATTAGCTTGCGATTGAAAAACATTGAAAAGAAATCGTTTTCAGCAAACCGGAAGTTTTAAATTTTTATATGGAATTGAAAATTTAATTATTTCCTCCTCTTATAGCTGAATTCTTTCATATCTCTATTCGGGGGTGGGCGGGTGAAGTGGTCCTTGAATGAGTGGTCTGACCGACTATGGAAGATATAAATATTAGTTGCCGCGTGGGCGATTGATGGTAAAAGGAGCGAAAGGATATATTTTGCTTTACTCCAATTTTTTATTTCGAATGTATGCCTTAAGAGTTGTGGTCTAGTAAAAATAGAAACAAGAATGAATGAACAAATTTTATGTTTTCCTATTCCTTCGATTAATATTTAGTGTTGCTTTTCTTTCTCGATGAAAATTTAAGCAGAAAATTTTTTTTTACAATATTCGTCCTGTGTCCAGAGCAACTTACCCCTAAAACAGCGGTTGGTGAGCTTTTAGGTATTGTGAGGCGCTAAGCTTGGGCCTTTGAATCGCGAATACAGCCCAAGTGTTTGATATATATATATATGTGAAAGTGATAAATCGGACGAATATAACATATAATTCCATCACTGTTCCGGCGATTATTCATAATCACCAACTAAGTTTGAAAAAATGTAAAATATTAGTGAATATCTATCACATTTACTCGCTAATTTATAAAATATCCTACTCGTAATCTGAGCCAATTCTTATTAAATTTCACATGGACAGCTGGAGATTTTATAAACTAACCAGTGAATGTGATAATTTTGATGAATATATGTTACAGTAAAAGTGATAAACCCGAAGAGCATATATTATCAGAAATTTTATTTATATATTCGTCTGAATTTATAAAATAAATCCTTGATAGAAATTTGCATTATTTTTGAAATGAGGTCCTCATGAAATCACTCAAAATTATGTACATTCCCCTGTCTTATCACTTTCACTGTAACATGTATTTATTCAAATTTATCATATTTACTGGCTGGTTTATATGAACTCGAGTTGGCCATATGAAAATTAATAAAAGCTCAAATTACGACTTGGTTAATCTACAATTTAGCCGGTAAATGTGATAAATATTTATGAATCTGTCACATTATCCCAAACTTAGTTAGTGATTATGAATAATCGCCGGAACAGTGCTGGGAAAAAGTATTGACTGATTTTAAAATAAACTGGGTGAAAAAATTTCTTGGAAATTATTATTTCCTCAATATAAAATTTTTTATCGGAAAATCGGTAAGAAGGGAAGAGATAAAGAAGTGGAGAGCAGTAACAAGAGCATGGAGAAAGAGTATTTAAGAAGATGTGCTTATTAAGATATTTTTCTGTCCTCAAGGAAAAGACTATAAGTTGTTGAAAGGATATAAGGGTTAAGGGGTTTGTCTGGGAAACGGACAAATGCCCAACCCTTAGGAGCTAATGGAGATATCTACAGTTTATCAAGGAATTTTCTTTCTCTATGTAAAATTTGAATATGTCAGGGGTGAGTATTACAGCATAGTCGCTCTGCCGATTAAAAAACAACCCAAAAATGATAATTGTACAAGCTGTTATTCACTCACGACCAATTGTCATGTTTTCTGTCTCTGGCTGGATTTTCTGTTTCTGTCTGTGGCTGGATTTTAAAGCCATGGTTGTTCAACCCTCTTTCGTTCACTTCTGCTACTGTGCATTAAACCCTATTATGCCTCTTTTTGTCCTGAAGTTTTTAAATTTAGGCGTTGCTTCAACTCTAATGTTGGCAACTGCTCAAACATGGTAAAATGTTTTACTGTTGCTTGTCCCTACATACAGTGATTCAAAAATGAAGTAAGTACTCGACATTTTGTATCCCTAAGAGCTTAGTGTGTACAGTAATAGTCATTGCTATATTAGTGACTGCCCTGAAGGGAATTAAATTTTTGTCAATATTTTCGGACAATACGACTAAAGTTTATCTCACATCCTCATAGGGGCCATTTTGTTTTCTTTGGCATACATATTCCCTTTCAGCTGTTGAGAACTAAAACTGCGTTTATACAAAAACACTTCACCTCCCCCGGACTAAATAAAATTAGAAAGTTTTCATGGATGACCACCTGTATCTCGTCTCAGTTTTCAGATCCAGTGACGACATAGCGGGCTATGTTTGTGGGTTTTATATTTTTTTACAGGGACGGAATATTAAATTAAAATTTAAAAAGTAGGTGGGTGTCAGACGTTGAAATAATGTCATCCCTTTCATCTGACCTTTGACGTCAGATCGGTAATTGAAGAAGATGATCAAGACAGAGAAGAGCTTTGTTTCGGCCTATTTCCTTTTGAACCCGCCGTTTTTTTGTAGAAAAGGCCTCCCACCTGTCATGATTTCGGCTTTTAGACATGAACGGAGAAAGGAATCCGATACTTTTTCCTGCCAAGCAGGAAGATCACTTTCCTGATTTATTGCTTCTCACCATTATATATTGTTTAGAATTCCGGTGAAAAGGTGGGAAGTGTTTTTAATAATAGACAAGGAGAGCTTTTCAACGCTTAAATTACACGTGACGGCTGAAATTTTGGAGGAATTAGGAGCGAAATAGGAACTATGGGGTGATATTCTATCAAAAAGCTCTCTGCTCTTACAAGTGTCTTTTATGTAATGATGAAAAAGGAGGAACTGACTGAAAGTCGTTGAAAGGAAACTAAAGAGAGTGTTGTACAGGTGAAGCCTGTTTGGTTATGGTAGAGAGAAACCACTCTGTTAGATTGTTCAATACCATATAAATATCATTGTAGACTGTCTAGAAATGGAAGAAAACAGGAGGAAGGGGTTCTAGAGAAATTGTATCAGCAGCAGAAATGGTGGAGAATATCTGTGTAATACCAAAAGTTTTCCGGAACTTATCTGTTTGTTCTTCAAAACATGAGCCTCTATACTAGTGCTATCTATTACCTTTCTACCCCTATCCTACATCATATTTACTACTATTAAACACTACCACTAGGAATGGTATGGTGGGAATTTGATAACTCCTGATAAAGAAAATCATCAAAGCCAATTTTCTCCTTACTACAAAGTGTAGTCGTATTTTTTATTGTAATTCCTCTCATTTATCAAATATCCTCTCAAATTTCAAATTGACTAAGAATTGCCTTTAAGCTGAATATTAGTCTTTCTAAATTTGACCAGAATTTGAAGTCTGAGTGGGTTCGCGTTCCCCTCCGAGGCCGTCTTATATTTGGGTTTTGGCTTTAAGTAAAGGTGAAACAAAATGTAGTTGTACTAAAAATGTTCACTCTTAGGTAACAGGATTGATTATGCGCTTGCTTGGCTGTCGGTCGGAGCACTCGTTCAAAGAGGCGGTTTTTCCACTTAACGAGGGCTTGTTGTTCGGCTCGCTTCCGTATATTGCTCTTGTGAGCCTTGCTTGGGTGGTTTTTTAGGCTATGTTCTGAGTAAATGTTTACATATATATATTGCTAAAAATTGCAGAAGTCTTCCAGGTTGGGTAGGAGGGAGGCGAGTCCCATGGCCATTTCTTCAACTTTGGTCGATACAAGGGAAGGATGGTCTTTGGGTATAACAGGATACAAGAGAGGATTCTAACTGGACTGTTTCAGTCAATGCTCAGCACTCGTTTATGTAATATTTATGAACCAAAGGTGCAAGTCAAGGCGATGAATATAGACTAAAGACTCCGGCGAAACTTAAGCAAAAGCGTGAACAAAAAAACTGGACATGGCGTCCAAACGGACACTTACTGGGTACTCGTCGTATCGAACGCCTGACTGATAATCTGTAATTCCATCATCTGAAGACACTTCCGCACTACTAGGAAAAGCCATTCTTTTAGACGTGAGCCTAGCCTCTATTGGCATGACAGCTGATTGCCCGGGTGGAATTAGTATAGCCAGAGTGAAGAAAATGATGGGCCCTGAAATTAAAAACAAAAATTCAAAATTGCGTCGAATGTAAAAACCGTGTAATCAAAATCAGCGAATTATATTTCGCAGTGGAGGCGAGGATGAGGGGGTGGTTGGGTGGGTGTGCTAGGGGTAGGAGAGGAAGATGGATGGAAAAGGAAATAAATTAACCATCACACATGTCTGTCATAAATAGATTGCTTTAACAAACACCCTAATGAGATTAACGATCTTTTTTAACTTTAAATTAATGTTTAATAATTGAATTAAAAAATTTGTTTGATTGATGGATGGCTCGACAGGAAATTAGCAGACGACAGGCTCAGGTTCTCCGAAAGCTAGCCAACTCGGAATTTTTAGGTGACTGCGTTTCGTTATCTCCTCAACTTGGGACGTTTCTTTCCTTTGAACCAAGTCTTCCATTCCGATTTGATTCCCATCAGTCCCGTCCCACTTTTTTCTCGTCCTAAGTTACCGCCAATGCCCACTCCCTGATTTGATTGAGCAAAGTTTTTGAAATGATATAAATTTTTTTCTTTTCTTAGGAAGGGGGGACTTGTTACTAAGTGATTTTAAATTTGTATCGGTTTCCGGGTTTTGGAGTTTCGAAATTTAAAAAATTAAAACGAGACCAGAAATAATTATGTCTAATTTAGTCTCGGACTAACTGTTAGATAACAGAGCGAGAGGAACTGTTTATCTTTTTAATTTACAACCTCAATTTAAAAAATTGAGTTTTCATAAAGTTTATATGAGAAGTTGATATATTTTTGTAGGTTTCTCAGGTGTGGCAGTGGGGAAGGTTGGGGGGAGGCGAAAGAAAATGAGATCAGGCTACTTCTTTCTTCTCTTCCTTTCCATTTTTTATCAAACTCCCATTTTCTTGGGGTTTTTTATTTTTTATTTTGCCTGTCACCCATAGTTCTTAGTTCTGAGTTATTACAATTCTTTCTGCTTTTTTGTCTCTTGATTTCGACCTTCCATAAGATTTGAGAAACTGGCCTAATCATAAAGTTAGATAGAGGGGCATTTTAAAAATATCAATCAGGACAGAAAAAGAATCATGAAGTGATAGATCACTTCAAGAGTGTCGCCGAAATGAAAATGTTGCGCTGGACTGTAGGGGGCACCCTCCTCGATAAGGTTCGCAGCCGGGTCCAACGAAGGTCACCCCCATAACCGACAAGAAAGAAGGCTGAGATGGTATGGGCATATTATGAGACGGGGAGAGGACAATTCTGTTAAGATGGACCTCAACCTCCCAATGAGAACCCCAAGAACCGTGGTCAAGGAAGGCCATCAACAACATGATGGTCAAAGGTGCAGCAGGATTTGAAAATCCTTCCAGAAACGGCGACGATTCAAGACAGAGCGAACTGGAGAAAATGAACGAGAGGGTCCGACTATTGAACAACTGGGAAGTGGAAAAGAAAAAGAAGTGAAGAAAGAAAGATCACTTCAACAAATTACTAAACATAGAAGATGTACGCACTTTCACCCAATTAGAACAGTGAACGTGAAAAGTTAGACAAAAGCATTGGCGATTAAGAGTTGGCAACAACAGAAGGCAAATTAAAATCGGTGAAAGCTCTTGGTATAGATGGCATACTACCGGAATTTCGGAAAAATATATGTTCCAACGGGAGTTTTGTGCAACAACTAACAGATATCTTCAACAAAATATTTGAAAAGGCTGTTTCTCGAACAATGGAACACTGGAATAATTGTGACTCTATAGTATAGACCAAGAAGAGAACATAACATTCAACCAAATTGATCTAAAAAATACGTCAGGAAAAAATTCTTTACAACGTAGAATGAGATGTTTTCTGATGCCCAGAAGAAAAGTTTTTTGTCAGGTTCAGTTGTAAGAGACTAAACGGTGCAATAATTACTAAAAATAATTAAATAAATAATTTTTAGGAGGCTTTAATAAATAAATAAATAAGTTTTCTATCGCATACTGCTTATGATCCGTTAATACGGACTTTCCAAATTTTTTTAAAATTAGCCTAATCAAAAACGGAGAACAAAGTCGCTAAAAAACAAAACAAAAGGCAGAGAGAAGAAAGAATCAAAGTTCTTTTTTAATTAAAACATGTTCAACTCAATACATAAATAAACAAATAAGTTAATAAGTTAGTAAAGACCATAATAATGTCAATAAGTAAAAATTTAACTCTCAGCGTAATCGGTCTAAAGAAAACAAAACGGGAGGGCAAAAATTCGTGTTAAGTTGAAATGAAAAAGTGTACAGTAGATAAATAGATAAAGTAATAAGCAATAAATAATTGTCAAAAAAATAAATAGATAAATAAACAAATGAATAATATTTTTACTATTAAGTTAAGATCAGTATCGCGACTGTTGAATTCAAAAAAAATTAAATAACTGATTATTCAATTATTAATTATTTATTAATAGTTAGTTATTGATATTTTATCAAATAGATATGAATATATAATATAATTTATCATTATAAGTATAAATCAGAATAAATTTGAGGACTAAGGGGGCCTTAATCAACTCACCTAAACTGAGAATGAAAGCTTGGATGCGATTCTCATTGAAAGCCGTCACTTTCCGACATTTTCCAGAAGTTTTCATTTTATCGAGACACAAAACTCACTAAACCAAAAAAAGAAGACAAGAAAAGCTTCTTCGTGGAAAACTTTTTTATTGACAGTTATGGATCAAACAAAACACGATCAACACACAAACAAAAACAAAAAAACTGTTGGGAAAAGTTTTGATCGAGTCGTCGTTTCCGGATGAAACAGCCGTTCGAATGGTTCCATGTGACTCGTTCGAAGACCGTTTTTATAACGGTTGCGCATTCGAAAACAAAACGGAATTTTAGAAAAGGGTTTTCGAATCCGTTGAGCTTTAGCCCTCCGGCGACATTTTCCCCTACATGCCAAGAGTCGGCCACGGAAGTGTCGCGCTTCTTCCAGCTTCTCCAACTTCTTTTTATATTAATATCCTTTCTTTTCTGGTCCTTTTTTTGTTTTTATTGACAAGTGTTTGTTTAGAGTGCATTGCTGTCGTTTATTGGAATTTTTTTTCTGCTTGAGTTGGGTCCTGGCACCCACGCTCGATTTGGAATTTGGACTTTCATGTATTTTGATAAGGAAATTGCTTTTGTTTCAATAAAAAATTTTTTCTTATTTGAGTGGGATGATCTAGACTCTTCCTTCCGCTTTTAGAAACACCAATATGACTATAATACCAATAAGACTAACTGTCCTTTATATCTTCCTCATGTCATCAAAAGGTTTGGGTTATTTTCGAGCTTTCAACATGTATCCTTTGATATGGTTGAGTGGAATTTACACCCGAATGCTGCTGCTACTGTAACCCTTGTAATTCCTCAGTCATCAGTTCCTAAGAGTAATCCTCGACGAGCTCGTTCACGTCTCTCGACCATTACCAAGCCTAAAAATTTTCCCAAAGACACAATTATTCCCCCTCCTCTAGTACTTCAGGTTCAAATCCTTCGGTGGTCCTTTCGGCTACAAGCTCAAGCCACAGGTTTTTACATGCAAAGGTCGAGGTCTTCGTTGTAACACTCAGCCAAGCCTGATCAATAATTCTCAGGCATATCACCATGTTAAACTGGACCTTTTAGTACTCTCGAAGGGTGAAGTTTGTGTTTTCTGTCACCTCAAAGCAGCTCGTATCAGACGCTTGTATTTTAGGTCACTCGTACCTCGAGGTACCACTGTACCCATTTCGAAGTCGCATAGCCTAGGTCCTGTCTAATTTCAATCACGTTGTTTCCATACCCACTTCTTATAAAAATGTCCGGGTCTTTAGGTTCTTTAAAATTTTCGTTTCTCCCTTAAAAAATGTATTTTTAAATTACTCAGAACGATGGGGTTGCTTTCCATTTTGGCATAAATGGTAGTTCCAGTTTTTTATCTAAAATAACTGTTCTAAACCTTTTAATTAGACCACTTTATATTCCAGGATTGAGACTATGACTGCAGTTATGACACCTCCATGATCACATTACAATCTTGAAGAGTTCGACGTGGTCTTTCAAGCTTTCTTAGCTTTGTCAAGTTCTTGTACTGCTCCAACGAGACCAAAATTCCTTCCAACGAGGATACCCTTACCTGTGACAGAAGGCGAAACATCTAACCAAGGTAAGTGTAAATTTGTTATACCACCAAAAATTTGACTTGAGTGACGTAATAGCTAAAAGATTTCAGCAACAGCCACGAACATTTCAAAACTCACCAGTGATGAACAGCAGAAAGGCAGAATGTAGAAAGACAAGACAAATCTTGTCGATCCAGTTAAGGGGATTAAGGAGACAAAAAATTATACTAAGACTAAGTTTTTCTTTTCTCAAGCAAACGGGACGGTGGGAATGGGGTTGGGATGGACGGGGATCATGAAAGAAAAAAAAATGTGTTCAGGAAGAAAATTTGAAAATTAGTCCTCATCATATTTCAAAAATGGAAATTTTTTGTTGACCTTGACAACCTTAACGCCTTAAACAAAGGAGCGCTTATTCCCAAGACGGTTTCATAACACTTCAAATGGCTCAAGGCTACGCGTCTCGAGGGGGTAGGGGGTGGTTGTGGTGAAGTTTCGAAGCTTCGAGAAAGAGGAGATGATGAAAAAAAATATTTCTTAGAGCTTATAATGATTTTCAGTGGCGTCTTGTTCTTGATAATCCTTAACTTTTATATTTTGTTTATTTTAAAAGTTTTTGTCAGGTTTTTTGAAAACTTGTGGTTTACCGTTTTAGGTTGGACTGTCTATCTCGTCAGCTGTTGTCGGACAGTTTCTTTTAGTTTTCACACCTTCGGAAGAACTTGGTTTGTTATTTAGTCTTAAACACTTATAGCAGCTTAAGGGGGTAACATAAACTCGATTAGAAAAATTTTTAATTGTTGTACTTAAGTTTATTTTAGATTGTCACAATGCACTGTTTACACTTAACAATCACCTAATGATCACTGCATTCCGAGGTTCAGAAGCTCAGGTTTTATAGGTTCCATCTTAAGCTAAGAAAGATTTCGAAGCTTTTAGAAACCACTCGAACCTTCTAGACTAGCGGGAATACTCTAGAATCTAGATATTCCCTTCATAAGCTCATTGTGGGAGAAGGTTGTCGTAGTTTCTAAAAGCTTCGAGATCGCTCCGGGTGGACCTGCTGCAACTTTTCAGTATTTTGATTGGTTTTGTGTCAAGATTCCAAATGGTGACCGAAAAGCTAAAATCGGATATTTCCAATTTTATGGTAATATTAGTGAGTCAAAAAGTTGCCGTGGGTGCTTACAAAGTAATAAAACCGCAGGTTGTTATATTTCCAATCCTCTCTTGTGCGCCTACCTTCTTTCAGCCTCGGTTCTCAACAGAGCTTAGAGAAGATCAGGCCACGCAAAATTTTTCCCATATTTCCCACGAGTGTCCTTTTCCCATCAAAAGAGGTCTTCCTCGATGCAATTCCCTCACCAAAAATCCCAATTATTTCTGGAGAATTTGAGTTTGGTTGACCTTAAACACTTCACGAAATAATTAAATACGGATTAAGAGGGATTTTAATTGAGAAAGGAAATCTAGCGAAAAAAAGAGGCTAATTAGTCGCTTTCGTTTACGTCTCTCTGCTCCGTTCTTTCCCGTTCGGTTCGAACGTGGTCTTAATGAATGAAAATTTAAAATTGGTTTTGTCACAATGTAACCTTGGCTCCCTTTTGTGAGCTTTAATGTAGGCCAGCAACTTCCTCTTTTTCCTCCTTCTACCTCATCCATTACGACATGCCCAATTTTCGATTGAAGGTCTACTGTCCTCCAGGGAATCACATTCAAAATAAACCCCTCTGGTTTTGTTCCTTCTGAAACATGTGAGTGGAAGTGTTGCGAACTCATTGCCTTCCGGTTTATGGAAATCTGTGTCGGGCGTGTTTGCTTCTCATGAAAAGGGATTGTTGAGAAGTCGTGGGCATGAGATAATGGATCCCTCTGCCTAAGCTGCTAAATGTCATCTTTGTTGAAATGATAAATTATGAAAAGCTCGGGACACACTCCCCCATAAACAAAGTTATTGATATCGTTTTTATTATTTATTATATAAATTATAATATATACTGAATTGACGTGTCTTTCAGGTAAATATTTATATTTTATTACAATTTTACAACCGTTTATGAATGAGTAGTCATAGTACCTGACTAGCGAGGGATTGGTTGAGAGTTGAAAGTGGTGTTGTGGTGTAGTGGTTAGGTGGCAGACTAAGAAATTATAGTCGCGAGTTCAAATCCCCCTCCAGCATCCTGTTATACCCCAAGAGGGTATAAGGGGATGGAAAAATGAGATTAAAACTCAATCATAACTTAACTATTTTCTTCAAGTTTCAGGTAGAAATACCCAGGGTTGATTTTTGGTGTTAGAAAGAAGTCGAAATCACGTCTTTTGTAAAGTGGGAGGTTGAAGACCGCGATTATGCTCTCTCTTCCCCTCTGCTCAAGGGGTGTTCTTTCCTGCTGCGATGGATAAGGGCTGGAGAATCGACCCATAATCCTCTGGCCTGGCTATTGACCTCTCACCGAATGGGTGTGACCATTGAAGACTTTTCTTGTGTGTCGGATTGGGGTGCTAAAAAATGAAAAAAAAGAATAGGACCTCACAATAAAGGTTTTCGGTAGTAGAAAGTGGCGCCCCAGTCTTCACAGGTACCGAAGAGAAATTAGAAAATTTTTTTAAGGCTCATAAAAGGAAAAGTCGTCGTCGCCGCCGTCACCATTAAAATCCATCCCACGATTTTTAAATAAAAAATATTTTTATGGATTTGTATTTAAGGGTGTGACGTCAGAAATAAAAAATCGACTGAGTAAATTAAAATTATTTCTCGAGTGATCGACATAAAGAGAGCGTAAAATATAATGCTAAGAAATTTTGGGCTATCAAGTGTCTCAAGTAGCTGCTTCCGAATGGTATATAGGCTATACTCCAAGATATTCTGCCTTTTACTGACCCAAAATATGGTTGTAGGCAGAAAATAGCCAGTTCCGAAGGGTTTTAGTGTTTCTCCCTTTGTCGGATATTTTCGGTCCAAAACTCAGAGCCAAATGATTGCTGTTGTGTGATCTATTTTACGTTCTACAAAGCCAGATGGTGTTTGAGAAATTTTTAATCCGCAAGACGACCTGGAAATGTCAACAGCAAATCTGTCTTTGAATTTTCTTTTATATTTTAATAATTTATTTCTTCCTTCGCACAAAACAGACCGATTCCCCGTTAAGTAGGTCATGTGGTCATGCGGAAAGAGTTTCCTTGTGCCTCAACGGGAAGCCACTTGGCACATGCTGATAAATCCTGAGTGAACCCGTTTCTCCTGTTAGCATTTTCCAGCCATATATCATCCCGCCATCACTACTACTACCGCTGTCGTCGTCGCCGTCACCACCACCACCACCACTCCCATCCAAAACTTCCATCTCTCTGTCCATCAAAGAAAAATGACTTTTTTTCCAAAGCAGAAAATTGTTTTTCTCCAGAGTCACTTCCACAAGGTCTCTAATGATCCTCTCCTCCATCCTCCCCCGCGCCTCCACCGATTTACGATCTCATAAAATATTTAAAAGCACTCAATAACTATAATTCAGCGACAGAGGAAATGCTTTTGATAGCCTAAATAAAAAAAAATGGAATTTGAGTTTCCGGTTTTTAGTATTAATAATTTAAAATGAATCGGAAAGAAAATTCTGAGACTGAAAGATGGGGAAGAGAGGTGAAGGAAAGAGGAAGAAATATCACCACCGTCAATGTCATCGGCATTTATAAGTAAAATGAAAAAATATTTTCCCCTCGAGCTTTAGTATGCGATTTTCATTTTGATGTTTAATTGTTTTTTTTTTATTGAACAAGAAGGCGGTTTGAGAAGGCGGTGAGTAGGTGCTAGGGGGTGTGTTGGACTAAAATAAAATCTAACTTATCCAATATAACAATTCACGGTTGATGAACCACGAATTCTGGAGGCTGTTTTCCTGTGAAATTCAATTCCTCACGAGAGGAAGGAAAGGAAAGAAGAATGGTCCATGGCTTAAATGAACACCAGCACAGAATTATTGCCGTGTTTATTGATAATTAAGCTACGCTTGATAAGTATAAATTGATGATTTAACTATAATAACCAAAGTGAAAGGGAAAATGATGTGCTGCTGGAAAATTTGTTTGTAATGGCGCTGTCTTCGTTTATATTCGTAGTTCTGCTCCACTTGCTTTAATTCTGCGGTTTTGCCTGTTTGTGGTTATATTCAAATAACTACCCTACATTGCAGGGAAGCTTTAAAAATTTTTCGATGATGGCTAAATTAAAATGTGCATGTTGAAGTTAATAGATGTGAAACTTGGACCCTGAAGAAATTCGAATACGATTACTGGAGGCTGCAGAAAGACGAACCGTCCGTCGGATAGCAGGACCCATCAAAACAAGGATGACTCGTTTAGAGCTAGGACCAACAAAGAAGTTAAGACGGTGCTGGATAAGTAAGTATAGGATCACCGTAGCACGAATCTGGTGGGTCGGACCCCTGGCAAGAATGGTAGCGAACTCAACCACCAAAAAGCTAAGCTTCGGTATTCCAGGAGGAAAGGAGAATTGGATAAATGGAAACTTAAAAAGGGAGGAAAGAAACTGAGAAGAGCTTTGACCCAGAAACCTTGGACACATCCGTTCAGCCTCTTAAATAAGATCAAGGTTTAGAAAGCTTTCTACCGCCCGTCTTGATAGCTCAGAAAGCGAGTGGTTGCAGATCCCCACAATCACACCAAGGACAACTCTAACTTCCGGTTAACACAATTACAACCCACAAACTTCTTACCGACTAAGTAGTCTTACTTGAATGCGAATTAACTCAAATTCAATTTAAAGTTTGATAACTATAATAAATCTAATTTAAAATCAGACTAGAAATTATAGAAACTGTTAAAAAGTGTTTTCGTAGATTAGCATTAACATCTTTGACTGGGAGATGTAAATAGCCCAGAAATAAAGCCGATAACAGGGTTACACTAGTTCTTAACCATTGTCCTCAAGAATCAATGTCAGTTTCTTCCTTCCTAGGCCTTTATTCTTTTCATGGCTAACTCTAAGCCAGTCAATCAGTGGCCATCAGGCTTGATTTTTGGGTTTTAGCTTTTTCTCAGCTTTGAATTAAAAGTGTTGTTTAGACTTCTTACACTATGTTACTCAAATTTGTTTTTGATGTAATTTGAATACCTTTTTTTCACATTACTTTCTGTACTTTTGTTCTTGCAGAAACGACCACTTTTATTTCTTTCATAAATAATGCAAATAAATTTCAAAACGAAATTGGAGTAGAAAGCCTAGAAACTATTGAAAAGTGTTTTCGTAGCTAAGTCACTCAGACCTTTGACTGGAAGATGTAAATTGTCCAGAAATGAAAACTGCTAACAGGGTTAGTCTAATTCTTAACCATCGTTCTTAAGAATTAATCTCAGTTCCTACATTCCTATATGTTTTAATGTATTTATTCTTAACTCTAAATTAGTCTGTAAGTGGTCGTCAGCCTTGATTTTTGAGCTAATTATGAATAGTTTAATGTCTGGTCATTAGGTCATAGGTTTTAGGTGACATTTCTGTCGTGTTCACATCAACTGATACTCAATAAATCAAGAAATTAAAAGAAGTTAAAGTTAGTCTGATAACACTTTAGGTGTTTTACATCAAGCACCAAAGATGGCTGGAGGTGAAGTTTGGGTTCAAACTAATTGTATTGATCGAGCACACTCTTGAGGGACAAAGGAACTACGACTATGACAAAAATTAAAGAGATGGCGAGAGGATCCTTGGAGTGCGTTCGAGTTTATCTTTCTTTTTTTGTGAAATATCTTTTTGTAACAATGGACGCATGCAAATTGGATTCGTAACGTAATTGTGTAACATTGTAACCTAGTTGCTCGCCGTTTTTCTCACTCAATAACGAAATTTATTAAAATGAAATTCAGAGCCACGGAAGACTACTCAAAAAGTCGTTTATCCCCTTTCAAACCATCTCAAACTTCTGTTCTCTTGCCCGTGTAACGGTTTCCCAAGTTTTTAAGCCTTTTTGTTCCTTTGAGTTTTTGTTAAATTTCGGATGAGTTCACATCCTGACGAATAATTAAACGAGAAGAAAGGATAGTTGACAAGGGAATACATCAAAAGAATTTAGAAAAAGGAAGTTTATCTGTGGGCTCCTTTTCGATTGACTGACTAATTGCCTCCCAGACCACAATTCGGTCTATAACTGTTTGATGTTTGAAAACGGTACTGTATCTTTACAGGTTATACTTTAAATATAAGGCTATACAAAAATTTAAATATAAAGAATGGCTTCAGAAGTCTATTATAGACTTTGTCATAGTACAAATGTGTACGAGGCGGATTGTGTACGACGTGAGAGTTATGAGAGGGGCTGAGCTGTCAACCGACCACCATCTGACGGTGTGCGAGCTCTACCTGGACGGGACGGGGTCGAAGGCACAGAAGCGCGCGGTCGAAGTACCGACTCGTGTGATGGGGGGAAGCTCCAGTACGAAGAGGTTCGGGAATCTTTTGCGCCCCACAAAGGATAGATTCAAGCAACTTCCACCGCTCTTGGCTGAAGTGGAGGAGGAATGGCGTCTGTTTAAAACAGCCGTCACCGAATCCGCGGAGGCAGCTTGTGGGGTGAAGTGGCTTGGCGTGGCGGCCGGTGGCTACAGGCGGACTCTGTGGTGGGGAGACCCGGAGGTCCGGCGGGCCATTAAAGAGAAGAAGGAAGCCTTCAAGGTGTGGTTACACCGGAAGGACGAACTCTCTCGAGGCTGGTACGTTGAGGCGCGAAGGACTTCCAAGTTGGCTGTGAAAGCAGCCAAGGAACGAGCTTGGAGGAGCTCGGCGAGCAGCTTGAATCCGATTACGGATCTGCCAGGAAAAAGTTTTGGCAGACCATCCGCCGCCTTAGAGATAGGAATCTGGGTGGCGTTGGAGGGGTAAAATCCAAATCCTCGAAGAGGAGAGTGCCCTCACTCTCTCAGGGCTCTCGGAGCTCTCAGGGCCCCGAGAGTGGCAGAACCGGCGCCACACTTGGGGCGGAGAATAGTCCCACCGTGGCTGAAGTCGCTCGGGCGATTAAATCGCTCAAGAGCGGCAAAGCTTCTGGTGTGGATGAAATTTGGCCCGAGATGTTGAAGGCGTTAGGGGAAGAGAGAGTTCTTTAGCTCACTCGCGTCATTAAGGTGGTTTGGCAGGGAGGAACAGCGCCAGAGGTTTGGCAGACCGGGGTGATTGTCCCGATCTTTAAGAAAGGGAGCAGGAGTGATCGTTCCAATCATAGGGACATGGCCCTGCTAAGTCTCCCCTGGAAAGTCTTCTCGAAGGTGCTGGAAACAGCCCGTTACAGATTCGTGGTCGAGGACAGGTTGAGGGAGAGTCAATATGGATTCCGTCCCGGAAGGAGCACGCCCGACCAGTCTTTCCGTGTTTCATCGACTTGGAAAAGGCCTACGACCGGGTCCCTCGCGGGAGACTCTGGGAGGTCCTCCAGACATATGGCATCGGTGGTTCCTCTGAGGGCCATCGGGTCATTGTACGGGGAATGCAGGCGCTGCGTTAGGGTAAATGGCGTCACGTCGGAGCCTTTCGACGTGTCCGTTGGACTCCGCCAAGGGTGCATGCTGTCGCCTCTCCTTTTCATAATTTATATGGATTGGATGCTACAGTGCAGCCGAGGATGTGAGAGTTTCAGGTTTAGGGACCTGAAGGTAGGGCATCTTGCTTATGCGGATGACCTCGTCCTTCTGGGATCCACCCAGTGTGAACTCCAGCGGGCACTGGACGGGTTCGACGCCGCATATGCCGAGGCCGGGATGAGGATCAGCGTGACCAAGTCGGAGGTTATGGTGATCTGGAGGAAGCCCGTTAAGTGCGACATCCGTCTTCGCGGAGCCGCGCTGGGGCAGGTGGAAAAGTTCAAGTACCTTGGGGTCTGGTTCACAAGTGATGGCAGGACAGACGCAGAGATCGCGTCGCGGATCGCTCAGGCTGGGGCAATGATGCAACAGTTGGGGCGGTTCGTAGTGAGGAGGGCTGGGCTGAGCATCCAGGCGAAGCTCAGCATCTTCCGATCCGTGTATGATCCTGTCCTCACTTATGGTCATGAGGTGTGGGTGATGACCGAAAGGGTCAGATCCCGGGTACAAGCGGCCGAAATGAGGTATCTCCGAGTGGTGGCTGGGGTGTCGAGGCTGGATAGGTGTCGTAACACAGCCATTCGCGAGGGGCTTCAGGTCGAGCCGCTTCTTCTCCGGATCGAGAGATCCATCCTCCGATGGTTTGGGCACGTTCAGAGGCTCCCCCCAGAACGTCTGGTTCGTCGGGTCCTGTCGGAGTGCCCGGAGGAAAGCGGCCCCGTGGCCGTCCGCGCCAGGGGTGGCTCAGGGGGGTGAAGGCCTTTGCCGAAGCATGCCGCGTGATAACCCCGGGTTCTCTGACCTCGATAGCGCAGGATCGTTCCAGTTGGAAGTCCTTAGTTGCTTCTCTCACCCCGCGACCCTAACAGATAAGTGGGTCTACGAAAAGTAAAGTAAGGTGAAAATAGCTTGCCCTAGTACCGTTACCATACCACAACAGTACAGTAGGTTAGCTCTCTGGGTACCTGGGAATGCACATAGCTCTGTTCTCTTGCTCCTAACTAACCATCTTGATAGTGTCCTCGTGAAAGTCTAAATTGAGAAGATCTATTAGCAAACCCTTCTGGTAGGAAATGCAACCTGTGACGGATATTTTAGAAAAGGATTTGGGATTCCAGGTGGACGATTTTGATAATGTAAAAATGAATGATGGATATGTCAGGTTTTGATGTCTTATTTATCAATGGCTGAGCCTACCAAAACTCCGGCAAGGCAGAGCAGTTCAGTTGTTGATAAAACTTCGAAATGAGGGAATGACGAGTCGGTAAGTCGATCAACAATTACGTTTCATACCGCCAGCCTTCAACTGAGTCAACTTCATCCAAACGTAGTAATCTTCATGGGGAACAGAGCCGTGGAGTGGATCGGCCACATTTGGAGGAACAAGTAAGAAGTTCAGCAACCAGCAAGTAGCCTAGAGGAGTACTGAGAGCAAGAAATATGTATAATATCAACAAAAAACTCGAGATAATCGAACCAAACTCAGCCCCGGATGAAGACGAGAGTAATCGACGGACCGTTAAGCCACCCTTGTTGGTTTGATTGGTGGAGCTCGTTTAGTGTCTCCCATCCAAAGAACTCAAAGTGAAAGCCATCCAACCCAACTTGTCTCACCTTTGCCAAATACCTCTCGCTACGTCAAAGGGAAAAATTTTTTCAAACTTAAAAATTCCATCTTAGAGGTCAAAGAGACAACCTGAGAAGAAGATGGAGGAGGAGAAAGGTGGAATGTCAACCGTAAGCAGGACATAAATATTCGACTCGAACAACATTTCACTTCGGGGGAGCAAAACAAGTCTTCAGAAAATAAAACAAATCCCAATATTTATTGGAAACGTTAAACAAAAATGGCCGTTCACACGTGATCGGATCCCGTTTATCTTTCAGTAGGGAGGTAGTAGGGAGAGGAGGAGGAAGATGAGGACAGGAATCCAAGACCTGATATTAACGGCTTTGCATGTGAGCTCACACTAACTCGACTTCACATTGACACAGACTGAATAAAGATGTCAACTGTGGCCACCTTCTCTTCAATAAACCATACACAATCCTTAAAGTAATAATATTATTTATTATATTTATGTATTTATTTATATAAATAAAACGTCTCTCTCAAACTAACAACACAATCTACTGCTCAGTGTCTTCTAATAATATGTCTTGGTTTCTTGCGAGCGTCTAAATTACCGTCTTCCGGTGTGATGTCGATCGACGACAGTCGCTGAACCCGGAGCAGTGACGGAGATACCGTGGTTATTTTGTTAGCTGTGTTGCTGTCACCAAGAAGAGAAGCTGGCACTGAATACCTCCTCTCGGTCCCCAGATTTAAAGCTGACAGAACGAAACGTGATTAATTGATTTTATTAGTGGACTATTTGACGGATCACTTGGCCTGCTCAAACGAAAAATAATTTAATTAACATAAAAACGAAAATCCTGTTCAAACATCAATTAGGTGGGAACGAAACATTTTGGGTTCCCCAACGAGTGTTGGGTTCCGAACGAGTGTGGTCTGCGTTTGGAAGTCAAAACCGTTCGGACTTGTAGTATTGGAGTTAGTTACTGGTTCGTTGGATTTCTTAATTTACTTTTTAACTTTGGTGTTTATATAGTTAACTTATGATATAAGGAATCCTCTAATAGTAGAAGCAACAAAGGATGAGGTGAGGAGGTGTCCGGTGGAGTCGTGACAGATTTGTTAGGCACCCACCCGTCGTGGCTTCTTGGTTTACGGCTATGGGATTGTTAGGTGATTTGTGAGCCTCCTTCCCTCCCACCACTTTTGCACCTAGTCTAGTAGTCTTCTAGTAAACCTTCTGGCAGTTAACACCGATTCTGGAAAACTAGAATTGTTTTTGATTTTTACCTTTTTATGAAATGATTTTTCTAAGAAGGTGTTGATGTTTATGTAATAAACTTTCCGAGAAAGTGTTCTAGATTTATGAAATGAATACCCAAAGCCCAAAGATATTTGTGCAGTATTTATGAAACGAAGAGGATTCATTTCTCGGAGAATATATTTCACACACATCGATTTTCTGTCTTGACAAGTGTCCTCAAAAACAGTTGTCTAGTTTCGTAACTAGTCTAACGTCAGGGAATATGTTATGTGTAAGTGTGCATTATTTATGAAATAAAATATGCACACATCGAACCAAAGGAAACTCAGGCGTGGGGTGTCATTTTGAGAACAAACGGGCACGGGAATAACTCGTTTCGACTGTTGTTCCTGCCCCATCTTCTGAAAACTCTCAGGAAGCTCTCGAAAGCTGACAACCCTGACAGGCTAGAGCGTGTCCTCAGGATACGTCCCAAGATAACCATCAGCTATTACGATTTGGTCATCCTTTGAGACCTAAACCTACCTCCAGTCTGGGTGGGCTACCACGTTCTGTCTGCAACACAACCGGTTTGTAGGAAAGGAAGTGAATCCATGCAGGACCAAAAGCTCTAAGATACAAATAAGTTAGAAAGAGAAAAGAAAATAAGGAGCGCAAATGTTGATAGAGTATACACACACAAAAGCTTTGGAAGAAAGAGACGCATATAACAACTACAACCACGTGGTAAATTAAAAAAGACACGTGTCTAGTTACCTAGAAAATGAAGCTTTTTAGAATTTGCGGTATTAAAGAAGAGACAGGTTTGAAATCAGATGTAAGAGACGTCTCTTACCTTCCGAACTGGTCATGGGGGAAGCTCTATCTAATGAACTCTGATGAATAAAACTCTGGGTTACCTTCGACCTTTTCTCAAATGAACTTTGCCTCGGTAACGAGGAACTGTTTTGCTGTTGCGATTCCCGTCTCAGATGTCGATTGATTGTGAAGTTGGCGAGGGTGCATTGACGGTCTTCTTGAGCTTTCAACTCGGCCGCCTGTTTCTTTTTCAATCGGTCCTTAACCACCTCCCAACACGCTGCCATCGTCGACATCAGCACAAGAGCAATTAGTATCGCGTATAACATTTCAATTTGCTTTTCCTTTTTCTTCACGAATGCTTTCCCATCTACTGTCTTCTTCATCTTCTCATTATCTCTGGACAACGGCTTTGGACCTACCGGCTCTTCTGCTGTTTTCGTCGCCTCTTCCTTTTCGGCTTCTATTTTCGTTTCTTTTCTCCTCACTTCCTCTTCCATAGCTTTCCTTTTCTCCATCTCTCGTCTTTCTCGTCTCTTATCATCTTTTTCCTTCCAGAGTTTCTTCCAAGAATGGTGACGAGCCCACGGATTGTACCATCCGATGAACGTTTTGTTCACGCACGGGCTGTCTTTGTATTTCGTTTGATGAACGTTCTTTGCTGAGAGACAGACGTGACTCATATTTAGACCATGATCTGGATCGTAGATGTAATTAGCAGATGTTGACATGATGTCTTTTTGTTTGGCAATTAAGGTTTTGTTGGAGTGGACTAAGAACATGAAGGTGACAAAGCCGACGGAAAAGTAAGCGGATAACTGAGCGAAAGAGAGCCCGTTTGAGGGCAAGGCGCCCTTGGGTTTTTTGTCGGAGTGTTCCTCCATTTATACACTTAGTTTAATGACAGCAGCAGCAACAGGAGGAATCTGAAAATATTAATAACAATAAATTTTATTTTATTTTTAACTTTTGGTTTATTTTCCACTCTCCAACCCTCATTTGACTCATGTCCTGAGTCAGAATATTTTTGTGTGAACAGTAGAGTTACTCATCTTCCTGTTTTACTGAATTTTTGAAACGTTCTGTAATACTGTTGATGGTCGCCATGTTCAATCAGACAGTTGTAACATCGTCTAGTAGGGCCTTTTTCCTCCTTATTGAGTAGTACTTGCCATCATTTCCAAAGTTCGTGAAAGACAGGAATCTGAACTGAATATGTGTACGGGCTGCATAAATAAGTATACACATAGACCTCCCATGAAACTGTGCAATAATTATGAAATTAAATCAAGATGTGCAAGAAGTGCACTTCGTCCCCTTTTTAGACTTGGGTGTCACAAGGACCTCGAACTGTTAGTTGCCTGGTCGAGCCACCCAAGCACAGAAAAGTGTGCAGTATTTATGAAAGGAGCTCGTTAAAATATAATTTGAGGTAGCTATTAACCAACAACTGGAACTAAGCTCAAGGGAGGAATCCTCTCTCTTCTACGAAAAAAAATTCACTCAAATGGCCTTCTGGCCTTCTTCTACAACATTTCCCTATTTCAACCCCAAAGTTTCTCTAGCCACCCCAAAAGCTGTAACTCTAAACTGTTTCCGGTATCTCCTTTTAGTTATGAACATCTTGTAACACAAATTAATAGTTATTGATCCATAAAACAAGGTGGAGGAACTTACCTTTATAACTTCAGCTTCTTCTTAATCGATTTCCGGTTCATTACTCATTTACTGTCAACACCATCGATTAAATCAATAACTAAGCTATTAATCGATATTATTAATACTTAAAATGACTTCGATTCCCTTGACAATCACACCTACACAAAAATATTAATAAATAAAAAATTGTGAAAACGCGTTCGCCCTCTATCTAGACGGGTGGAAACTTTTTCCCTGCGTCACACTCAAACTCGAGACACTTACTTGGTAAGCTAAACATGGGATTTCCTGTAGTTTTAACAGAATCGCCGAAAATCAATAGCGAGCATGCGAAATCAGGGAAACCAGCTGATAATCAACCTAACCAAACCCCGTATGACAGATTTTGTGACTGAATTCGAGTTTTCGTTCTTTTTTCTTTGGCTCAGGTGACTGTTATAGCTTTAGTTTATCGTGGCTCATCTATAGATTATGGCTTATCCAGGGTTCGTGCGATTAAGTTGTTTTATAAGAGGTTCATCGGGAGATGGGGTGATTCGGATGCTGGGATTCAGAAGTCTGTGACCTCCTGCCATCTTTGGTGCGTGATGTAAAACACCTAAAGTATTATCAGACTAACTGTAACTTCTTTTAATTTCTTGATTTATTGGGTATCAGTTGGTGACGTTGAGATAAGGACACGACGGAAATGTTACCTAAAACCTAACATTGACCTAATGACCAAACATTAAACTATTCATTCTCAACCACTAATAGACTAATTTAGAGTGAACAATAAATATAATAAAACGTATAGGAAAGAAGGAACTGAGATCGATCCTTAAGAACGAAGGTTAAGGAACAGTCCAATTCTGTTCATTCATTCATTCATCCATCAGCTCCACAGCCCTGTGTGGGCCTTGGCTTTCCGCAAGAGGCCTTCTCCATTCAGCCCTATCTCTTCCGTGCATCTCCTTCAGTTTTTGATTCGAGGCTAACCCTGTCAGCAGTTTTAAATTCTGGGCTATTTACATCTCCCAGTCAAAAGTCTTAGTGACTTACCTAAGAAAACACTTTTCAATAGTTTCTAGGCTTTCTAGTCTAATTTTGTTTTTAAATTTTGGTTAGAAATGCTGGAAATAGACGGATAACGCTTGGAAATTTGGTAATGGGTATGAATAAACAGGTGTACAATACTTATGAATTAAAATATGAAAATTGTGCATTATTTGGGAAATAAATAAGACTTGGAACGAGAGTTGACTTACATATTACATGCCCTCATGATCTGATATTACCAAAACTTACGACCTATGCACCCAAAACCCAACTATTAAATAGATAGGTCAAAAATTAAGGTTTAAGACACTCTTTTCCCATTTATTTAGCCCCTTTAAAGCCAGCCCAACTACTTAATGTCTCGCTTAAAGGCAGATAGCAGACAGCATGAAAGAAAAATTTGAGTGACGTAGTGGGGAGTCTAAACATCATTTTCAAGGCGTTTTACTCTCTCCGGAATGGACCACTTCCGCCGGCAACGCGTTTAAACTGAAGAAAAGCCATCAAAAATAATTTATTGACGGCACTATAACTTCAAAGCAGACTTCGAAAGTGTTTAAAGGGAAAAACACTTTTTTTCTTATTTATTATAAACGGTAACAATATAAAACGGACGCCATATTTAGCCAAAGTCAGAATGGATTGATTTAAGCATAAAAGACTTTAAGACTTCGGTTCAGGATTCCGGTTCAATTATTCCAGAACGAAAGTTCAAAGTTCACAAAACTGCCAAGTCACCCAAACTAACCAAACTCTTCTTCTTCTGCTTCCACTCTTCGATCTCTTCTTCTTCTTCATCTCTTTTACTTCCTTTCGTCATTTCTTCATCCAGTTAATTTGGAATTTTCCAAATATAGATGGATTTCTTGTTATTCGAGGTAACTCGGCACTTTTCTTCTTCTCCTCCTTCATCTTCTTTTTATTATTATCGAAATGGAATTAAACGTCATTTAGCGTAATGGTCCGTCAAAAACAATTTCTCTCTCTCTCTCTCTCGTTTCGTCAAAGAGATGGACTACCTGGAGTCGATTGTGGTTACGTCATCAAAGATTCGCCTCCTCGAAGGTGATGTGTAATTTGGATTTTTTCTTTACTCGGGTTGTTGTGTGTGCTGCACATGTGATGATGGTTTCTAGTATGTGAAACGTGAGCAAATTAGAAAGAGAGAGAGAGAGGTGCGGAGGAGGAGAGTAGGAAAGTGTGCGAAAGTGAGATTACAGCTTCGTTTTCTTTAACTTTTGTTTTCATTGCTGATTTTAGCTGATCTGCATAACCTACCGTTGTAGGGTGGTTCACTTCTGACCCATCTTCTCGTATCAAAACAACACATCCGGATATGCTAGGTCTACCGAAAAGTTCTATGCGATAAAGTTACAGAAAATTTGAACACGTTTGCGTATATTCATTAGACGGTTTCTTGATTCTCTTGTTTTATCACATATACAGTATATATACTGATCTAGCAAATGAACTAAAATTGAAGATGATTTATGTTAGTATTAACTAAGGACGGATGGGTTGATTGACAGATTTGAAGTTCATTCGAGTCACAATATTCTGTACGAATCCCAATAAAATAAGAATAATACAGAAGGAGTTGATCCAATGATAATTATCCAATGTGTTGGATGAGAGTACAGTTTTTCATAAAACTTATAGACTATGGTTCTAGAAATATCAACTAAGTGGTTTTGACCTTACTGATGAGCCTCCCTCTGGGCAGACGTCTTTAATCAGCGACTATACTGTCAAGATCCTGTTGGAGCAAAATCCTTTTTTGACATAATCAGGCCTACCCGATACAAATAAGCCATAAATAATGACGACAATTATATTATTCAATAAATATTAAAGGTATGATTCATTTATACTATTGATTTAATCTAAAAATAAACAGAACTTTCCGGTAGACCTGATGCTTTTGATGTCGCTAATTCAAATCAAAATCAACATCTGAGCCACACTGTCTACTCTGATCTGTGGTGTATTAACGAGGTTTAATTCTTTTCTAGAGATTCGCATTTTGTCGCACCAGAGACCCGGCTTAGAGTCAACTCATTTTCGGGCAGGGCGTTATACCTGATCTTTCGACGGAAATAAATTTGAGAATTAAAGCAAATATAAATAAAATTTCCTTCTTTTATTTATTAATAAATTATTGATTTGTGTGACGAAGGAAACTCATGCGAGAACCTCGAACTCCAGGTTTCCACGAGATCGTATAAATAAGAAAGAGGACTGTCACCTAAATAAAAGCGAGGTTCTGTGTTTCTGTCTCGAGAACAAGACAGCGAGGGAGTTGATTACGAGCACTTGCCACGAAGGTGTAAACCTAACCGAAAACCTGTTCGACAGATTTCGTCGTTGAGTTCGACGTCGGGTTCAGGTTTAGCCTATCTTAGGCTATATTCTCTAGAATACTGGTCGTCCCAAGTCTGGATGATTACGATGATTATGTCAATTATGGTTCCCCAAATTTTATAAATAGAATTTGGTGATGAGAATATCTATATTGTGTTAGGTCTACCAGAAAGTTCTGTTCATTTTTAGAAAAATACGAAATCTATCACACCTTAAATCATCTTTATTGAATAGTATATTTGAATAGTATGTTGACTTATTTATATCGGCAATATTCTATGCTGTCAAAAAAGGATTTTGCTGTAACAACGGTTATATGGATACTACGAAATGGATTAAGGGATTAGGTCAACAGCCGCGAAGGCCAAATCTCGAGGCAAAATGTCTATTTAAGTGGGGACGAAGTGGAGGTGACGCCAACATTCCGACTCCCCATCATCCTCGGTCATCGGGAACTAATCCAAGTGCATCCGCATCTCCGCGGAAGTGGAAAAACTCGAAAAAATTTCCCAACTTCTTCGCCCTCGCCCCGCTCCCTCCTCCTCTCTCCCTATTATTTCTCTTTAAATAATTCCCTCTAATGATGGAACGAATGAGTTACACAGTTTGAACACGCCGCTTCGATCCTTCATGTTTGACGCCAATGATGCGGAACACAAGTCAATCGCATCAGGCTGACTGCGAATTACCGCATTTTGCAATGGAAAAATCACCCAAACAAAGGGAGACAGATACAGATATAGATACAGAAGCAAAAAAAATCGAAATTCCTTACTACCAACTTTTGAAGACAGTTATGAAAACTGAACTTTTCACGGTTCTTCATGAAATGTCCTTTTCTGTTGTATCATAAGTCTGTAAATACTGTGGATTGCTCTTGTTTGTAGTATTCCAACTGTAGGTTTTATGTTTTGGGTTGACAACATGAGCGGTACAGTAAAATTAATTCCGATTTTATAATATCAATGGATGACAACAAAACCTCACTTCACTTCACTTTTCATAGACCCGCTTATCTGTTAGGGTCGTGGGGTGAGAGAAGCAACTAAGGACCTCCAACTGGAACGATCCTGCGCTATTGAGGTCAGAGAACCCGGGGTTATCAGACGGGATTCGGCCAAGGCCTTCACCCCCCTGAGCCACCCCTGCCGCGGACGACCACGGGGCCGCTTTCCTGGCACTCCGACAGGACCCGACGTACCAGACGTTCTGGGGGGAGCCTCTGAACGTGCCCAAACCATCGGAGGATGGATCTCTCGATCCGGAGAAGAAGCGGCTCGACCTGAAGCCCCTCGCGAATGGCTGTGTTACGACACCTATCCAGCCTCGACACCCCAGCCACCACTCGGAGATACCTCATTTCGGCCGCTTGTACAACAAAACCTCTTTGAGTATTATAAAGTGCCATCTGGGCGGCATTACTAGAGCGAGGAAAAAGATTCTGGCTGGTCCGTAACAATATTATATTTTAAAGTAAACCACATAGTAATTATGCACAATATAGTATATACCAATATAATATATTTATATACTATATAGTGTTGGATATGATACACCTTTACTAATGTTTTACAATATACCCATACAACATATTTATTACTGCACGTATAATAATGTAGTAAATATACGCAGGACTTCTACGTCAAATATAACATATATGTGTATATATGCATGTATATACATACAGGACTATTTACGTAAAATATCCCAGTATAGCTGTATATTATACGTATATATAAGCACGTCTGGCAACCTCAAATACACTATTTATAAGACAGCATCCCAAAAATTACAATAAGTATTGATGTATTTATATGAATTAAATATGTAATATAAAATATATATACTAATATTTTATACTCAAATATAGCCATGGTTTATATAAAATATTCTTGTTTAAGAATATAGGATAAAAAAATGAAAAAATTGATGATACAATTTGTGACTTTCTTTGAATTTAATCAAAATTGAAAAATTTTAGATTTTCAGTGTCATATAAATAGGACGCTGACCTATAATGGATTCATAAATGTTTATAATATACACTGGTTGCCATCCTTCAAAATTGGTTGAAGCCCTAAACCCGTGGGCTCGATTTAAGAACAGAAACTTTAGGAACAGGTGTCAGAATCATTTTGTTTCCTGAGAGAGTCGAAGAATTTTTCAGGTTCAGTGAAAGGTTCAATGAATACTTGAATTGTCTTGGAAATTGAGCGCACGTACAAAGAGATAGCGAGAGGTAAGGAGAAAGAAAGAGAGAAAGAATTCGAACGGAGCGCGGAGGCAATAAGAGACGAATGCGAAAATGCGCTGACGTCACGTTCTGTTGTCTGAACAAACGTAATCTCTTTCTTTTTCGTGTTCCTTGAACCGTTACGCATACCTTCAGTCCAAGTCCGGACCTTGAGAAATATTTGGCCAAACCGTTTTTCATCCATTTACGTGGAAATGGGACTAAGAGCAATTTCTCTTACATTGACCAGACATTTCCCACTTCGCACTCTTTCTCAGTTAAAGGATTGTGGCTGGTGAACCTTCCACCAGGAAAGAAAGTTTGCTCTTGACTTGGAGTTAAAACCACTCCATTAATATTGCACACTACCAAGGAGTACTTTCTTACAGTGTTGGTTCTATAAGTAATGCACGCTATCACGGGTTCTTTAGTTTATAGGGGATGGTCGCGGAAAGTCGTCGAGGGACTTGAATAGATAAAGTCGGGCGTAGAGAAAAACAAAAAAATGAGAAAAAGGTATGTAAAAAGGACAACAGAAAAATGACATCAATGCTGGGAGGGCAGAGAATGAAAACAATTCGGACAGTCAGCCGAAGGCGAGGGCGTCAAACCGAAGAAAAGACAACGAGTTCAAGATTCGACTACACGAAGCGACAGCCAATCAACAAAGCCATGAAAAAAACGATTTTCGACCAAATTCGGAAGCACAAAAGACTCCGATCGGAAAAACGCACGCGGATCAAAACAAAAAACCGCGAACTTGGATCCGCGTGGTTAAACCTCGAATCGCCTTCTCCTCTTTCCTTCCTTCTGAGAAATCCATCTCCTCGCAAATTGATTATGACAGAAAATTAGTCGAGTTGACTGCGCGCAAAACGCAAATTCATGGTTCCGACTGTTTGCCACTTAAAGGCAACGATCACGGGCTTTCCCCCCTACTCCACCGTCACTGCAAACACACCAAATACCAACATGAACTCGTTCGGATGACTGAAATCGGACGTTTTTCTCATTTTACGATGACGGTTTCGTCTTAGTCCGATGAAGGAGCGATAGAAGGAGGGGAGAGTGGGGCACAGAGGGCCATTTGAAGAGAAATTGGCAGACGAATCCGCCGCTCGTTATTACTCACAATTACACTACGAAAAAATAGAAAAATCTTTGTGGGCAATTAAGAGGGCACTTAAGTGTGGCTTCTTCTTGTTTTTGACGGGTCGATAATTGGCCAAATTGGTCACCCTTGCACTCGAGAATGCGTTGCAATAGATGCGTTCACCTCAGGAGCCATGGGTTCTCAAGCTGCTGTCGCAGGGCCTCTGGTTTCTTTGTTCCATTCAAATCTCAGAAAATTCAGATCGAAAGTAAACTTCATCCACAGTGAGAGCGTTATCATGGTTATCATGGGTATTTGTTATCATGGGGGGCCGCTGGCCCTGAGATAGTTTAAGCTGTTTTAACCACCTCTGCATATCCTCTTATTCTAAGATCCATTCTCTCTTGATATAGACCCTACTCATATTTTTACTTAAAATGCAAAGAGAAAAAAAGCAGTGGGTTAAAGTAACCAAATACTGAGTTGAAAAGGAAGAACGAGAGAGAGAGCAGACTTGTAGACAACACCACAAGCAAAAGGTGAAAACCGATGGCTGGCCCATCATCGAAATCATTTCCAAAGGAAATATGTGTGATCCGACACGCCTAGCACCTATGATCTACATCATTCACCTTCTGAATCTTTCGTGCAACATCAAACCAACATCCCTCCGGGTCGTAACGAACTTCGTGTATATAAACCCAATGGACGCCATAAATCCTTTGGAGAAACGCGGGTGAGTGTTAAAAACTGGGAGGCACCCAAGCTCCTTGTCATTGTCACTCAGCCACTCAGCCAGGAGGAACCATAATTTTGAAAAAGACCGTCTGTTTCGAAATTCCAAACCGATTCCGAACTACCCCTTCCCCTTTCCTCTTCCTCCGTTTTGTCGGGGAGCGAAGTAGCCTAACAGAAAGCCATATATCATCTAAGTGACCAGATAGCAGTAGCGATTTGCCTCTACAATCATCTGACATTTTGGAAATCGTGCCGTTTCGAGGTTTGGTTCTCGAAAAGAGTCGACGTCATCACCCGGTCAAATAGCCCAAATGCTTTCATTGACCTGTGTGATTTTGGCTGCCCCTTCCCCTCCCCTCACAGGCCCTCCTCCTTCTGCCTCAGATGGTGAAACTCTTATACCTTATAAGATGAGGCTTCGGGCGTCGAAACCCTTGGTCGGTTGCTTTTTGAAAGTCGGTCTGGTTTTCCCCAAAACTCGAGTAAGCACATCCGTGAAATTCTCCGAACTTTTGACCAAATTTGTAGAGCATTAATGCCCTCGATAGAGTTTTGATCCAATTGTCATCATTCTTGGAATATCGGATTGAAAGCTCAGTTGGATGGTCTGCTTCACCGAGGACTTACTTCTCCCACAAAGCAATGACATGACCACTCATCCATCATCTCCTTTAGCTTCTTCACGTTCAACATCTGTGCGAATATTCAACACCGCCATTGAACATGATGTCACCTGACTTCTTCCCAATCCTGTTCCTCGTCGAAAGTTCTAAATAGATGAGTGGCTACCTCGTTCTCTTTTATAGCTTCTCATCTCTTAGTGTGCTTCTGTAGAAGGTGTCAAATACCTGACACTTTTCTGACTACGATGTCCTTTAGATTCGGTTGCGAGTTCCAACGTGTTGAGACGGAGAATGACAGTGTGCATTATTTATGAAATAAATTTTGTAAGAATTGTGCAGTATATATAAAATGAATTCCCCTAGAAGGTGAGCTAAATTTTTGAAATTATCTCAACCGTCGAAACTAAACTCTGTTGGTCTGTGAAAGAAGAGCTAACACAGACTTAAACTGTGTCAGTCAATCAAAAATTAGACTCCAGCGGCGTTATACTCAAAAGTTTAATGTTACTAACACTCTATAAACTACAACGCACTAGGATTAATAAATTGAAAAGGATATTGCAAGAACAATGATGAGTTAACTCGTTTTCGTTCCTTTCCTGTGTTGACAGGAGAATGATATTGGCGTTTGGCTGTTGTTGCTGCTGCTGGTGTTTGCGAAAGAAGGTTGCCTAAGAGGGAATTCAAACCGGGTGTTCAAAAACTGTGCGCCAACAGCCAGACGCCACAACTTACCACAAACCGTCTCCACGATATTAAAGCAACAATCCATCCACCCACTCCTTCCTCCCCGACTGAAAAGCTTTTCCAGGTTATAATCCATTCTCCTCCAGCTTCAGCCGGCAACACGCAGAGCAAGCAGACACGACGACGTCGAAGAACAGCAACTCGACTACAAAGAGACAGAAAGAGCGGAAGGGGGGTGTAAGTCATTAAACATTTCTTGACCTCGAAAAAGACTTTTCCTCACGTTTTTTTGGCGCGAAATTTAAAACCAACCTCCCACCTCCATTAGGTCACCTCCATCCCCCTTCCACCCCCCAACGATTTCAAAATTTGAAATACGATATGAAGACGTAATTCATTATTAAAAGAAAACCTGGATTCATATATTATTAAATAATATTAACATCGTAAATTAATAAGTTAAAATTAGACCGAAGAAGATGAGTATTATTTATCCCGACTCCCCACGCGAACCTGCTTATAAATTCGGTACCTGAATCAATTGAATTATGTTCTTTCTTTCTTTCTGGTTGTTCTGTGCGCTAGTCGTGCGTGATGGGGATTTAATGATACCAGCCAATGACTTCTTTCCTCCCATCTTCTTCTTCTTCATCTTCTCGGCCTGAAATGTTACGTAAACGCTCTTATTCACACGTCTTCGGGTGATTTCGGGTGTTGGATGGGTCGGGAGTTTGACCGTCTCTACTCCTCTGTTGTAACCTAACAGAATTTCTTTTACTTCCAGTAGACCAGAAGCTTAGACCTCAGACTTCAAGCTCTTTACTCTTGTACCGCCTATGCTCTCTATTCACTATCTACTACCTGTCACCTATCTATTATTACCAAGCATGTGCTCCTCTTATCTACCGCTTATACTATTGAATACAACTAATCGGAGACGTTCCTTCGTCACGTGTCTCAGTTCCTGACCTTGACTACCCAGCTGATTTCTGACATTTGTATATTTTATATATTTCACAAACATGTTTAAATAAATTTTATCAGGAGCTGTATGACCGATGCAAAGAAACACCATTGTTGATTGAGGTCTGAAGAACTCTCCTGGGATGGACCGGTCACCTGGCTAGATGCCTTTTCCGAACTCCCTGACTCACAACTCTTGTTGAGATACAGTAGTCATGGTGACATTGTCTCATACAGAGGGTAGGAGCAGTGGTATGAGGGACGACATTTTTTCTACATAACCCGTCCCAAAAGTTCCCGGAATGATTTTCTCCCTAAATCAGCCCACTCTCTTTTCCTAACTGCCTGCAGGCAACTGACACCTGTCTTGACCCTAGCCCTCCCTCCCTCAACCACTGCGAACTAAAAAATCTCAATCATTCCGGAAACTTTTGGGACAGGCCTCTGTGGTCTGTGTAGACAACGGAAGTCGGACACTCTACCCGGTGGTCTGTATACCACCTTCAGAGGACGGCGAACCTTGAGAAGAGGATCCGAGGTAGAAGCGGTGACGATTCACGATGACGAGGCCGATGACAAAGACGAGCACATATCCCTGCTTCTACCCCCTCTCCCTCGCCTGCCAATCGCACTCTAGAAGCAAAAGACACGAATATCATTTCGAGTGGGAAAAGTGAAGCGAGCGAGTGAGGCCACCTAGCCCGAATTATGGATTAGGGCAATTTTTCAAAAAATTGAGCTGACTTGCGACCTCAATTCCTAGGAAACTTATTTTCTTTGCTCAACCAACACGAAAGAACAATCTAAACTTTTCACGCTCGAATAGTTCACCATTTGAACAACTTTCTTGTTTTTCGAGCTCAGGGGCAGGTTTTGGTAGGTACGCTGAAGCACACGACTTTTTTTATGTGTTACCGAGAAGTTTTCAACCGCCCGAAGGACCCAAAGAGAGATGGAAGAAGAATCTATTGTTTTAAAGGAAATCTACCCAAGTTCTGTTGTGGGTTCGTACCTGAAAAAAAATGTAGTAAATGAAAGAACAGGTATTTGAGCAAATGTTAATGATTTGTTCTTTGTGTGTAAAGGTCGTCTATTGTTACTCCAGCCTGCTATGCTCCCGGGTACAATCCTTTATGTTCTGACCTCTGAGACTCTGGTACCATGATTGCGCTCTTTGAACTTGTGCTTGTCATCCACTCGCGGATTTAACAGATCTTTTTTCAGGTACCACCTTCTCTTTCCTGTCCCGTCTTTACGTTTACAAGTATTTTATCATTTCTATAGAACCATTTTATTATTTCCGGTCTTCTCACATATTTCGTCAACGTGTTACGCTGTCCATGTACCTGGTTGTATATTTCTATCGGTTCATCTGAGTCTTTCGAATGTGTAGTTCTCTTCCTAAGCTCACCTCCCCTTTAGCTTTTGATAATCCCAAATCCTATTTATAAATATATTTTGTGTAATTATAAAACCGCTGTCAGATATGTTGTTAGTATAAACGTCACGAATACTTAGGTAATATTAGGGTCTTAAATGGAATCCAGTTGTCCTAGAGCCCAGACATTAGGCTCGGTAATTATGACCACAACTTGTTTGCGTTCTATATTGGTAATTTGAGAGGTCGACAGAATCTGGATGATTCCAATTAATTATTTCCGAATAAGTTGCCGAGCTACTACATCATGTCAAAAAACAGAAATAGAAACAACAGCCATCTAAACATCTGTAAACGATGATAGTTACCATAACATAAAGTCAATCAACCTCACGGTCTTGAAGAATTGTTACGATTTAGGATGAAAAGATAATATTACAACTGAAACAAAATAAAAAATATTCCTTTAAAACTATACAACCCCAAAACTACAGAAAATTGCGAACTAAACATAGACAGTAAAGAGAAATTCAAACTGGTTCGGGTATGACAAACTTAATCAGTTCTACCAAGTTTGAACCTGTTTGACTTAAACTGTCAAACTGTTTTGACAGATCCCAGAATATATAACAAGTGTAACTTAAGAGCAGATAAGATACAGATACAGAAGGATTAAAATGCTTTGAGGTAAGTTTTTAAAATACAAGATATACACTGCTGGTGTTGAAAAAAATCCCAAATTGTACGTTTTTGTTCAATAACTGATGTGAACATCTCCGGCTCTTCAGCAGCTTGAGGATTACTGCCACGTATTCTCGCTTTTATAGGTGACGATGTACCACAGATGGAGCCACTGTCGTACACAGAGGAAGAAACGGCGACAGTATTCTCATTTCTGGTAGATGGCATATTGTCAGGTTGGAACCAATGTCCATAACGGAGCAGATGTTTTTCTTCTTCAGCAATTAGAAGGTGAAACGCACAAATAGTGTAGTTGATAGACAGTAACTGTGTGTGCGTCTTATGTTAAATCAGTGTTCCCAACCGATTTTGGACTATGTCCCACGTACGCATTTTCCTTTTCTTGGTCAACCGATAAACGCGACTGGAAAGACCGGAAATATCTTGTGTACCAATTACACATGTACATACCGATATTTTTATACAGTATATGCATTAACACAATTATTCACGTCCACAGACTCACTGGAAAATAATTCACTGTTACTAACTCATTCTCGAATTAGCCCATAGTCTTTGTTATACTCAGCTGAAGGTTCCACGTCCTGCCCATGACCCACCCAAAAATATTGCCATGCCCCACCGGTGGGAATGATGGTGTTTAACTCCACACGTGGTATTTTATCAAAAACTATTTTAATCCTTTTACAAACCGTGTATATAAAAATCTGAAAAGGAATTGAACGGTCTGCAAAAATGCTGACAGACTTTCCGCCCCTCACACTTCCAGGTATACAAGAAGTAAAACAAAAGCTGACAACAAATCCCAAACATGAAAGGATATCGGGACTGACACATTCATAAGATCCAATATTTACTAAACCTCCTTACCCCGCCTCCTCCCACCTCTACAAGTCCAAAACAAATTGAAGCGATTACAGTATAAAATAAAAATTACCTTGAATTATAAACTTTATACTTTTGTACTCATTCATCTGCCTGTCCGTCCGTCTTAATGAAGAAATCTGGAAACAAATCCGATTATAAAAATCTTTATAAAATGTTTTTATCACCTTCATTATCATTATTTAACTGTCATATCATCTCCACCGATAAGTCATACACTTAAAATAAAATTATTTTTCATATATAATATAATAAATAAACCCGATCGATCGATTGACTGATTAGTTCAATAAATATTTGAAAACAAAAAAAACTAATTAGTATATAGTTATTTTTTATCGAAACATTTATATTTCAAATAAATATATAGTTTTATATCGAAACATTTTTACTATCATAATCGTTAGTTAAGTCATTAAAATTATTTATTGTTTGGTATTTTACGATAATTAAGATAAAATTTTTATTTATTTATGATCATTATTAAAGTTTAATACTCGCCTTTATATTATTCATATTATGGATTATATGAGTATTATATTGAGTGAATGTGTGACAAGTGTTTAAGATGGTGAAATGACGGTGAGAGTGGTTGCCAGATGGATAATCCCACAAGTCGGAGGCACGTCAACATTGATTAGCTTAATCGTTTTAGTACTGTTATTGTGACGTCATACTGTTGTGTGTGAAAGAGTTTTGCTGTTGTTTTTTTTTATTTTTAATCCCCGTCTTCTCTGTTGATCTGGAAGAAACTTTCATTTTGATGGTTTGTGTTTGAGGCTATTCTCTTCGTAGCAGTATTCGTATGATGGAATTAAGTGTCGTTTGTGTTTGCTGTCGTCTTTGCTGAGAGAGTGATCGCTTTTATAAACAAATATAGCTAGGTTTTGCTCTTCTTCTTGTTCTGTACCTTTGAGAAACGCTGTTGTGACAGTTTTGTTTCCCCTGAGGGACTTCATCTACCGCATTTGGTATCTCCTCGAGTTTTTACATTTTCCTTCTCACTTCCATGTTTAGTTTTTTAATTTTGAAAAAGGTTTTTCTATGAAATTTAACATCAAAGCTGTCGTGAGTAATTGTTATTGGTTCTACAGACTGGCCTGTCTTTGAAAGTTGGCGAATGTCTTACACTTTAAAAATTCTGTTTTGGCTTTTTTGGTTGTATTAACACATAGTTTTGATATACCTGGAGAAACGCTGTTGTGGCAGTTTTGTTGCATCTAACCACTTCCAACGGATTTCAAGCTCAAAACTATTCAAAGGTTCAGAAAAAGGCTTTCGACATGATCACAATCTCCATTTTGGTTTTACTTTCCGTTCGACAAAAAAAAACCGAAAACAGCCAACAGAAAAATAAATTAATTTCGTGTTTCCAAACGAAGAAGCTGAACAAAGAACGAAAATACGGTTTCGGTGTAATCGTTACATCCGCTCCGCCCCAGTGTGAATCAAATCATATTAATTGTACTCTTTGTGCTCCTTCGTTATTCCATCACTCAACGCGAGTTTAATTCCTTCAAAACTGAACGCCCCTTAGCCAGGTCACAATCAACACCCACGTTTAGCTTATTATGGGAAATTAAAAAGGAAAAAGAGTCCGACTCGAGAATCATTTGATCAAAAAATGAAGAAGACGGTGGTGTCCCAGGAACGGCTACTTTTCTTCTTCTTCTTCTCCTTCACTCTCGCAGACCTAATTTCCTATTTTTCTCCTCCTCCTTGTCCTCCCCGTCCTTCTTCTTTTTCTTACTTTAATTTATTTTCGATCTAAAACCTCATTTCCATCGAATCCTATAATTAGATCGCTTTGTTCTCTTCGTCGAGACTCTGACACTACGAAATGGTCCTTTCTTTCATAGGATTGCTACCAAATTCTAGAATTACAAATAAAGAGCAAGACTCCTACCGCCAACCCGCCAATTCATGAGCTTTCTTATTTATGGTCACCAAGGTGCTATCAATATCTGCAAGCTACCAAAACTCCCATAATCGCAAGGAATATTATAGCAGGAGAAATCGGAATCCGGACACTATGAAATGGTTCTTTGACACAATTGCTACCGAATTCCTGGCTTAAAAATAAACAGGAAAGCTGGAGAAGACTGGAAAGGAATTCAGTACCACCAATTTTAGAGCTTTCTTCCTTATGGCTACCAATAACAGCGCCGTAATAATTATAGCCGAAGAAATTGGAAGTCCATTTCAGACACCATACAAAGAGAAATTCAGGTGCGATGTTTGGCCTGCATTACTACCGCCGCCATTTTTCCTGGAAATAATATAAATTTGCGATTAATACTTTTTCACGGATTTATCGGCGGTACTTTTTGCTATGAAAATTTTTTGAAACATGATCTATTTGAAAATATTTTTTAATCTAATCGCAAGTTGTGTTTAAATAGAAGAAGGAGATCAAAAGAATATCAAAGGATATTAGCAAAGTTGTACAATAATTATTATAGAAAAAGACTACAAAAAATATGTTTGAACTTTTTGCTGTATAATACCTCAGCCTCCTTCAGTAAGAAATGCTGTGGCATATGATCACTCGAAACGATGCTTCCCCTTCCGTGACATCATAGCCTCTTCACTTCCTTTCTATCTTTCTCTCTCCTTCAGACCTAATTTCCAGTTATTTCCATTGACACTGGTCTGCTTCCTAGATAAAAATTCCCTTTGAAGCTAGATCAACTACTTGATGTCTCGCTTAGAGACATATGGCAGTTAATACGGTGACAAAAATAGTTTCTATCAAAGGCCAAAAAAGGAGGAACATCACCGTAGATACCCTTTACAGATGAAACACCACGAGAAACCGGAAATAATTATGGGGTACAAAAAAAACGAAAATAACGACGACGGAAAAGCGCCTAAAGAGAAGACGGAAATTAATTATTCGCATTTAATTAATTAATTCAATTATTTAGTCGAGGAAGCGAGGGCAAAAGTTTTTGATCTTTGTAAAGATATGCCAAGAGCAAAAAGATAAAAGCAAACATTAAAAACAAAAAAAAAGTGAACAGCCTACCGAGAGCGGCATCTTTCACGTTGGACTCCCTTCGCCATCATGATTTACGTCTGAAAACCCCAAATTGCAAATCCTAAGACCTTCTCCGCCATGTTTTCATCATTTCCGTTCGTAATGATACTAGTTTCGAACGCATTTTCGTACTAACATTCCACTGACAGCCTTTCTCGGAGGATTTCGCTAAATTAATTGGGGTTTACCCTGATGAACGTGTTAACCGGAGTGTCGGTTCTCTTCCGCCCAAAGGCAAACACGGCTCCCCAACTGGATAAGTTTTTAACCGAGGGGCCCCCAGATATTTAGACGTCATGAAATTCGTGTTGTTCAAATCCTAACAGCCTGAAACAACCCAGGTGTCAGGAATTTTGTTGTGTTGACTTACTTAGATAAATACCCTTTGCGATCCTATTTATCAGACTGTTGTCACGTTGGGGCCAAAACTCGGCTTCGTGTCCATCGGTGGGCTTTTGCGAACGCTTCTTCCATCGCAACTTTGGATTGGCTGGCTCTCACGTCGTTTGGAATGCCGCTTGCAAAAAAAAAACAACGAAACCACTTCTTAAATCATCTTCTAAACTGATTTTGTTTCCATCATCTTGCCCTTCCAGGTACACGACTAACAACGCATCCTTTTCATGTTTTACTCGACAACTTTTTTTTTCTAAATTTTAATTTGTCGTTTGAAGCATTTAAAAATTTTTTTTTATTGAGCGCCATCTTTTTCTCGCTAATCAAGAACCTGATGCAGTGCGATTAGCAAGAATGTACTAAAGTGTTGGTATCTTCATCATTTTTACCTTTATAATTCGTTTGTAGCATCAAAGTGAAGGGATTGCAAATCTTGATGACTGGAAGACAACAGAGAAGAAGCGAATTTTAAGATTTTCGTCGATGTTACCGTTAGTGTTAGTAAAAGTTAAAGTTTCGTTATTATGCTCCTCAAATTATTTCTGGAAGAGTAACGGAGTTAACTAACCGTCGAACGGTTTTTTTGGCCAATTTTATGTGCTTGTCAGTTTCGTGATGTTGAATTCAGTGTTGAAGCAGTGTGCTCCTGAGGTCTGATGGATTTTGACTTTTCGAATTACCAGAACTGCTAGCTTCGGAGCTCGCACGATGTCTCAAGCTAGAAATAAAAGAAAATCCGATATTACTGACTTTTCTTATTCTTTTTATGATGATTTATCTTCATGATATTGTGCACTGCTTTTGAAATGAATCTCTCTAGAAAGTGTGACGTTCCTGTAACACGAATTATTTCCAACAGTGGGCAATATTTTTGAATTTTTCTCTACTTTCTTCTCACTGAGGTAGACTTTACCTTGGAACAAAGACAAGAAAATCTGAGCCCGAAAAAAAATCTAAAGTCCCTTATGATACTAAAAATTAGTCTTGAACGCTCAAAAAATTTAAAAGAAGTAACAGAGAAGAGAACTCTCGAGTACCCAAAGACTAACTTGCAGGTACCTACGCGAAGCAATGCAAAAGTTTAGAGTCACGCTAATCAATAAAAACACTTAAATAATATTAATATAATTAATAATTCTGCGAGTTAATTAATTGTACCCTCGGTTTTGATGTTGCATTAAATAATTAATAACTTTTAATGTTACTCGCATGAGAGAGAGAGAGAATTTATATTTTCATCTCGCGTGAACTCTGACCTCGACACCGCTTGTGTCCGTTTGTCGGAATTCCGATTTGTATTTGTGGCCCTGTTGCGACCACGTGAGCCAATATATTGTATTGGTTTTTCAACTCTCGCACACTGAAACGTCTCTGTTAGTACGATGGCCGTTTTCTACGAGTTCAACGTGTTGAAAGTGAGACTTGAAGGATGAAACTGGGATGGAATATATCTTTCATCGGAGGAAAGGCTTTGAACAGCCGATATTCTATTTGTGTCGTAAAAAGTGAACTTTCTTGACAAGTACATTTCAAAAGTAATGTAAGCGGTTACCAGCACCTCATTTCAAGACTAATGCACACCCGTAGAGAAGTTAAATTTTAGTGCATTTCAGGCTTTTCCTGGCCCGTCTTCTTTGTCTTCTATCCAAACTAACGCCATCCTCAGTGGAAAAAGTTGAGATTAATTCAAAAATATTGCACTTTGTCATGAAGAGGTCGTGTTACAGGACCTTCACACTTTCTAGGAGAACTAATTTCATAAATATTGCACACGTAGACGAGGACTTCATTTTAAAACGAATGCAAACTTTCTATGAGGCCTCGTTTCAAAAGTAATGCACACATTTGTAAGAATAACAACTCGTCTTTATCAATTATCATTAACAAGAGAAAAGAGAAAAGGTCAAGAGACGTAGTAATTTGAAGAGAAGAGTTAAAACCCAAGAAGGCTCAGGGACACACCACCTTCATCAAAAGTGTCAGTTGAACATCACGAAACAGACAAGCAGACAAAATTGGCCAAAAAACCGTTCGGCGGAAGGGTAAACAACCTCATTTTGGCAGTACTTCCGACAAAGCAAAGCTAAGACCAGAAAAGTGAGCAAAACTACACGAAAAACGGTCGCTACCGCCGCCTTCTCTCACACAAATTTTTTCCTCATCGTTTCGTGACGATTAAATATTCATTTTCGAAAATGATTTTTATAAAAAGTGAAACCCACTAATTTCACATCTGTCATCGGTGGAGCCCGAGTACAAAAAAAGAAAAAAGAAAACAAGACGAAGAAGAAATCGAATCGTGTTCATTGGGGAGAAACAATTGTTCTGGGCGAAAAGCAACGTCCCTTTTCTCTTTGTCTATTAAATGAATGAGCTTCCGGTTAGGTTAAAAAGTCCCCAAAACAATGATTCGAAAAGAGAGAAGACACAAGAAGAAACATCTTTTTAGCCTGAAATCGCCATTAATTAGCCATCAAGGCTTCTTCTTCATCGTCCGGAATACCGTCTTTGATCTTTTGGACTGAGAGAGAGAGAGAGAGAGACAGAAAAGGCATAGGGAAATGGAAAAAAAGACATAGAAAAAGGCAAGAGAGGAAGAGGCAGACATGAAGATAGTTAGAGACAGAGGAAACACGGAGATAGACAAGATACAGAGGGGGAGAGAGCTACGAAGCAAAAAGACGAGAATCAAAGACACAGATGAGAAACAGCGACAAAGACAAGAAGGGAAGAGGAAGACGAGAGAGGAAAACACAAGGGACAGAGAGAAAGGAGGATAGACAAGAAACAATGATCTTTTAGACTAAACGTCACGCTCAAAAACGTCCAAAAAATGTATCTGATTCATTTTGCGGCGAGTCGTGTCAAAAGAACCGGAGACACTGACCAAAACAAAAGGTTTTCCAAGGAAACGATAGAGGAGTACAAAAACTCCGCCCGGTGACCCCTCCCATGAAGGTGACTTGGAAGCCCCCGACAAAAGACACATTCCAGGTATCGAGAAGCCGAGGAATTGTTAGCACACTACCTGATTAGTCTCGCGCAGGTATGCCTCGTCCCTGACGGTGGAGACTACGACGACGAGGAGGACGAGGACGGTAGAACCGAAAATGTAGTCTTAGTATCCCAGAGGAGAATGAGTCGGCATATTTCCCCTTGTGTCGAAGCTTCGTGACCTCAGCTATGGAAGCAGCTCTTTCACACGGTCAAATTGATCTAAAACGAATCAAAATATGTAATTACCTGACAATGAAAAAGCACAAGTTGAAGGTCGCCTGTGACATATTCCTCCTTTTGTTCAAAGATCCCGATACCGATCACGTTTAGCTTTCGATATAAATCGTTTTATTGCGGGGGAGAGAGAGAGGAAAAAAATTTTCTTTAATAAAATTGTTATTAATGATATAAAATAACTTTTGACTTTTCAATTTTATTATCATTATTATTATTTTTTATTTTTATTTTTACCTCAATTAATTTTGGCTGTCAGCCTCCGTATTTTCTCGACACACAAAGACCATTTTTAACCGTTTTCATTCATTTTGTTCCTCTTCTTTGCTCAAACCCTTCACTCCCACCCCCATTACGCGATTGTCTTTGGGACATTTCACATCTTCCTCCTCCAATTTTTCCATACCCAAATTTTTTTTGTGTGAATTTGTATTCGTTAGGTGAAATCGTGCTGTTGAAGGGGATGTCTCTAGTTTAGAGACAGTCTGATACATGGTTGAGATAGCTTGAATCTCTCAGTTCCTGCCAACCACCATGACAGGTCTAAACTTGCCACCAAACATAACGTCAATAATTCTTCTCGTCTTACAGAATCCGATGTATCTTCCAGATACAAAGAGGTAATCGACTGTTTTCCGTCGCATATTGTAGTGAGACACTGCAGAATACTTTAGATACAGTTTTGATCTCATCTGATTGCTGTGGTAAATTTTTTCATGAGCCAAAATAGCTTGAAAAAGCTTACTGTCCTTAATAGAGGGCAATGGAACGAAACATGTTAAACCCTAGAGGGAAACAGACACTTGAATGGATTCAGAGTTGGTTGGAAAATTATTTCAAAACCGGAAATGAATATGTAGGTATTCACCCTGTAGTTAGTTCAGTGATCTCCTCTGAGTGGATTGAGTGGATAGGTTTAAGCTAAACTCGGTTTAGAGGGGATGGAAGATAATCGTCGGCCCACTTTCGGCAAATAGCAAAGAACACAAACCAAACAAGCAAGTAATTATCATGGCGTGACATTAAAGGTGTAAACGCGTTGAAAGTTGTCGAAGAAGAGACACAGACACATACAAAGGAGAAGACTTTTCAAAGATGAGATGTCAAGTGCCTTAAATATTAACCAAACACAAAGGCCAAGTCGGTGTGGTTAGGTTGGGAGGGGGCAGAGGATTACGCAAGCATTTAAACAGAGAAACGCAAACGTCGCGGAACATATTTACACACACGTTGACCCGGCGAAGATGTGTCCTCTCATACTCCCAACCCACTAACAGGTCATCCTCTTCAAAATTTGTGCCAAACTTCGCTTTGCATCACTCAACGTTCCTGCCAAATGACAGTTCTCTCTCTCTCTCTCTTTTCTTGTTTCATTATTTTTCAACGCTTAACCTATCAGGCCAAAGGTCATTCCTTTCTTTTGTCTTTAGCAGCGTATTTATGTTATTGAACTTTCGCCAAAGTTGAGAGCCTGACAAATCCATGACTGATCTTCGTTAATAGTGTCGAGAAGGGGAACTAAAACGCTTTTTTCTAAATTTACGGGTTCAAGTTTGGGAAAGTTGCCGAAACCGAAAATATCGTAGACCGTATAAACGGGGACCCCATCGACACTTTTTTATTTTTGCAATCGTGGGCTGACTGAGCGAAGAGAAAGCTTCTAGCCCCAACCTCGACCCGTTTCCTATTTCATTGTATCCTATTGCAGAATGAAAACTACATACTCATTTCCGGTTTTTAAATAATTTCCCGATCACTCAGAATCCATTGAAGTGTCTGTTTCCCTCTAGGATTTAACATGTTTCGCACCATTGTTCCCTATTAAGAACAGTAACAGCTTTTAAGCTATTGTGCTCATAAAAAAATTTACCAGAGCAATTAGGTGAGATTAAAATTATATCCAAAGTATTCTGTAGTTATCCCGCTACAATAAGTGATATAAAACAGTCCCGTACCTTGTTGTACCTGGAAAATACATTGGATTTTGTAAAGTAAGAACGAATTAATTGCGTTTTTTATGCTCGATAGCAAGTTTAGACTTGTGGTTCACAGCGACTGAAAGACTCAGACTATGTCAAATGGCCGCAGACCAAATTTCATCCCCTTCACAAAAATAAATGCAAAATAGTGACTTTTTTTCTGGCTAACACGGTGTAGTATTTTTCCTGACTCATGAAGATCCTCAATAGTACGATTTCACCAAAGAAACTAAATTTCGTCTCGTACAAAACTGAAAACAAAATTTGGAGGCAACAAAATAAAATAAAAACGAATAAATCAATTAGTCTTAATTAATGAAAAAAAACTTCCCAGAGATACGCATCAAACCTGATGCAGACTTCACCGTCGTAGTGAAGCAAGTCAGGCAAACAAGCAACCGACCGACCGACCGACCAACCACCCACAGTGGCTACCGGAATGCCATGTAAATATTTAAGGCAAAGTCAAAAACAAACAAGGTATCTCGCTCGATCGTTACTTTGGTTGTAATTGGTCAACCCGCGTGGGAATCCTGTCCGATGAAACTGTATTCACCTTTTACATGTTAAAAAATGATTTTTTGGTCACCGTAGACCTCTGTGTCCCCATGTTCACACGACATCATCTGTGGTTATGTCCCACATTCCTCTCCCCGGGGGAGTAGGGGGGACGAATGAGACTGGACACCCTACAACAAGAATAAAAACAAAACGATGACACCAACGAAATTTTATTTATCGACCTTGTTCATTCTCCCGGCTCCGAAGTTGACATTTTTCAACGGAATAATTTAAGGACCGAACCGAATTATCTTTCCAGATAAAAGAAGAAAAAAATTCGGAATGATTTGCAGCATTCCGGTCTCCTGATCTTAATCTAGCTAAGCTTATTAATATGCCGTCTTAAGAGAGCAGATCAAAGGTCGTTGCTTACATAATTGTGACACCGTTGTTCACCTTCGCCAGATCCACAATGACATCATTTTCCCTTTTTCTTTTTTATTTTAAGAAAAGTGTTTCTCGAAACTTTTTTTTTCCTCCTCGGACGCAAAAGGTCAGAGGTGTTATATAGATCTGTCCTTACAAAAATGCGACTCACCCAAATAAAAAAAGAAAATATGGCGGTTGGGGTGAACACTTGATTAAGATGATTTTGATGGTTGTTAGGTGAGTGGCGGTCGGTGGCATCCTCCTCCTTCTCTTCCCTGTCATTGTCGAATCCTTTTGATTAGTTTCTTCCTTTCTTCCGTCTTATTTACTAATCTTGCCTTTTTTTCTTCATTTCTTCGTTGGGTACCTTCGTTTGAGGTTTCTTTTTATGTTGGTTTTTAGTTTTCAGTCACCAGAATTCTTCAGGTTTAAGATGACATCCTCTAGTCGTAACTGCTAGAACCAAATATCCCAGTTTAGTACATTAGCCGGTTATATGAAATGACCAACAGCTCTTTGAATTCCGTAAGGCAGTGTGCCAAAATGGCATAGAGGAATAGGTCAAATTCGAAAGAAAAGTCACAGTAACAACTCACAGGCTCTGAGTAACAAGATGAACCACTGTCACTATGGGCTTCATTTGAGTATGGGTAGAATTTGGGAAACTTGAGTAGAATTTATTTCAAAAATATTGCACACCTTTCCTCGAAAATGATTTCAAAAGTAAAGCAAACTCACCAAGAATTCGTTCCTCGCTTAGCGAGGATTTATTATGAAACCAATTCTTGGTGAGTTTGCTTTACTTTTCAAATCATTTTCGAGGAAAGGTGTGCAATATTTTTGAAATAAATTCTATCCTACATTGCGCATTATTTATGAAACAAGTTTTAACCTGGTAAAACTTAGGGTTATTGTGGAAGGAATTTTTGATGAAACTGTTTATTACTCACTTGACTGACATAAATTGTTTGGAAAGTGTGCAATAATTTTTTTAACGAAATCTTGCTGGAGATGAGCAATAAATCTGAACCCTTGGATCAGCACATCGTGTTTTGGGCAAAGTATCCCACTCTCTTCGCCGAATAAGCAGCCAAAGAAAAATACACAGTGGTTGTTTTCAGTATCTCAGACTTTGGGCATATTTCTTGCCGAGCTACGGGCTTTGGCTGAAACATATAACAGTATAACACTTATTAATAACCTAAATGTCGTATAAAAGGTTTGTTGTTTATCGACTCAGTACAGTTACTGGAATGGTAAAGTAGTTAACTACGTATTGTACCACCTTCGGTGACATTGTGTCCTCAGTAACTCTCAAGTAAGGCCTTTTCAAGCGATCGTTAGCTATCAACATCAGGTCCCCACCTTAAATAATTCGAATCCTGCTATTTTATTGGTTAAATATTCTTGGCGCTATCTTTTGGAAAATTAAAACATAAATCAATACATAAGTTTCGTCCTTTCGCTTACCTTCCTCTGTAAGTGTTTAGAGCTTTTATCCCAACTATGGCTTTTGCTATTTCACAATCCATCCTCATCTTACGACTACTTAGGGCTTTCCCTGAGAGTTTTCTCTTACACAAGACTACACTACCCAGTAGCAAGACCTCGAAGGATTAAAACAAGAAAGCAGACAAACAGATGATGTATCGAAGCTGACATAATCAGATTCATAGCCGTGAGGCAAAATCTCGCCTAATCTCGTTATATTTTGAGTTCGAAACTTTTGCCCCAGGCAGGGGTAAATATCGAAATCATTTAGTAGTCTGCAAATTAATTCTAGTCATAGAAAGGCCAACTACTAAGTGCAAAAGTGAATAAAGCAACCAATAGTTACTAGAAAGATCGGGGTGAAAGGCGTAAGGAAGTTTAAAAAAAACCGAACCAACTCCAAATACAGATTCAGGACGACCTCAGAAAGAGAAATAAAAATCACAAGAGGTGAGGGACGATGGCTAGAATAGAGCAAATTGAAGGCAATGACACGCCGACCTAAGAAATTAACCTCAAAGGAGGCAGAACAAATGGCAATAACGCCAATATCACCGACACTTTCTATCAAGAACCAGTCGAAACTTCAGACAGAAACAAGAGGAAGACAGAAAAGTCGTTCAAAATTTTAATGGAAGGTCTTAAACCCACCGCGATGACACTTTGTTTAGGTTAGGACCCCAGCAGGGCGGGCGAGTGGTGGAAGCAGGCCATCAACTGCGAAATGGTATTGAAAAGTTTATCGTAGTACCGGGTGGGCGAGGATGATTCGATTGCCACGATCACTCCCTCTTGGGCAAAACCGATATTCAATACTCATTTGTATCCAACAAATCTTGCAATTCATACGGCAAGTATCACTCGACTAAAACCATTTTCTTAACCCGATGAAGAATAAGTTTAATTATTGTGTAGGTTTATACACTGTCGGCGGAGATCGGCGTAAGTTAAAGATGCTGAAAGACAGAGAGGGAGGAAGAGAGAGACATAAAAAAAAGACGCAGTAATAAAATACCAAAACACTTTCGTACCCGAGTCGAAGATGATTCGACAAATATTATTGGGAATCCTCGTCGTCGGTCTTATTTCTAAGAAGGAGACGGAGTCGCCGCGGAAAACCGCACAAAAACCGATCAATTCCCAATGAGACCTAGTCCGCTTTAAGAAAACTTCAAAAACAAAACGAAAAAGGTTAAGGGAGCCATCATTCGGAATGATTTCTCGACAGAATTAGACGCACCAGTAGGTAGCTAGTATCAAAAGAAACGACTTCATAATATCTAATGCCCGCTGAGCCGTGAACATGGGCATAGAAGCGGTGTTCGACCTCAAACTCTTAAACAGATGGTTTTCTTTCATCGAATCTTCAGCCATTTGAAGGTTGTTGTCTAATCCTCTTTCTTCTTTTTTGTACTTTTGGGAAGTACGATACACACTCACACACAAAATAAATTTCTTCTTCTCCTCTTCCTCTTCCTCCTCCCACTCGGTCATTCTTCAGTCCCCACGGAAAACAACGAATCATTTCGAACCATTGTGATTTTTATGAGATTTTTCCTTTCTTCTGTGGGTGTGAAATTTCACTCAAAATAATCCCCCCCAGCCTCCCCTCTCACTCCTACCCCCTCTATTTCGGGTAATTACAACTCCATCTTGTATCATTCCAAAACCGGAAATGCATGCAATCGTGACCGGAGATCGAATTCTGATTTTTCTGACCTGATACGGACTCTTCTCCCTTCTTCTCTGATCATGACGATGATGATGATGATGATGACCACTTTTATGGTTCAAGTTAGGAATGTGGAATTCGACGATTCAAAGATGAGACTTGTGCCAAAAAAATTGGAAGAAAATCGTGGGAATATTTTTTTTAGTGAAAATCTGAGAAAAGAAAAAATTGTTTTAACGATGACCAGTTTTGACGGTAACCTCTCGGTGGGTGGGTGGGTGGTTGGTTGGAGCGGTGGTGGTTTAATGTTTCGCTTGTTTGTTACACAACAATGAAAAGAAGCCAAAAGAATGAAAGAAAACGTTTCCAGCCTATCTACCTTTTGTCTTTCTCTCTCACTTTTGTGTCTTTTGATTGTTTAAATTTAACACCAAAGTGAAAACTATTACCCGAAAAGAAATTTTTTTGTTGTTGTTGGTGTTGTGTTCTTCACTTGTGATCTAACAAGAAAATCATGTCGAATTAACAAGTTTTTTCTAACTGATTTTTCTTTCTTTTTTTTCATAAAAACATTTTTGCGATAATCGCAAAGTAGGTGTGACAGAAGAGGAAAAAGAAAATGATCGAGAAACACAGACACGAAGACTTTGATAAATTATGTCTTTCTTCTCTTTTTTCCTCCTCTTCGTCCTTCTTCATTCCGTCATTATAAATGGTTTCTTCATGTCACATCAGTTCATTCATGTTCAAAAATTCTCTCAAAAACCTTTTTTTTTTACTTTAGCCTCCTTTCTCAGTCAAAAACCTCTTTCATTCAAACTTTTTTTTGATGGGTTTTATGTCAACAAAGTTAGATGAGTCGTACATAATGACGTAATGCTATTAACTGGTTTTGAAGCAAAAAACCTATAAGCCATTGTCTGGACTCTGTCTATATCACAGATACCCCGTCGTTGACTTACTATATATTTTTATAGATGGGTGTACCGGGAAAACTAACCGATTTCAATAAAAATGGCTTAATGGTTGGTCGAGGACTCTCACCTTGGTCACATTCGCTTTTTTAATTTTACTGTTGAGTTTACTTCGACTGTCTAAAGGTCTTTCCCAAGCTGTTTTTATCCCTCTATAGCCTTAAATATCTGGTTCTACTTATTTCATTAACAATATCCATTGTTTACAATCGGATATCTGGTTTTGCTCGGTATTTTTTTTCGGAATCGACCGACTAGAGACCACGTAGATTCAATTCGGTAAATTTCGGGTCCACTTTTGTCTTCGGCCATTAGGCCTTAATCCTCTCACCGTGGATCTTCTTCCTTTCCTCTGTTCCCCTTGTTCCCGTCTTTTGCTTCGGCTTCACCAGGAAACTCTGCTGGTCGAGTTTCTTACGTCGCATTAGATCCTGTCTAGAGATTCACAGTTCTTTGAGATTCTTTTCAGCCTCCTAGAACCAGGTTCTTTGGCTCTTTTTGTGCCAAAAAAAAATCCTGCTGGTCAGTCTGTTGGGGTCCATGCGACCTAGGAGGCCGCAGAAGGCAATTCTTCTCTTTCGCGTGATCTCTGCCATACCTCACTCGGTATTTATATTATTTATAAAAAAAGACTTGCAACTCCACCTGTAGGAAGACATCTCCTTATTGTAATACGATAGAAAAACTTGTCATTTTATATTTGATCAAGGTTTTCTTTACTATTCTAATTGAGTTTTGAAGTGTTAGTAATGTCACTCAAGTCAAATATTTGAAAATTAAGAGAATTTTCTCTACCATATCCATACTTCTTGTCTTAGTTCTAGTTTCGACTGTCGCTCTGTCATCATTTCTCTAAGACATTGTCCTTTTTAAATAGCCAGGGGAACTTCTCGAAGGTTGTCCATTCTGCCTTTGGGGAGGCAAGAGGGAGTATGTGGGATTTGCACCCACTGAAATCCCTGAGTGGACACCAACCAGACTTAAAAAAGAAATTCTACAAACAAAAGTGCCCTCATTAAAAAGATTATGAAATTCAAATAATATTCATAGCCATGTGCAACACTTTCATTCTGTCCTTATCACAAAAATTTCAAATTTCCTTATTTTGAAACTCAAAATCCCTGATTTTAAAACACACAATCATTGTACCAACTCATTATTTTGTGTACCATATGACAGTCTGATCCACTACATCTGAAGAAAAATTGAAATAAAACTTACTTTCAAGTAAAAACGAAAAAAGGACATTTACACTTCACAGGATTGAGTTAATACCATCAAAACTTCTTCATGTGTTTGACTGTGTGAACTTTGGAAATTTTTAAAATTTTTAAAATTCTCCTCTTATTGTTCTCACTCTGAAAATTATACCATCACTGGTCAGTGGTCATGTTATATTGTTGCTATGTTATTGCATTCAATGAATTTTCAATAATTAAAGTCAGACCTTTTTTGTTTCCCAAACAATGTTTTGTTCAGGATTGTGAGACCAAGTAAGGTTTTCATTGTAAGGTTTTTACTAACTGGATATTTTTTTTGTTGTTGATTGTTAACAAATCCATCCTCCTCATGCCCAGATAATACCGATGTGAAACAATAATTATAAGAATGGTTTAATTAATTCACAATTAAATTCTCCTTTCTTTTAACACATTTCTTCAGAAAGAAAATTAGACAAAAAGTGTACAATGACATGTTATTTTTCTACATTCACCAGTTGAATTTTTTTAAGTTGAGAGACTGCAGAGATTTGTCAGAACTTTATTTCAAAAATGTCTGTATAGTAATAACACAGTAATTATTATAATTTTAAAAACTATTAAAAAATTCTTGTTACTGCCTGTCTTCACCTCTATTGTTTTTTAATTAAAAACAATTAACGATACTAATTAAAAAAAATTATTATCACCGATTGTCAGTACTACAATATTTCAAATTCACTTTAATAATTCGCAACGGTTAAGATTAACGGAATTGCAAAAATTACTTTCTGTGGAAAAATGAAAAAGTGTCAGCCACGCGTCATGCTTTCGAATTGATATTTTATTAATTAAACTATAATTACAGCCCTAAACCGATAATTTTACCTGTATTATGATGCTGCATGTAACACAAAATTCACATAACTATTTTATTAAAATTAATTCAATAAAAATACAAATGAGAAAAAGAATTTCATTCAAATCAGAAAATGGATAACCGTTACTTCCATTCGATTCAAAAGTAAACAATCGTGTCAGCAGATAAGTCATTAACCAATGGGGGTACTTTGTCGCCCGATGTTTAAGTATCAAATATGGCGGTTTCTTGTTCTTTTATTCAAAAAGATTAGATCAGGTTCCTAAATTTTTGCAATTAAGACAGCACAATAGGACATTTTATATATTAAATTTATTTGTATGAGTTAAATAGATTTTAGTGCGTTCGGATAGCATCAAGCACACGTAAAATAGTCTATGGGAGTCATGGATATCAGTGGTGAAGTGAACTGCTGTGTGAGATAAAACTTTCGGAATAGCGGGCAGGATTGTTGTAAACCATGAGAATGTATTTTGCAGAGGAAAGTGGTAATTCAAATGGAGGTAAACTCTTTTAAGATATAGATCAGCTACCAAAAAATAATTTAAGACATCTAACAGCCTAACATTGAGTCTGTCAAAATCAGATCTAGGTGCCCTTCAGTTCATAGCTAAGAGTTTCGAAAGGTCGAAAATTCGTGATTCTCTCCCATTGTCCTTTACAGCAATATAAACAAGTAACCAAATATTTAATTAGTGGAAAGTGAACCAATAATTAAAATTCAGCTCATTTACTTGCAAACCCGTTAGAATCTCTTTTTTTTCTTGTTTGTTGAGAAAAGAAAGAAAACCTTCACAGATTTTAGCTTTGATTAAAGAAAAAGAAGAAGAAAAGAGGAGAGAGGGAGAGAAAAGTCAGCTTTTGTGCTTATGGCAAATTAGGCGCGAAAGTGAACTGGCATGAACTAAAGCAGAGGTCATGTGTACTTTTACAAAAATCTGACGAATCATCCTCGGTAATAAACTGCACATAATGCCATTCTAAAACGGTTTGTAGTCCGTCTACCGGGGGGATCCGGGGCCCACAAGGCAAAGGCACCCAACTACCAAGTGGCAACTTTAACTAAGAACCCGTTCATCACGTTTTAATTTTTCCAGCTCCTTTGTTCACACCTTTGTTGATTTTACTGACTGAATGGTCATTTAGACGTTTGTGTGACCATCTCTCACGAGTGCTTTTCAAGTGTCTAACTCTTGGCAAAAGGTCGAACCTACTATTACTTCCTTAATCAGGTATCGAGAGAGAGAGAGAGGAGAAGAAACCTTGCTCGGTTTAGCTCCTCGTTAATTTCCTTTGCCTCATTTTTTTTTCATTTTTGATTAGCTGAATATTAAATTAGCGAATGTTTTGCAAACGTCGGAATGGGCAATTACCCCATAACTCCGTTCTGCCCAATGACTTTCTCAGGTTCAACATGACGTTTCCCCTTTACTTGTGGATGATTTCTTACCATCTTAAATTTTAATACCTAGTTTAAGTAAACAAGAAGGAAAATATGATTCAGGTTTGATATCAAATCGGTTTTAAAGTTTTTTTTTTGGTGGTGAGGCTGCTTACAACAAAATTACAAATAGCAAAAGGCCAACCACCTTAACTACTTTCAATAACACTATCACTAATGTTATCGCTATCAGCGATGTTAAACTTGTGACAGTTACCCTGTTAGAGTTAAATTTTTTGGTTGGATAAGAGAATTTTGCCCTAAAGTTCGCTTTCTTTCACAGCTGAAGGCATCCTAAAAGGAAGTTGGATCTCGAGTTGAAATTATTTCATAAATATTGCACACTTTTCATCTTCCTAATTTCATATCCTAAACAAATTGTGTAAGTTGAAAGTGAAATACCAAAAATTTGACCCTATAGCTAAGTGCTTAACAACATTACTAATACTAACAGTTACAGTCGTGAAAATCTTAAAACTAACCTTTAACGGTTCCTTTATTGTTTCCGCCAACGCCTTCTTAAGCAATTTATTTAATTTTTATTAGGAATCACTGATCTGTTCTTCTTTCATCTTTTGTAAAATGTCCTCTTTGTTGTTATAACCATTCATCAGTTGTGTACGTCACAAATAATTATATTGCTGCTCTATTTCTCCTAAACACCGAATTCAATTGTATGGATAAAAATTTAGGTAGATTATCTTTGTTAACAATCCTGGCCTCAGGGCGACCGAAGGATCGGCAGAACGTGACGCTCTATCAGGAAAGTTTTCCATTTTCCTAACCTCAAAATTTTTACAGCTAAGTTGAGACTGAACTTCCGCTCTATGCCGAATACAACAAGACACTGTGCAATATTTATAAAATGAAACCTTTCAAAAAGAGTCACTCCTTTTACTGCTCTTAAAAAGTATGCAGTATTTATGAAAAAACTCCAAAACTGTGTTCAATATTTGTGAAACGAATTCTATGTGAATTCTGTGCACTTTTGAAATCAATTTAAAGGAAAAGTGTGCAATATTTTTTAATTGAATTCTACTCTACAGTGCAATATTTATGAAATGAGGATGTCTTTAGTCGTCAACGTCGGCGACACGTCTGAACGTGGTAACATCAAAACTCTGTTATTCTTTCACCAATTTTGGTTTTAGTGGCGTAGCAGCCAAAAGGTTAACGTTACTAGTTTCATTCAGAACAGTTGGGAATAAAAGGATCATAGTTACTGGGGTCATTTCTGTTTCCCTCACGTGACAGTCTGACTGTAAATTTGCTACCAATTCTCCAAGCTGTTCGGTCAGCTAAATAGGGAAGTTGTCAAATCATTCGGGTTCACGATCATCTCAAAACCGACTCTTGAGCACCGGAAATAGTTTCAAAAGGGATTTAAATAAAGAAAATATTTTTGAAACTTGTACTAAAGTTTAAGGTCAGCGAAGAAGGAGATAGGAAGGCGGCAAGGGGACTTGACTCTCTCTCTGAAAGCTCACGACTTTTCCGGTTCGGATTCACGCAATGGCGGCGATGGTTCAAGAGGAAAGAGAAAAGAAGAAAAAAAAGTTTTTAATAATCATTAAAGAAGAGAATCGAACGGTGTAATTTATCTCGAACATATAATTATCGAGTAGCCAAGCCGAAAATTGGTGGAAAGCGAAACACAAAAAAAAAATGGTAAACATTTGTACACCCGTAAATGGAGGCCTATGTTGGAAGCGAATGGAAAGAGGGCGGGGTTAATTAATTAAGGTTTTAACAAGGTATGACTTAATGATTTCAAAGGAGGAAAAAAAGGGCATCGCCGCGGATTTAACGACCGTTCGCAATGAGGCAATCGAATAAAATTCTCTCTCTCAAAAGACGCGCTTGAAGGTTTGACCTGACTATGCTTTCCATCTGCCCGATTACTGGAAAACGTAAATTTAATTGGAAAATTTATTTTTTCGTTGTAGTGGTTGATGATAATGATGATGTTGTCTCCATCTCTATTTACCACAAAACTAGTATTGAAGATCGGGGGCGGAGGGGTGGGAGGAATTGATAAGAAATTTATTTCCTTTTTAAATAATTTCGATTTAATTGCTTTTATTTTCGATTAATTTAAGATTTTCTCGCGGCCGTTGGTTGCCATTGTTGTTAATCCTGTTTTCTCGGTCATTAGTTGTTTTTTGTAAAGCTTTCGTTCGTCTACTATGACCGTAGTTGTTTCCGGTTAGTATGTGAAAACACACGAAGGAATATTAGTGTTGGTAACGTTAAAATTTTGCCCATTACTCTGTTCGAATCGAAGATTTGGGAGAATAACATAATTTATTGTTACCGCTAATAGTTCAGTCTCGGGTCGAAACCATTTCATAAATATTGCACACTTTCTGAGAGTATTAATATTACACATCTTCCAGTAGGGAATATTTCATAAATCTTGCACAGTTTTCTAGGAGGATTTTTTTCATAAATAAATAAAATTCTTGGAGTTGAAATTACTTCATAAATCTTGCACATAGTCTTGAAGAGTTTTTTCATAAATACTGTACACTTTCATAAGTAATGCACATTGTAGGGCAGAATTTATTTTAAAAATCTTGCACACTCTTCCCCTAAATTGATTTTTTAAAGTAAAGCAAACTCACAAAAGATTCGTTTCACAAATATTGCACATTGTCTTGGATAATTTTTTTTCATAAGTGCTACACACTTAAGAGAACTAAAAAGAGCGACTCCTTTTGGGAGGTTTCATTTCATAAATACTGCACGGTGCCTTTTGTTTTCTCCACAGGATGGAAGTTCAGTCTAAACTGAGACGTAAAAAATTAGGAAAATGGAGTCGTTGAAGGACTCATTGTCTTGGAAAACTTATTTCAAAACGGCACGTGGAGTTTTCTTTCATTAGTAATGCACACTTTGATGAAGTATTTATTTCATATTAATGAAATATTCATAAGTTAATTTACAGAGACGAGGTGAAACTACAAAAAAAGCAGATAAGAATACAATGGCACAGTTATACGTTGTAGCCAGTTGTAGGGTAATACTCTCTACCGAAACCCAGAGAAGGCGGTTCGACCTGGAAAAAGTTTTAATTCGGTATATGACCTCCGATTGAATCTCTCAAACCCTGGACCTCATAAACCCCAAAACAACAATACGAGTTATGGTTGATAGGAGGAAGGAAAAAACCGTTAAACCTTACCGCAAAAATCTCAGAAGCTACCATAACTACGATCATGACTTTTGATACCTAATATCCGGTAAGAATGGGCGGTCATTAGTCGGGAAAATTTGGGGAGGACAGATGAAACCGTTTTGTTAAAGAACCCTTCAAAAACACAGTGAAATAATGGTGGCCATGGATGCTAACAAAACCTGTCGGTCAGCAGAGATAATGTTTATTTGTTTATTTATGAGGAGATAAAAAGTACGAGGGACCAGGTACGACCGGGCCAAGGATCCAACAAAATGTCATTACCATTTATTATGAGTTAGAGAAAAAGGAAGTTATGGTTTAGAAAGAAAGAAAGAGATGGAGATAGCGAACGAGAGAAGGAGTTAAAGAAGTTAAAAGTTTACGAAGGTCAACCATGACCGTTTACTTAACGCTCACCTAACTTAGTTATTCTGGAAGTAATTAGCCGGTGGACTCTAATTAGAAAACATTCTGATCGCGTTACCCTTTGCATGAGTCCTTATTCGAGTCGATGGATTGTGAACTTCCTGTCTCGGTGTTACATCTTCTTCCCTCCTCCTGAGGATAACCTCATTTGTCTAAGAAACCTCTCTTGTGCAAGAAAGGAGGAGAAATAACCTTCTCCTCCAAATAAATCGAGATTTAGAACAATGTAGGAAGGAGAAGACATTGTTAGACATAGTTGTTAGCACATCACCTGCTCTGAATTCAGTGCGATACAGTTATTCCGTGGGAATTTGTTAAAAATGTCCGCCATTTTCACAAAAGACAAAGCAGGGGTCTATACAGAGTTGTTAGTTACGACTAATCAGGGGCGGTTGAAGAGTATTAAAAACGTTGTCGAACCAAAACAGGATCATTTGATGGGGAAGATGAGATAACTCGACGAGGAGGAGTTGTGTCAGTGTCTAGTTATTGAATGAACTGGGCTAAGATGGGCAGGGCAATTGGCATTCGTGAGACTAGAAGGAAATTCTGAACATGAGGGAGGGCTCTCATACCTTCCATGTTCCCGGGGAGAGATCGTTCGGTCGTGAACCTCAACCATACATAATAATAATAATAATCTAAGGTCACGTGTTTTAATGTTCTTGAAAGCTTTCACGGTTGCACTGATAGCACTCTTAGTTAGTCAAAAGCTCGGGTCGGTGGCCAATCACTTACAAGAATTCTCACAGTTCAGTGATGTGGGGACAGTAAGTGATGTCTACCTTCCTCGGTGTCCTTTCGTGCCCCACGAGTCGTTAATATCCCGGCAATAAAAGAAAACCGCGGTAGTTACGAATAAACTCGGTAATTTGAATTAGTGATAGGTATAATGGAATGCCACCTACACCCATTTCCTCACAGGTACAGGTGTCCCACGTTTGTTTGAGATGTGAATAAACCTGGCTAACTCTCGGCCTGGGTACAAAGGTACTTTGTTTACAACTACATCTTGTCACTATTTGCATATCATGTCTTCTTCTCCTTCTCCTTATTTTACCTTCCTCCTCCACCTCCATCCTTCTCCATCTTCGGTTTCAATTATATTTAACATCTCTATCTGACTAACTCGCACGAAATTGTTTTTTCTCTTCTTCTGTCTCGAAATGTTCTCAACGTTCTTGATTAAGGCATTGTTTGTTGGCGTGGGCATCTTTTCCTTCTTTTACAATTTATGTAGATGAAAGGTGAAATATTCTCGGGTTTTTCGGTTTGACCTCCCGATCTTCAACAATATTCAAATAGAGAGAGAGATGCAGAAGACACTAAAAACGGTTTCAAAATGTAATTCAACGTTTCAAGGATCTCTTATTGCGATGTTTTCTCAGTCAGGTGTTGATGTCTTAAGCATGTTCGCTTGAACGCCACGCCAAGCTGCAGTCATGTGTCTGAAGTTTGTGGGAGGTGGCGGAGGAAGAAGAGGAGGAGAGGGGAAGCGTGTAGCAGAAACTTTACATGGTACAGTATTTTATCTATTTGCTTGTTTATTCTGTATTTATAGTTTTGGTCGAGAACTGTATAAACCACGACAGGAATTCTGAGAAATTTGAGTTTCTTAGAGGTTGCTGGAGTGACTTTTGTGGGTTCAACTCTTGGGGTTGAGTCACCTAAATAAAACCGGTTTTTCAAGCAGAGGAAACTTTTATTGAATACTCTCACCTCTGGGTGAGCTGCCTCTGACTTTTGGAGGGGATCCTGAGTGGCCCATCCGCTAACACAGCAGACTCAAAACCACGCTTCGCAAAAACTATAAAAGTTTAGTGCATCACGATAAAAGTGATAAATCGGGCGAAAGTAAAGGAAGTAAAGTAAGAAAACTCCCGGCTATTATTCATAATCACCAACTAAACTTGATAAGTGTGACACATTAATGAATGTTTATCACATTTACCAGTTAGTCTATAGAATCTAGGACTTGTTATGGAAACTTTAGTAAAAGTTTGCTCAGCTTTACTTTCATCGTGTGTTGTGCACAAATTCGCTGATTCCGATTTGGAGGCATGTAGACTGATACTGGTGAGCACAGCTGCTTGTCTTTTATTACTTTTGTCAGAAAAGTGACAGAAGTCAAAGCTTTTAATAAAATCCTCAGTGCATGTGGTAAACAATCAGTAATTTGTCATATTTACCAGGCATGGATGGTGATTATGAGTAATGGCCTGGAATTATATATATTCGCCCGGTTCATCACTTTCACCGTAACAGATATTCATCAAATTTATCACATTTACTGCCTAGTTTATAAAATCTCAGCTGTTCATGTGAAATTTATTAAAACTTGGCTCAGATCACGAGTTGGTTAGTCTACAAGTTAGCCGGTAAATATGATAAATATTCATTAATTTGCTACATTTACCCAAACTTGGTTGGTGATTTTGAATAATCGCTGGCAATTATATTTATTCGTCCGGGTTATCACTTTTACCGTGACCTAAACAGTTAAAAATGATAGTTTTATAATTATTAGAAGTCATAATAGGATTATTTCATGCATGATTCTTAAGGATTTATACTCCCATAACTGCTGTCGAAAAATTTTCATGTAAATAAGCCGAGAAAGAAGAAAAAACCACTGAACGCGACCAGGAAGTCGTAAACCAAAAGGAAAAAGGTTTTTGACAGGCAAACCTGTATCCGAACCTTTTTTGCTTTGCGGTTTAATATTTCTCGATCAAAAGTGTCTATTCATAAAAAGAAAGTTTTTTTTTTATCTCTTCTTCTCCATTCGACCACTAATTATGTTATGGGTGTTGCGGAATTTCAATATGGCGAACATGATTACAAACGACATTGGATAGAATGTAACACCTACTCTTACTACTTGTTTTCACGAGAGAGAGAGAGAGAGAGGCGCAGAGATCACTTGAATATTAGGAGCATAGGTAACAAGAGTGTAGGCTCATCTATTTGAAGAGGTTTAATGGGCGAATATGTGGGAGATGAGGCGTTTATCTTAAATTAACGAGATTGATTTTCTTTTCTCTTTTCATCTCTTCTTCATCTATCCTTCGTCTTTCTTTTCCTTGGGTTTGAAGTAGTACCTGCCAAAACATATTCCACGAACTACCTTCTGGTTACTCAGGGGGAAGGGGTTTCATAACTTCAAGTTATGTCGTGGGAATGAAAGATATGTGGAAATGAAAGTGGAGTGATTTTGATATTAAGAGATAGGCAATCGGGTCAGTTGTAGGGACGTTTTCGTCGGCCATTTTGAATTTTTTTTATTGCCCTTTCTATAAGGTCCGGTTTTCAGGTTAATTTGAGAGAGCTGGAGGTGGAGGGGGATGGTTTTTTTGGTGTTTAGCTTGGTCGAAGCCAACTAGGTCGTCGATGGTGATTGCTTAACCCGTTCAAAGGTGTTAGGAAAAGTCAGAACGTTCAAGTTCGAGTCTGATAACAAGACAATTTTGGATGAAAGAAAATTTTTTTGTTTTCAACAGACAAACAGGAAAATGTGACGGGTTAAATGAGTGCATAATTGTGCCAGATGTCGAATGTGTGCAAACACGACGGCAGTGCCGAAAAACTTGACGAGGCTTGCGATAAACAAATCTGTTATGTGAAGCAGACACTTTGCTGACACTACAAAACGATCGAAGAACTCATCAAACGTTTTGCATCTTCATCTGAACTAAACCTTTTTCATGCGGCTTATGTTTAAATAACTTTAAATCCAACATGGCTGACAGAAACCAAACTTGTAACTATTTGGAGGCCTCTGGGTTAATTTTACTACTTTAGAATGGTAGGAACTGATGGATGAAGGGAACGTGGTAGTTGGTAACAGTCATAAATAACCCAAAATGTTTAGAAGAAGACAGTAAGGCGGAATACGTCCGTTACCAATTTGCATGTTGATAGATCTATCGGATTGAGTCGGAAATACTTGAACGGCTTCCATAGTCACAGAGACAGATAGATGTTGGATAGCCAAATTGCCGATGATCCGGTTCGAAGAAAAACCCACGAAACAATGAAAGAAGTTATAATCTTTAATTTAGATGATGAAGAAACCTGAAGAAGAAATCGTGAGCGCCACGAAAAAGCCCGACGGGAATGCCTGAACAGAGTCCTGCTGCGTGATAGCCCAAGCACCTTGACCACTTAACCCATCCACCGCGTTTTTCTCCAATCTCTCTCTCTCTCTCCAAGAAGGACCCCCAACACACCTCTGAACCATCACAGAAAAACGATTCTACTCATAATCTTAATCCGTCGCTGATAAAAGGTAAATTACAACGGTGACGTCATCGTGTGACGTGGTAAAGTTCACGGGATCACGGGTCTAAGGTCTTTCAAAGTTCTGACTACGCCTGACGGTTTTTGAGTTCAAACGCCAAGGACTCCGGTCGCCTGTTTTCTTTCTTCTTTCTTTCTTTCGTTCGTTCGTCCGTCCGTCCGTCTTACGGTCTCTTCCAAACGGTTCATTCATCTACTAGGAAATTATCGCGTGTGTGTCAATATCGATTAGGATTCATTCGGACTGCCAGGTAGGATTAGTATAGCTAGGAATTAAGGAAGAGGACGACCATGGAGGAGGGAAACTTTGGCTCCAGTTTGGATTAAGCGGGTATCTGAAGACGAAACGGGGAAGGGACGGGAGAGGAGGGAAAGGAGAGGAAGAGAGAGAGAGGTCGGGCTCGAATTGGAAACGCAAACCCAAATTAAATGAGTAAGTCGCGCGTGGAGCCGTGAACGAAGAATTTCAACACTAGGCCTAATTTTTGTTGGCCTCAGAGGCATAAAACTATTTACGCAAAACTGAAATTGCTGCCTTGGTGATTTTCAAACTCGGTCAATTAAACTGCAACAGAAATCGTTTTTTTATAAATTAATTAAGAGATGACTTTATCGAGAATAATTAACTATGAAGCGTAATCCTGTCGCAATTTACGGTTTTTCCTCTCTTTCTTTTCTTCTTCATCGGAAAGCTTAACGAGGTTGGCTGAAGGACCGTTTCGATGTCGAAAAAGAGACACCCTACCGCCAAACTACAGTTATGCGTGAGGAAATATCATTTAAACAATCTTGAGAGTTTTTTTCCGCTAGATCCGACATATTATGTTCAATCATGAAGTTACTCTGTACAGCATAACTTCAAAATCGCACTAAAACATTCCATAGAATGAGGCTTAATTGTCTCCCCGCGGTATTTTGAGTCAGTTACACATTTTTCATTATTTTGAGCTCAAGAATCCTCTTAGAAAGTGTGCAATATTTATGAAATAATTTCTCATAGTAGTGAAATAGGAATCGGAGGAAATAAAGCTCATCTTTCACTCCCCAACACCCGTAGGACATCGCATTCACAGTCGAGTTTGGGTCAAGTTCAAGACCGGCCTAATAAAACAATCGTCAAACCGGATATACAATAGAAATGTTACTTAAGCTATTTTTCGAGACTATTGAATGCGTTGACCAGTAGTGACCAGTAGTGTCGTTGTCCAGTAGGTGGAGTGTGATTTCGAAGTTCTCAACAACCCACTACAACTGACTGCAGGGTATCTGGTTCAAATACAACCTTTAATTATCGAATAAGTCAATGCTGCAGTCATTTTGAGTTGTGCTGATAGGTGGGAAGCCTCTGACAAGTTCTGCTAAAGCCATAAAAAACGGACACATCTAAGGAACTCGAAAAATTGATGTCAAAGGAAGCTAGCCGGGATACTGGGAGCCAAAAATCAGAAGAAAACGAGACAAAAACCTGTCTATCAGCAGACAGCACCTCTGAGTCGAACACATCATCCGAATCGGGATCAGTGCTCAAGGGAGACAAGTCACGTTAAACCGGATAGAATAGAAAAGCGGAAATGAAGAGGCCTCACGGTTGAAACGATAAGGAAAGTGGTACCACGAGTACGCAACCTCTGAACAAAAATGAACTCTTACATCAGTCAAAAGTTATTTTGTAGACAAACCTCGTAGGTGAAGTGACGTGACCTTGTGGTCGCATGAAAGCTGGGAGAGAACCTCGGGAAACCGCCTCAAGTCAGGCTTGGCTACGAAACTATGATTATGACAGTTGAAATAAGAATCAAGATGGCGAAGCCCGTCACAAACACCTCGAAAGCTGCTTTGAAAGTTTGAAATGCCCTTCAAGAACTCAGGATGGGAAAGATGAGCTTTTGATATTCGAAATTTTTTGTCCTCTTATCCTTCTTGGAAGAGATTTTCCTTCTGGGTTAGAGTAATACGTAATCAGTCTTTTTACAAGAAAGCTCGATAAAGTCCAAAGCTCTCCGATTTCCTCTGAAGTGGTCAACTGGTTAACCTCCAACAGCATCTCTCTAACACTTATTCAAAAATGGAATCAGAAATGAATCTGTATAATGACTTAGTAAAGACGAAAGGCGGACATCTTTGAGGATCATTGACACTAGAAGGAGTTGGACCGGGGGCAAAGAGGAAGCTCAGTTACGTTTGAATTTATGGTAATAAAGTAGAAAGAAGGAGAAGAAGAAGAAGATCGTTATAGTTGACAGACACTAATGACAAAAATATTTAATGATTGAAATTAGAAAAAATTACGCGAATCGATAACCGTGAAATTCTCAATGCATCACGAATTTCTTGCCTCTTTCTCTCTCTCTCTTCGCTCTTTTTCACTTTTCTCTCTCTCTGCCTGATGTAGCTTAACTCTTGAATGTGTGGGCAGTAAGAATAAAAACAAATATTGATATAAATTTTTGTTTGCTATCAAATTATTCTCTCTGTCTAGGTTTCAGTCTCTGTATATTTTTCTGTCTCTTTCAATAATGTACCTAACACACGCCAACTTGCTCGGTCATTTACGGTGGCAGGGGTTCGTGTGAGTATAAACTAAGAACGGATTGGCTGATTGACAGATTTAAAGCTCACTTGAGCCACTGAATTTTGTAGGGATTCCAATAAGAAAGAAATGATACAGGAGTGTACAATTTGTCCAACATGTTGGATGAAGGTACAGTTTCTTATAAAACTTACAGCAAATGATTCGAGAAATGTCAACTAGGTGGTTGTGACCTAATATTTAGCCATAAACCTTAGTATTCGGACTTTTTATTTACCGATTACATACATTATAACACAACATGACCTATCTTCCTTATGTCTTCTACTTTCATCTCTCTTTTGGTTTCAATGTTTACAATCCTGTTTCATATTTCCATTCGTCTCTACCATCCTTTAGCCATATTCTCCTGTTTTTCCTATCACTCACTCCTTCCTCTCGTCAGGTTCTTTTTTGTCGATGTGCTCGACATCCGATAACAAGCTTTGAGTAATCATATGCCTGCGGGTGGCTATTAATTGGAGGCTAAAATTTATTTTAGGCATAAATCAAAATTAATTTCGGAGGAAAAAATGAAAGGAAGAGACCTGAGGCTCAGGTCGTTTCTTATTTTCTAGAATTTTTCACGTTCATAAAAATTCCAGCTGGATTTCAACCTAATAAAAACCATGTTGTTGGCTTTGGTCGGCCATTGTCATCATTAGAGGCCCCACTCCCTCACTGGAGGGTCCCGTTACCTGAAACCTGAGTTTCCCGTCGTGATTGTTGGTGGTTTTACATGTGGTTTCACTTTTGGCATAGTTTTGGATTCATTATAGAGCTTTCGAAGTTCTTCTGGGTTTATTGTTTTTCTTTCTTTCTTTTCTTTCCTCTGACTGTTAGCTTTTGGCGATCTTTTATACTATTACTACAGCTTTTGACGTTCTTCAGTATTCACGGTTGATTTTTTTGCATAATTCTACATTCCCCGCAGAGCCTTTGACACAGTTCTGGATTCATTCTAGAGCTTTATAAATTCTTTGAGGTTTACTGTAAGCTTTTGACTATCTTTTGTACTCAATATTGAGCTTTCAACGTTCTTCTGTAGTCACTGTTGTGCTTTTTGCATAGTTCTAGATTCACTATCAAGCTTTTGACATAGCTCTGGATTCATTATAAACATTTTCTAAGTTCTTCTGGGCTTATTGTCAGCTTTTGGCGACTTTTTGTACTCAATATTAAGCTTTCGAAGTTCTTCTGGATTCAGTCCTGAGCTTTAAACTTGTTTTTGGTTTCTTTGGGAATAGGAGAGGAATTGGGTTTTAGAAAACAGATAGAACAGATAGTAGAAAACAGGCTGAATACCATTTTCATAACAAAATCGTGGGTCTAGGTCTGTCCTCACCAATATATCACCGTCGAGGAGGAAACGAGAAGCTGTTCGGTTACTTCTTTATTTATAAACCATAATTCAACTTCGTTCAAAGGTTACGCATGCGTACTTTCCTCGATTTCATCATCTTGACGCAGAAAATATTGAAGCTGACCACTTTCGAGTGGTGTAGGTCAACCCAACGCAATACCCAGCGACGGAAGTCTACCTAAGACTTGGCATACTGCAAAATTCATTAACTGTATATTTACAGATGTTAATATATGGGGGCTTATTTCACAAAATGAGCCAATCTGACTCGATATGGTAATTGTTTATGAAATGAACCTATAAGCATAACCAATATGCATCTCTTATGAAAGGGAAACGTCATGAATGTGAGCATTAATGATGGAATGGATTCTTCACAGAACTGTGCATTTCAAACCAGTTCTTACTGTAAGTGTGCATTATTTATGAAAATGGTTCTTAAAAATTCCTAAAAGAGGATAAAAAGAAAATTTATTGTATTTGAGCCGTCGGCAGGCTTTCAAATTCTTCTTCTGGTTTGAATTCTTATTTTGTCGCCCTTCCGACAGGTGTTAGACAAGTTAGGCCGAGGCCGTGGTTTCTCAAGCGAACATGATTTTGACAAAGGTCGCAACCTGAGGTCACTCCCGAAGACTTGACTTCTTTTCTTTTTGTTTCCAAGTTGCGCAAAATGAAATTTGGCCAAAATCTCCGACGACGGGAACATGTTCGCCCTTTGACTTCAAACGGTCCAAAAAATATCAGGCGATGAGAATTGTTTTCTTCTTCTTATTCCTTTCTTTTATTCAGGTACGATTACGGTGGGTTTGATCTTTTGAACTCCGTTGACCTCTTCCAGGAATTCCGAACTCTGACCCCGAGTCCCACGATTTTCGTTCGGAGTCCATTAAACAAAAATAAATTTTAGGGTTTACGTCGGGAACACAAAACACAAAAAGATTTTTTTGTTTCGGCGATTCCTTTGGTACCTGACTTGGTGAGTGTGTGTAAACCTATGTGCGGGCGGCTTTCAGGTTTTTTTTGCTTTCCCTTCGTTTTATTTATTCACGTCACATCCGGTTATCCGGCTATCTTCCTGACTCCTCTCACAGATTTACATTTCCAAATTTTTATTGACTAACCTCGTGGACGTACCTTAACCTTTACCACCAGGACGGTACCATGATTTTACTTCACCCACGATTATAAGACGTTTTGAGTCTATATTGCCCTGACACCCAACTCTGGTAATTTCAAACCGGAAACGAATCGACCAAACTACCAAAAGTACCTGAAGCTTTTGCCTGAGAGCCCGCGAAGTACCAACACCTGAACTGGCTTCCAGCCGTTTCATTGAAGAAGCAGCACATTCCTACCGTCTCTCATTTCCACATACTGTCACGGGGATTTTGTCACCTCGATTAGTGAATGACATTTCAATTTTGCGTACATGTCAATGAAACCAGTTGTCTACTCCAAGACTCATTCAATAAAATATACAGTATATGTTAATATTATAAATTCATTCGTAAATTATTTACTTAAACAATTTTTCCATCGCGTCTCAATTAATTTACATAAAGCAATTTTTGTAAATAAGTAGCCAAATAAAAACGTAATATTGTGATAAATTAAACATAATTATTAGGCCTATTATAATAATTAATAATTTAATTGGAGGTCTCATAGGGAAGAGGTTAGTACGTTTCAGCTACCGATTCAAGGTTCCATGTATCGATTCACTTATAGGCAGATTTCACACTAAGATGGGGACTCAGCCCCCGACAAGGATCCTTCAAATACTAACTCATACATCTTTACTAGAGTAGAGTATAACTACAGAGTAGTCTATAGAGTGAGTCGTAACTGTGTGACGTATTTAGAGAGAATTAATTTTGTTGCCGATTAGCTCCGACCAATCACAAAGCTCTTTGTCACTACCCATGACAATGGCAATTCACTGACAAAATCAATGGTACAGATAAAAAATTGTCTTAGAGGATGCATAAAGACGCGTTTAGACATTCGATCTGCCCTAGAAGAGGCTGTGCGAGATACCGGTCACCACTGTTGGTCAAACTACTAAGGCTAAAGTGTGTCTAGGCTAAATTGTAATTCCGGGCCTATTTTTCAGTTGTGACATATATTTTGAATGTGGCAAAAACCTAATTTTCGGACTCCAAGAATTAGGGGCCCTAGGCACGTGCCTAGGTTCTCTAGACCTTAGTCGGCCCATGCTATTGGCTCTCAAGTTAGGTAATTAGGAGCCAGAATATTCAATAATAGTTTGAGGTACTTTTGGTACCTTATGAGAGATTGGTCGTCCTGTCGATTTGTTTCTGTGATTTGTTCGATTTGGAATTCGAACACCACTCTATGTCCTACTAGACGCTGTTCAACCTAACAATCATCACTGATAGTTCTTGAATTAGATTTATCTCATGTTTAGGGCTTGAGAACATGTCCAAACACCCTATGCGATCTAGAAAAGGTTGTCCGAGTAAACAGAGAACTTCCGAACTGTCTGGTCTAATGTTAAACCGGGAGTGATGTAAATTCGGGGGCGAAGAAAGAAATTTTCCGGAAAAAAACTTTTGAAAGAAATTCTTCAACTCGACGCCTAAACTTTGTTCTAACGAAGTGTCATTTACCATTTGAAACGACGTCTGTCCATCTACCCACGTCTCCAGTCAGACAGATTCCGGTGTAAAAAAAAGACATTTCGATAAGTTAACTTTCGATTTTGTTTTTCTTTTGCAAAATCCAGAGTCTGCCCCCGCAATTTGAAGACAATTTGGTTCCACCGAAGGACGACTTGATCGTCTTCTCGTTTGGGAAACGACCAAAGAGTCAAAGTCAGGATTCGATTGTCACTATTCGGCCCTTTGTCCATCCACTCGTCCGGTCAACTTTTAGCAAATATTCAGCTTTGACCTTCCTCCATTTTGTTTTTTATGTTTGACCAAAAAATTTTAATAGCCGCAAGCGTCTTCCACGGTTCTCACCTGCGACTTTTGGCAATAGACAAAAGATAGACAGAAGGCCACCAGCCATCGCCCACTTGTATTTCCTCTTCCTCTAACTCGCTTTCGCGATCTTTTCTTCGGTTTTTGCTGCGGTTGAGGTCGGATTTCCATCGAACGAAATCATCCGCTTTAATTTTATCCAGTGGATATTTATACCCGTTTTTGTCTTTCGTGACGTTTCGGTATTGTTTGGAACATCTACTTTCTACTAATGTCGTCGTCGTCGTCTTTATTCTTGTAACCGGTTTTCGTTAATCAATTTCGAGAGAGAGTTCAAACTGGTTTCGAATCCATTTTGTCCCTCGTCGTGTGGAACCGTTTTCAACTTAAATTAGGTATTCGGTCCGGTAGTAGTGGTGGTGGTGATGGTGGTAACACGCTCTGGTTGACTATTCGATTCTTGAGGTACAAACGGCTCCCGAAAACAGATGTAAAAGCTTGTTAATCCCCAGGCCTTACTATGGTTATGACTTCATAACCATGTGTTAAGAGGAGATTTAGACCTTTAGTTAAAACAACAAATCAATCAATCAGTCAGTCAATCAACTAGTCAGGCTAAATATTAATCTCAACTCGTCTTTTGAAGTTTTGGTTTCTTTAAAATCGTACCCCCTGTTCCTCAGAATTATTCTTCTTTACTAGCTACTTTGTTACTAGGCCAACTTCTGGGCTAAGAAACAGGCGAATGGCTTAACCTCAAGAGTTGGATTTGAAAGGTGAGGCTGAGTTATAGAGTCTGGAGGTTTATGTCTCTGATCCCGTAGTGCGTTGGAAGAATAAATCGCCGATCCAGAGGACTACCTTCTATCCCTACACTAGATAGACGATGATTTCAGCACGAGTATTGACTCGTGAGGTGTGCTATTTTACAGACTATCTCACCTTTCAGTCAAAGATTTTGATTATTATCCCCAAATTTGTCAGACATTTTGTCCACTTTCAACCTCCTGCCGTTTTAGAACTTCTAGCCAAACAACAATAGACTAATTTTATGGTCTGTAAGTCTTTGTTTAGCCTCTGGCAGAAAATCTCATTTCTGGGGAAGTCAGAACAGTGATTATACAGTTGAGTTTGAATCCTGTTTATTCGGGTTTGGGTCTAGCTAGAGGTGGGGGTTTCGAACTCACGGTCATAACTTCTCTTGTCGGGTGCTTTGACCACTTAAGGACAAGCCCGTCATCATGATTGTGTGAAAGCTATAACCGAAGAAAAACAAGATGAACCAAAAACGAGACAAGAAGAGACATTGGACAGTATTAATAACAAGCAATCAGGAGCGAAAACCACAGGATATAGACAAACATCTTCCGCTTTTTGAAACCGGATTTTGGAAAGAACAAAGGTCCACACGTCACATCCCGTGGACTTCATTCAAACAAAACTGTCCAAAAACAAATTGGATGAGTAGTCGTGAAAGTAGCACTTCCGCTCAAGAAACTAATCGAAATCATGTTTCTAATTTTAATTAGCCCATAATTTTAAAAGTGGACTCCAATTCCCAAAACCGAACAAAACATCAAAAAGCTTTTCCTCAACACGAACGACTTAGTTGAATCACATGTGTGACTGGTATTCGGCACTGCTTTAAATATTTTCTCCTCGAAACTAAGAAGGAAAAAAGTCAAAAGAGTAAAAGGTCAAAGGTCATTCGTCCTTATGCCCTTTTTTTAATGTTAAAAAGGCCAGAGTTGGGTCACCAGAGGTGGAGACTTTTTTTTATAAATACTGGGCAGGGGGGTAGAGGGAGAGGGCAAGAGAGAGGAGGAAAGGTCACTCGTCTCTTGCCCTTCTGCCGAATCAATATTCGATTTGTTTTCGAATTTTTTTTCTTTTCCTTTCCTTCAGAAATCGTTCGTGATAATAAAAATGGCGACCTTTAATTCATAGAACGAGAGCCACTCGAACCAGTTAATTGGAAAAATGGTAACTATTTCCGGTTATTAGAGAAGCGATTTGAAATCCTGATCGATAACCTTGATGGCGGGAAAATTTGTGATATTTTGGCCGAAATTTGTCGTCTTTTCAGTGGCAGATCTAACAGAAGATGGATGAATGAAGACGGTGAAGCTCATCAGTTACCTATCGATATATAGACGAGTTGGGGTGTGCCACACCCTAGAAGTTAGCCCAACTCGTCTATATATCGATAGGTAACTGATGAGCTTCACCGTCTTCATCCGTTCATCCATCTTCTGTCAGAGGTCCGATTCAAATGTCAACTTTTCTGTTCTGTTGTTTTCGTTGTTGATGATTTCTTCATCCGGTAGTACATTTCCGTTTGTTCATCACTGATTTGTAGGTCAAGTTTAATCTAACTGGTCTATCTAAGCCCCACAGCTTGATTTTCATTTATCAGCGGGAAGTCAAAACTGTCGTCGACCTGATTTTATTTGTTAGGCCAATAATCCGTCGGAAACAAATTAACAAAAAAGTGTGCAATATTTATGAAAGAAGAACTTACCAACCAAGTAATTATACTGAAAAATAGACAAGAAACCCGAATGTCGATTAAAAAGAAAAGAAAAATGAAAAATTTTGAGCCGCATTCCTAATCGAACACTCGCTTCTTTTCCGTAATTTCGATTAATCGAATTGATCAACTCGAATCAGACGGTTTTAATGGACTCAAATTAATGGACTCAAGTTAATAAATATTTAAAAAATAATAATAAAACAAAATAATATGAAATTGGTCCCGTTTATGATCCCGTTTATCAAAAATTTTTGGACCCCAAAACAAGAACCCGTCCAACTACCTCAACTTGAAAACCATCAACCCCTCTTTCCTTTAAAAACCGGAAACCAGTTTTCCTCCAAAACCGGAATCTTCGAAGGAGATTGATTCGAATAGAATTTAGTCAAGTCAGAAAAGTTCTGTCTCATCTCAACTCAGCTTCCAGTCATTTAAATACCGAAGAGCGTTGAAAGGAGAAGGGCTCGGGGGGCTTGGAGGAACAGATTAAACAAAACTCTCGACACAAAACAGGAACAAATGGCGGTTTTGTTCAAAACCGTTGACCGGAAATAGTTGAAATTTTCATTTTGAATTGTAGTCTCGATAATTTCTTCGGCCCAATTGATGTGTGATCGGATTGTGTTTGGTTAAGTGGAGGAGAGAAGGGAGGAGGGAAGAGAGGAGACAGAGGTCATGATTTGTTATTGAATCGGTTGTACAAAAACGGTTTTCCGTTATTGTTTTGGGTAGTTTTTTGATTGTGGAGTTTGATAGTTTCGAGATAGTTTGAAATGGGAGCAGAAAGGTTGTGCTTTTTGGTTGACAGATGAACCAGTGGCCTTCAATCTCCTATTAGCGCACTGTTCAAACCAAATGGTATTGGTGTGACCAAGGAATTAAAGGTACTGTGCTGTATTTCTCTCATATATAAAGGAAAATATAAATAATTAGAGTCCTTGGAAGAAACAAAAAGAACTTTTTTAAAAATTGAAGGCTGGAAAAAGAGCAGCAAAAGGTAAGAACGAGTGACTGCAGGGAAATATTAAAACAATGCATAGCAGAGAAAGAACAGGAACAGCTAAAAACTGAGTTAAAAGACAAAAGAAAAAATACTTGGAAAAATGGTATAGAGGAGATGTTAGTCTATACCAAAATGGAAGAAGGTAAAAACTTTGTAAAGGAAATAGAAAAAAAAGACAAAAACAACCAGAAACAATTGCGAATGGCAAAAATAGAAAAATCAGAAAGAAACCTACTGACTCCCTAATTACACCCATACCTAACTAATGGAAAAAACGTCAAGAAAGAATAGGAGGCGAAAGAAAAAGAAAATGAAAAGGAAGTCAAAGAGGAAAATCGAAGCCAAAGAAAAAGTCGAAGAAGGACTAGATCCCTCCTTTCCAACGTTCTAATTTTATTACAAGAGATTATGAAGGAAAATTTGTAACTATATATTAATGCCGAAAGGCGAAAGTAAATATATTAATATAGAAGTAAAATATAAAAATTCAGCATCCTCTCCAACCCCTTCACCGGCCTGCAACAATGAACGGGTTCGTCACCCCTGTAACCAACTAACTTAAGCTTTAGAGAAAACGGTGAGAAAAGCTCTCATTGTTACTCTGAACAATTTCCAGATTAATCCAAACACCGGATATGACAAAAAGCTTCGAAAAAGCACAGTTCACCCATTTATACTGAAAGTTCAAGCTTTCAACTCATCCTCCTGGCTAACAGAACCACAGACTCAACATACCACACTATAAGATGTATTTCTAGGGAGAGCGAAAGGGAAGAAGCGGATGACACAAAAACCACCGGAAGAGTGTACACCCTGCAACGACTAGTAACTTCTCATTTTTTCTGACAAACATCTAAATTGAATGAATCCACCGATAAAATTTAATTGGAAAGCTATCGTCGTTGTTTACAAATGTTGACGACCTCGTGTCAAGGAATGTGTGACACAGATGAGATATGGACACCGACGGCGAAATGAAAGAGAGAATTCATTCCGTCTTGATAAAAATATCTTGACACGATAGATGGGTCGACTTCTGTCGGTTATTAATAGGTTCTTTCGACTAACTTTGACTTCTTTCCTGTTGGTCCCATTTAGGGCTTTTAATCACCACCCGAGCTTTCGTGTTCCTGTCAGATCTTTATCCAGTGATTCTGTCATCAGTTTCTGTTCTCACTTAATGACTGTTAACTACTTTCTAGATCTAGTTCAGTGTGATTGGTCTATTTAAACCACGACACTCGATTTCATGTCGAATTTTAACAGTTAGAAGCGGAAAGCCGGAAGGAAGACAGAATGAAAACCGACGTCGACCTGATTTTATTTGCCCCATCAAAACTACACCAACAGGAAAAAATTTTAACAAAAGCGTGCAGTATTTATGAAACGAGTCATTTCCTAGAATGCTCAGTACTTATAAAAAGAAATTCTTTCGTTGATTCTCTCGGTTAACGTTGACTTGATCTTCTTTCCTGCTGGTTCCATTTGTGGCCCGAGCTTTCATTCTCCTGTCGGTTCTTCATCCGGTGGTTTTGTGACCAGTTTCCGTTTTCACTCAATAACGGCTAATATCTGGATCCAGTCTAATGTAACTGGTCTGCAGCTTCCTGATTCTCTATCTGACATGACTTAGGCAACGTCGCCATCAAAAACTTGTCCCAAGTCCTTATTCTCAGTGTTCATTCCGCAGAAATCCTCGTTAACTAGGTCGGTGGCAACTGGTTCAACCGAATTTAAATCAGGTATCGTTACGCAAATCGGGTAATCAAAGCCTCGTCATTATTTAGCATGAGTCAAGGAATTTGGAGGAACCGTCCGTCACGAGGTCTCTCTCTCTCTCTCTGTCCGTTTGGCTATTTCGAAGATGGCGACCCAACCCAACCCAGTCACCTTCGGTCTTCTTTTCAACTTGAAATTCGACCTCGGTCCAAGTGAGACAGGAGAATGATGTCCGCGTGTCAAACGCAAAGCTTGTCCCGTGGGCGTAGTTTCACGCTTCACTTTTCATTTTCACTTTTAGTTGATGTTATCTACTCAGGGGGCTGCTACCTGAAAGCACACCAACTTCATGAACTTATCTATATACCCTCAGTGGTCAAGAAGAAGCGACCCATATCAGGCCAGAAATTGTGACAAACTCACCCATTTTCAGTTCAAAGGGAGGGTAAAACCCAAAAGCTGAGGAACATAGACCCAAGAGAATCAGGCCACCTCCGTTGTCAGTGTTTTGTGCCAGGATCTCGCGTCGGAGTCTTGCGTTTTGCGTTTTCTTTCTAATTTTTCCCGACACCTGGCTGTCACTGTCCATGACAGGCCATTTTCGTTCGCAGATTCCGATCGGCCACTTAGTTTTAGGTTTTATCAACCCGGAGAATCGAGATCCCAGGTTTCGTCTTTCCATCCGCCTGTTTTCACCTTTAATTGGAACATAATCGAGTCCGTGACTGGAAATCGTTTTGTTTAAATTAGTTTATAGTCTTCTGGTTTTGTTTTGTGAAGGAACCCAGACACTTGGGAATGGTTCTCACCAGTGTCATCTTTCTGGAGTTTTAGTTAAAGTTAACTTTTCCTGAAAACAATCTCCTTGAATTGAGACGGTCGAAGGTGTAGACACGTCGACGTCACAAAGTCGTAAAGATAGACCGGATGTGAAAGAGAGACCATCACCGTCGTTGTAAACTACAAATCAGAGCATCCTCACAACACTGTGTTAATAAATAAATAAATAAATAAAGATCTTCCAAGTGAAAAAGGTTAAAAGATTATGATGGAAGAAAGATTGGGACTAAACCACTTTCAATAAATAAGAAAAATGGAGATCATTAGCTCCAAACGGTTATGGTTCCATCCACGAAGAACACTTCTTCTTCTTCCATTTCGCGTATCTAATTTGAACGAAATGAAGACCGCCATTAAAATTGGTCCGGTGAAGGTCAATCAACCGAACCTCCCGAAAGTTGTCGTTTTTATTTGAGGAATTAATTGAGGCGGCGGTGGCGGTCTAAGGTGAACCAGTGACCCCGACCCCCACCACCTTCCCTCCTCTCCATTCCTTCCCTGTATTCCCATATGTCACGATTTCTTCCAACGAATGAATTCTTTCTCCTGCTCCCACTTTTCCTCCTCCATCTACTCCTCCTGCTCCTCTTCGGGTTTTTTTTTATTGTGTCTGCGACTTTGCTCTTATATTACGCAAAATGGAAAAGGTGAACCAGAATTGCGAGATTTTTTTTCCTCCAAAATGAATTAATTTTGACGGACGAGAGAGGGGAGGAAGGAGGGAAAAGAAGCTGGGAGGAAAGTGGAGAGAGAGAGAGAGATCTCTAATTTCAGTTGTTGCAAAACACATCGGGCCCAACCGGGTGGACTCGACTCCAGGTATCTGATTATGCTCTGTCAGCGTAATTTACCCAACCTGACGCGAGAACCTAACTTGATAGCATTCGAAGGTTTCTTTCCTACTCTTCTCCCCCCCCTTTCTTCCTCTTTTCTTCCTCCTCCTCGTCCTCTCGGGTCGGACCATCAGGTTGGGACACCCTGACGAGTGTCTTATCCACCATATGTCCGTCTTCTCGACGGGCTACCGTTTGGCCGGCCAAAGTTGTGGAATGACGGCTTTTGGCCTTTTTTAATTTTACTTCCTCTCTTCCTTGAGTTACAGGTTGGTGTCTCGAACCGACCGGCTTTTTAAATTTTAAAGTTTTTTGCTGTCTGAGCTTTTTTTCTATCACGGTTTCCGTTTTTCTATTTCGCTCTTGCTTTCTTTGTGAAAGTGCATACCTCTTCATTACTTGCTGTCATAAATTTAATTTTTTCACCTACATTTACTTCTTTAACAGCTTTTTAAACCTGAGGTGGTCAAAATCTCCCAACGGAACTGAGAAAAGCAGGCGGTCCATGATCCCACCAGCCAGTACACAGGTCCCTTTCTGCACCGTTTTCTCCCCCAGATTCTGGTGCAGGTTGTCATTTTTGACGTACCAAGGAACGATGACAGAGTTGTTCAGCACATTTAAGAATGATAATAAACACAGAAACATAACAACTGATTTTGTTTAAATTTTTTACTCGACACAAAATGACCGTAGTGGCTTTAAATCTAACTATGAGTATAATATTTTATAACGCGGAATCCACGCAACATCATTGCAAGTGGCCACCTTGTTTGGATCGTACTTTGAACTATACGCTCTTTTGCTGAGGTTTCCCAACGTTTTTCTCACTTCTAAAAGCAAATTTTAACGCTTTTTGCTTCTTCCTTCTTCAAGAAGTCGTGACCCCCAGGAGTATCAAATCGAAGTTTCCGTTGCTCAATGTCTGTCTCTTAACTCTCCCCCCTCTGCCCCCGTAAATGTTTATAAAAATTATATTTTAACATTTCCAACATTAATTTATTGATTATGTCTCTTTTCGCTTCTTCAACCAAACGGGTGACCTTTCACCATTTCAAAATGACTCATTTCGCCCATCCCAGTTGTGTGTTTGACCTTATCGGCAGTAAATCCTCCGTCATTTTGCACTTTTTTAGGCGCGTCTCACGAAAATTAAGATTTCAACCGAATCCGCCTTTGTGTCAGGAAGACAACGATCCCGAGATCCCCAGGTCGGGAGGTTTAGAATTCCAGCCAGTCGACGTGTGAGGGATGGAAGGTAGGTGTCCGTCTGTCTGTCTGTCCACGGATGAGATTCTGTTGTCTGTTAATAATTAACAAACGACTTTTTGTTAAAATTAATTAAGCCTGAATGGAGAATTTTTGTAATCGGCGTAAGCAACCTGTTTTTGAAGGTGGCCTCGCTACTTTCTAGGCTTCCCTTTAACACCGGAAAATGATTTCGGTTGTCACTTCCTCGAGACGAAAACATTTTTAGTTTTCATTTTTAATAGACTCGCTCTCTCGTTTTTTTAATTTTCCGTCTGGTTGTTTGACCGTTTGTTCGCACCGCATCGCCCGACTGGTTTTAACTTGAGGTCATTAGAATGAGTTTTTAACGTGGATTTGAGTTGAAATGATTTTGAAAGCTGTGAACGTCAAGAAACAGGCCAAGCTCATGTAACACTGGAGATAAGAAAGGTCAACCAACCCCTCCCACGAAACTCTTCTTAAAACGGAAAACAATTTCCTGAATGGGTTTACGGTTGCTTAGACTCAAAGCCCACAACGTCAAGCGTTTCGCTGACCGCACACGACGTCATGAGAAAGAGCCCGGCAACAATACTCACGGAAAATGAAGGAGAAGAAGAAGAAACAGCCGAGACAAACATATTAAGGGGACTGGAAAAATCATCATCATCATTATTTTTTGTATCAAAGAACGTAATGACGAATATTCTCACGATTTCCGACCACAATTATTTCCATAGTGTTCTTGGACGGTAGTCATTCACGAACATTTGAAGGATGGGCAGGCAAGCAGGCAGTAACCGGTCGCGAATCGATTGTCATCGGGAAAGGAGGAGGAGGAGTCCGTTGACCAATTTCAAAGACCTTTAACCTGGTGACGATGACTCGTACCAGTCAGCTAGCCATTGACTATCTTCTTCTTTAATTAAGTGAGAAAGCCTAGAAGGGAAAATGCTAAAGAACCTGAGAATTAAATGTCAACGACAATGTTTAGGTGGAATTAAGTGACCGGTGGCAACGGTTCCATGCACACAGGCCCAACCATAAACTGTGAGTTATGGGAAGTTGACTCTGGTAATTTCGGTTTCTCCGGTTAATGTCGAGCCCGGTTTTTTCGATTTCCTTTCCATCGTTTCACGAATCACTTCCACCTTCTTCCGCTTTTTCCTTCCCTCTGCCTTGTCATTGTGCGTGTCTACAATAATTTGTCCCAAAGTTGTGCCCTCTGTTATTAATGATCTAAATATATAGGGTATCATACGGTTTAGTTAAAGTTTTGGGGAGATGTTCAATTCTATTATTGGCTGATACTGATTCCTCATCTAAGACCAGCTGCTTTACTTATACAGTTAAGTCCCTTGGAGATCTGTGGTATATTGGTTTAAGTGCCAGACTAAGATGTTGTAGTGGCGGGCTCAAATCCTCCTCCCGTATACCCAAAAAGGGTGGAAAACGAAATCGTAACTCAATTATAACCATAACTATAATAATCAAGTACTTTATAGCATAAATAGACGAACTTTAGTTCTCGATATCAAGCTTCAACTTAGATACTGAGAACTTTCTGCACCCGAAAAATGACTTCCATTCACCGCTTGGTCTGATGACCGGCGAAGATTGTTCTTATTTTGGTTTTGTGAAATGGGCTCCTAATTATTTTTGTATAATTCTATATATTATTAATTATATAACTTCAAATATTGATATTTTTATCAAAAAATAGTCTTCAATCAACAAATTATGGGATACATTTTGACTTGAAAGTTGTGAGAATAAAAGTATTGATTTTCATAAATAATGCACACTTTCCTTCGATTGGCATAATAGCCCAGAAGTCAGAACTATCTCAAGAACGGCATATACTCTTCAAACACTCCCAGACCTTCGGCCTTCATAGAGGAGATTTTAAAATGTCTCCAGAAGTGGTGAGCGTTCGAAAGGATTTCTAAAAAGACAATGAACCAAAAGGGACGAACGTGCTACACAGCCTCGTAACTAGAGCTCACCAACTGATTGACACAATTTACATCATTTAGGATCCTCAGCATGTTCTCTGGGAAACCCCAAAGTGGCCCGGATGGGTTGATGGAGTAGGTTTGGCTGTGAAGGAGAAAGGGAGAGATGTAGTCGGTAACTTTTCATCGTATCACACAACCGACAAGGTTTGACGTATTTCTTAGAATTCTCAGGAAAGCAAAGCAATCAAGCAAACAAAAAGACAGTTTGTGGACGGTATCGAGAGAGAAGAGGATGTGAAGGAGGAGGTGAGGGGGTAAAGGCAGAGGGAATCACAATTCAATGGACAATCAAAGGGAATCAAGGAGATAGAACAAATAGACGAAGCGAGAGAAAAGCAAACAGGTAAACATAAAGGCACGCACGCGACCTCGACTTCGCAACCGCGCCAAGATCATCATCATCTTCCGTTTCAAAATATCGCAAGTTCCAGAACCGAAAGTCTTTCTCAAATACAGAGATACACAGTGAGAGAAGGGAATAGAGCAGGAGGCACTACCCAGTACCCGGAAATGCATTCAGTCCACTTCCGATTTCTCCAAAAGTCGTCAGAACTTTCCCTTCTGATCAAAAGACCGGGCGGACGGAGACTCAGGCTCAAATCACCTTCAAGGTTTCCTCCAACCTCCTCCTCCTCCTCCCTTCCGTCCCGAACAAACTTGATTGACAACGTTGACACTATTTTTATTGATTTTCTAAATCGCGCCTAGTTGACGAACAAGAGTGACGACTGAAATTCTCTCTCTTTCGTCCTCCATTTTGATTTTTTTTACCCTGACTAATGATCTGGAACAAAAAAACTGGATGGAAGCTGTCGTGTCAGCATGTCGTCCGTCGCTCTTGTCAGAATACCGTTTCTACTCTATTTCCGGTTCACGATTCCCTGACAAATTTCCCTATTGACATGCACCCTTTCTCTCTTCGGCTTTCCTGAGGATTTTTTTTTGGACGTGTCTTCTTGTAATTTATGAGGGTCAACATTAAATTTTCGGTGTTTTTCAATTTAGCGACAAAATTCCCTGAACTTTCGACCGTAAATTTTTATTGAGTCGTAAACAGTAAGAGAGAAAAATGCGGCGAAAGAGGGCCCTCTCAAATCGGATGAGTCCGAATAACAAGACAAATTGCTCTGTTTGTTCGTCAAATAAGGAAATAAAAATTCTAAAAAGTTTGGCCGACTTTTCGCGCGCGTGCCCATGCCCGTGTACATCTGTCCGGTTTGTCCATATTTGAAAGAACCCAACAACTGGTAGAATGTCAATAAAACCGGGCGAAATGTTCATTTTTGTCACGCACCACCCTCCTCCTCGTCTTCGAGGTGTTGAACCTTAACAATTTCCTTAGGCGAAACCTAACGTAACCTCTTCCCTCATTGAGGGTGCACAAGCCCAAGCTCCCATCGGAGCCCTGTATAATCCCCGCTCTTTCCTTTCATGACCTTTTGACACTCTAGAGCCTTGACGAAACCTTGGTCTTAGTCATCAAGGCCATTTATATACTTTATACTAAATCATAAGATTATCTGAAAGGTCTACTTTCTAAATTCTTATGGTGAGCTTCAAATATTAATAATTTTATTAATTAAGACAACTTTTGATTTGTTACATTATTAAATAATAAATTTCCTCTGGTATATAGCCCATTTTAGCCTTTTCGATATATTTATACTAAAAATTTGCAAATAATTCTAAATAATGTGATATTAAGAACTGTAGGACTTGAAGCTGTGCCTATTTTTCTCGTATTCCCTGTTTTGTTCCTCTACTCAAGTCTTAATCTGAAGATGGAATTTAATAGAGATGGCCTATGTTACCATTCAGAGCATCCTAACCTCCCAGTGCTTGTACGATTGGAGTAAGAACTCCATGTAGTCATTATTGGAATTAACTTTCTAAATTATTTCTAAAAGTTCTACATTTAATTTTCGGTAGTCACCACATATAGCCCAAAAGTTAGCACACAATTGACATATTTTCCTTCAAACCGACTCTAATTTCAAGGGATACTAATCATCCAACACACTAAATAATAAAAGAAGTAACTTGAATTGTGTTTTCAAGTAAGATATATTAGCCCAGACTCTAGAAAGCTGTATGTCAAAGCATTTTAGTCTAGACAAGAGTATTTACTAATTCCATCAATGATCGTAAAGTTGTAGCCCAGGAAGCCTTGATGTGAACAATTCTAATAACGAGGACTGGGAGGTCTGGCTAGCTTAACCCCGCCTTTAGCCTAAGCGGTGACAAACGCCGTCACTTACAGGTTCCATATTCAGGTTTATGAAAGTGTTAATCAGCGTGACATCACGCGCTGTTTCTTTAAATACAGAGTATAAAAATTATACTATCTAATAAATATTAATATAAAACTATAAACGGTGACCTTCTACATGATACATAAAAATGCCTTTTAATAAGTGTGCCCTATGTGGGTCTAGGGCAGTGGTCGGCAAACTCGTCATCCAAAAGAGTCAAACATAAGTCACACAAATTTGAGATTTGTTCAAAGGTTGTGCTGTAAAGGTTGGGAATTTTGAAAGAGAGAGGAGGGGGAGAGGGGGTGATGGGTCTAGGAGAGGCCGCCGTTTAACGGGTTTCGTCGAAATGGCAAGAGCGATGATGATGATGATGACTCGTCGGCACATTTTTGCGGTTAACGCAGCCAATTAATTCGAGCGAGGATCTCTGACCTAGTTCCATTCTGTCATATGCACGTCCTCACACATGCGGAGAAGGTTCAATCACTTCGCCGTTCAGACTGTTTTAATTAATTGCCGGAGATGGGTGTTATGAAACAAACGTTTCTTTATGTTTCGCGCATCGGCTACCAGTGATAAATGAGGTTGCTACAAGAGTATGCCTCCTCCTCCTCCTTCCTCCCTCCCGCTCAAGACACCGACGCTTAACAATTATTTTCTTTTTCTCACAGAGGGCTCATGACATGTTCGCGCGAGGAGGATGACGTGACAGACTCAAGAAGGCATTGATGGCCGTTTCTTTGACGAAAGGTATGTGCAAATATAATAATCTAATGGAATCTAATCAGGTTTTCTCCTCAGCTAAGGTCACCGGTGCAGTTTCAAACGCCTTCGCTAGGGTTCATCTGATCGGATCCTCGCCAAATATGTTGTTCTTGCACAGAGTAATGGCAGTCCGAGCGAAATATGTGTTAATAATAGTGGCGTGTTGGGCAAAGTCGTTCCACATACCCATTTTCCCCTAGCCAAGGCCAGACCTCTATCTACCGGTCACTTATCTGATTCTAGTGGGAATCGAGCGGACGGACATGTTGGCAACTTTTGTTCTGTTGATGCGTGGGTGGATTCCATAACATCTTCTGCTTGTTGCGTCCAACTAACACCAAGGTTGCCAGACGCACAAAACACCCAATTTGTGTGTACCCTAGACCTAGATGACCAGGAGACACAGGTTAGGGGTACCAACTTGTCGATATCAGGTCAACAGACCTCTCGGTTCAACTTGCTTCACTAGGAGGTAGGAAATGAGACTTTTGCAAGAGAACCTCTCCGGTTTCTAGGGTGCACGGACCTGATAATGATCCCCCCGATGATATGTGAAAGAATTTCGTGTTGCGCAAAGAGTTTCGTTTTCAGAAAAACGTTTATACTTATACTTAATTATTATCATTACTGACAATTCTCAGTATATCATTATTATGATTAGAGAATTATCATTATCATTTATGTACACATGTAACGCCCCTAATGCTCATGTTAACTTATGATTAACTTATAAAAGACCGTAAAAAGGTATTTACGCGGATTTATTGCTTCATTTTCAATTTTTTTTAGGCGCGTGCTTTTCGAAAAATTTCCCTCTTTTCACCTCAAACGTTGTTCAAGTCTCTCGAACTGAGAGGATTTAGTCTTTTGAGGAGTTCTTCTTCCGGTTTGACCGAACCAGTTATAAGTTGCTACTCACGAATTCCTCTTAGGGCTACATGCCATCCCGAAAAGTTAGTGGTAAAGATGTTACGAACCAGCATAGCTTTGATAGTCTATATAGTTCCGATAGCCCTTAAGGTAGGGCGTGATACTATAATTGAAGTAATCACCACAGTTATAGTATCTTAAAGCTTAATACCCTTGATGCTTATATATTCACCGAAAGTTTTGCAAACTTCAAGAACTCTGTAGGCTTATACACTATTTTAAACTCATAAGTCAGGTCTATAAAGAAGCAGATGATATGTAAATTTCTTGGGGAAGCTTGTGGTTGCATTGTCATAGAGCCTGACTAGGATAGTAAGAGTTCTAGGTCACTTCCACACCCTTGGGCGTAAGGAGAAATCGGAAATAAAACTCAGAGCAAAAAACGGATTCTCAAATCTCATTTCCTAAATATTTAAATCTCTTGGTCTTTGTCTTATGCAAAAGGGACTGGTTATCGTTGAACTTAGTCTACTATTGGTCACAAGTTCAGATATACAGCCTATATGGCTATAGTTAGACCAGAAATTGGATGTATCAAACAATCCCGAAAGTGAGTAAAAAAATTATTGTTAACCATAGAGCCACAGGGGAGCCGTGGATATGGGGAGTAGGCGGGAGGTGAAGGCTTAGGCTTTAGGCTACCAACCGACAGGTCACCATCCCAAATGACTCCCGGGGTCGATACCGTGCGCGCGAAAATCCAACCGAAATAAAATCGTGTAATCTCGAAAATTGTTAATCGAAAGAGAACAGCATTGATCAATATTTGTTGACCTCGCGTTCCAGATGTTCTCCTCAATGAGAAGGTAAATATTTGATGCTAGATGGAATGGAAGGTAACGTGTTTGAATTGTGTAATGAGCGATGATGGTTCAGAAGTTACGAAACGGACAGAGAAAGAGAGAGAGAATCTCTTCGGCCAACGTCTTCTTCACCATCTCCTCTCTCATTTGTAACAAAAACTCATTTGTTACAGAAAAAAAGAGCGAAGCCCCTCCGAGGGGCCCCCTCTCTCACTCCACCATCTCCGAGGGTCACGGGTTCTCTCGTTTAAAGGCCGACGACGGCCTCGACCGCCTCCCACTTACACATCGTTACATATTCAAAGAAGAAAAATTGAAGATAGAAAGCTGCTCTAGTTTCCACCCCCGCTCGTTGCCTCTCGCCCCCCTGTCAGTCAGTCAGTCACGGATGTTTGAGTAACCTGGACAAGGTTTACGTGGTCTCGAGACCTTTTGGTATAGAACGCTCGAAGGTACGAAAATGAAATAATTTTTTATTTATTTTGATTTTGGCTTTGACGCGTGTTGACATTGTGCGACACTTGGAGTAGTCATGTGACCTCAGGCGACACACCTTAACTCGGTAAGACCTCGACCCTATAGGCAAACTTGGACTTTTTTTATGGGTTTTGTTTTCTATGTTGACATTTGCATGCCATCTGACCTGACACACCTAAGGCAACAAACACTTTAAAGACCTCGATTTTTATACATATTACAAACAACAATGGTTTCTATTGTTGTGTGGTGTTGTTGTTGTTGTTGTTGTCGTTGGTTGTGGTGTTGAGGAGGCGAAGAGAGGTGGAAAGATGGAAATTAGCGTGGAAAAGAAGATGAAATCGGCGTCTGTTCCCCCGCCAAAGAAAGAAACATGATTCAAGTGATGGTAAATACCTCCTCGGGAGAAGGTGCCAGAAGTGTAAACACGAAAACAAAATCTTTGTTCTATTTACCTCCTTCCACCCCCATTCACTCCTCTCCTCACCTTTTTCGGGGTTATCATCTGGAGTAGGAACTACCAGAAGTCACAATCAAACACTTTCACTTCTCAAAGCAGAGATTTCCATAGGTAGATGACACAGAGGAGGGTGTGTGTGAAGATCGGTAAAGATGACCCCCCTACTGTAGACAGGAACACATTTTGAGGTTGTTTGGGTAGCGGCTAGCCGAAAAGGATGAGCCATCAACCTTTCACGAGAACGTCAATCAAACTGAAAACTTTTTTCTTTTTAAATAATAATTCAAATGCCGAGTCTAGGTGCCAGGGATTCAGGATGACCCCACTGAACTCGGTTGGGGTCTCGGTGGCGCACTTTCACATCGAATCAGTGGGCCTACGCGTTTTACAGTTGAAGGCCCCGACTTGTTTACGTCATCTCTCCAATCTTTGGTCTGAAGTTTTCAGAACTCATGCGATTATCCATATCATCCAGAGATCAGGAAGTGGATATGTCTTCTCAAAGACCTGTAATATTGTTAACATTTCATTTAAGGGGTTTTAAAGCCGCGTCACGGGGATCCATTGTTAGTTCTCCTTGTGTCACATCTCTGAAAGGCTCATACAGAATTTGATAATGTGTTTTGGGTTCTATCGTTTCAAACTCTGACCTGTTGATGTTAGCGGTACCGAATCACCTTTGTGATGTCTTTAGTGGTTGAAACTGATCACTGCCTGTATCATTTTTTTGCCGTAACCACAACTTTTGGGCTTTTTAACAACGTTGCTTCCATAGTCTATAACCTACCTAATGCTGTCAACAGCTCCGATCGTGATTCTTGTTTCCACCTCTTAATATTCCGAGTGCTTACAGTTTTGGAGATCTGTGACGCGGTTTATCAACCCCCAGCCTCACTCAAAAGTTTGGTATAGACATTTAAAAATAGGTTGTTTTGAGTTACCGGCGTACAAACGTTCAAAGCATCCTCTGAAAGCGTTTCGCATTAAAAATAGTTATTCATCCATGCAATTATATTATAAATACTATGAGTGTAAATTTTTTATTATGTATCGGTAACAACTCATATTATATAATTATGGTGTAATTTACCAAGAGATTATTATTGGATCTATTAGCATATATTTAATCGCTTCTTTGAAATATTAAATTTAGTGTTATTAGGTGAAAATTTTTTTATTATTATTTTAAATACGTAAACGTCAAAGGAAACGTCGAGGAACGCTGACAAAGAATTAGTACTGATGGAGAGATGAAAGGAGTCGTTTAGGATGGTATCATTGTAACCGGTTTATACTAAGCTCGATGGAGTTTTTAACACTGGTGACGATAACTGTCGGACATAATCAACTTTTGTGTTGGTACCAGTGTGTGTTGTTAATATGACGATATATAACTGCTGCTGTTTTCCCGTTTCATGCGGGGTCAGACTTTCTTGTAATTTTCTTCCAAAATGGCCTATCCTGGGGTGCCACCAAGAAGATAAAGAAACTGCATCATAGGCTCAAAAAACAGTGAACACTTAGAAAAACCACGATTTTGGGGTATAACGCACAACAGACTGTCAGAAAGGAGAGAGAAAAACTTTGATAGTTTACCTATTTTGGGCTGTAGCTATCACATTTTTGGGACCAAGACAAAATTTGAAAAACTTCAGGTTGAGGGTCCAGAGGGGGTCCATTGGGGAAGGATAGGGTTCGGATTTAATCTAACTTATACTGATGATGCCAACAACAGAAAATAGATGGTATATTATAGACGATTATGTTATTTTTATCTTATCATTGACAATCCACCAGCTCTATGTTTCTAGCATTAAGAAGAGCAAGAAGATTCACGATTTTAGTATATATTATATAACAATATACTATCTATGTAAGAAAGTTTGTAGAAAAGTTAGATATTACGGTAAATTTGAGTTTTTTGGTATCGTCAGGTACATGCAAGACTCTGGCAGCTTGTTAAAAACCTTCAGAAGTTTAGTAATCACAGTAAAAAATGATATCTAGTCCTTCTATGCTGATCTTTCGACCAATCCTTTCTTATCCTTGGACACCACTCTCTTCAATTCCTCAAACGTCGTTCTCTCTACTACCCCAGGCAGGCGGGATTAGCTACATACCTCCACGAATAATAGTCATGGTGACTAAATCCAACGAAGGTTCCACTGGGGTGGATACTTTGTCAAGAATCATACAGAACGAATGCGAAAATTTAAACAATAATATTAGACCGTTTCGTAACTATCACGAATGACAGGACAGACAGAGAAAGTCTTCAACAGTCATGGAGACAGGATTTTCAACTTCTTCCAGGAGAAAGGGAAGCTTAGTTCGTCGAGGCAGAAAGAAACATGGGAGAACTTGGGAAGTCCGAACAAGATCTGTTGAAGCGAGATATGGTGCGACAGAAGCCCAAAGGCCCTAAATCCCAGGAGAAACCTAAGGCGAAAACTGAAGCGAGATGGAGAAAAGAGCAGAGGAGGAGTAACAGCCAGTATTGGGCTGAAATGAGCGACGATGAAGAAGCCACTGTAGTTCTAATAGCGTGGTCCTTAGCCGGCTGAAATGAAGAAGAACAAAAAGAAGATTGTTTCGTAAATAGATTAGGTTAAATTCAACCACCTGCATAGGTTTAGGTTTAATAAATAGATGGTAGTAGTTCAAGCAATGTAAAAAATTCAGACAAAATCCCAGTTTAGTAATTATGTATCACCACTACTATCAACCTTCATTAGATCAAGATTGTCACTGGAAAATGTTTATAATGTTGGAGACGAGTTGTCAAGGGAAAAAAGTCACGATAGATAGTCACGGGTCAAAGTCTAGGGAAGGTCACAGGAGTCAAATATCACGGAAGGTATCAGCGGGGAGAAAGGTGTCAGAAGTCAAAGATCGAAAATGGGGTTTTCTTGAAACGATGACCAAAACTGACCGAAAAGCGTTCTTCCCAATATAATTTTTTTATCTTTTTTTCTTAACGGCAAAACTAATAGATATTAATATTATTATAACAAACATAAACCAAAAACTTCCACTAAAACATTTTCTCGTTCCTTAGCGAACAGTGGAAAGGATTTCAGAAAGATAGCTAAACAACCCGAATCACATTCACTACAATCGCAATATTTCGCAATCGGAGTTATTAACAGTGTAATTATTAATCGAAGACACACTAGATCCGGGCAGACTGACAGACAGACAGTGTTTTAATCCTTCCATCAATATATGCGCGCGTGGGTAGTCTGTTTGAAAGCGGGTCATGCGTTTTTCCGGCACATACGCACACACAGTCTTATGTATATTGATGGATACATAGATTACGTTACATTATTAACCCATTTATGGCTACTGTTCCATTACTGGACCAGCACTCGCTTGACAGATATTTGCGTTCTAATGCTCAAGGACACAGACGAGTTGTGACTTGTCTCACGTGTGTTATCCAGTTAGTGGTTCAGAGGCCGTGCTGAGAGGCTTTAGAATTTACAGAACTCATTTATAAATGGGTTAAATAGGTCCACTTGCTGTACTGTTGTGGTCATGTCATAAATAATGCACACTCTAGTCCGTAAATTATAATTTGAGAGACCAGGAAAAAATGTTTTGATAAATTAAACACACCAAGTAGAATCGTTTAGAGAAGTGATTATCACACCACGATCATCATCGTATTTTATTTATTTATTTATTTAAATAAATAGGTAACGCCGACGTATAATCAGGCGCTAATTTGCAAAAAGATACCAATTAAACCGTCTTCTTCTTTCAAATCGCAGAGCATCTCCAAGACAGCTTTCTGTATAATTCGGATGATTGACAGTCCGTTCGGCTCTTCAGCTTCACTTCAGGTTCCGAGAAACGGTTTCCGAAAGTTTTTCTCTTTAAGCTCTTTTTAGCGCTTGTCAAGTTCTCTTTCGTCCTCTCTCTCCTTCGCTTTTCTCCTCATCCACCCTTGAAGACTCGTTTTTTGGTGGTTTCGTTTGAAAGCCTTCTGGGATTTGCCTTGTCTTTTTTTTGATCTTCTTTTTTTATCTCCATCTTGACAAGTAAAGGAGTAAACCGAAATCACTTTAACACAGTCATAGTGTTCTGTCCTGATGGCAAAAGGTAAAACACCTTAAAAGAGGACAGTGGGTTAATTTTTATTCAGCTTGTAAGTTCAACCAATTCAATTCCATCTATCCTGAATCGCATATAATGCTATAATGGTCACAAAAAGCTCACCGATTCTAGGTCTTGTTCTAGAGGAAAGAGCTTTGGTCTAGAGAGAAGAAGGCCGAGTTCTGTATTAACCAGATGTTGACATAAGAAATCTATAGGAAGAATATAGTTAACATCTCTCCAGCGAGTAGAGGAAAGCCTCAAATGATTTCTACCCTCGTGTAGAATGTATGAGTCAGCACTACACCGGGTATGACCCTCTCGTGCCCGGAAATCGTGACAGAAAAGGAAACCAAGTCTGTTCATAAGACTGATGGCATGTTGGACCCAAGTTGTGAGATCATCGTCCGATCCTTCTCTCTCTCTCTTCCCATCAACGACTAATCTTAATGAAATCTTATTTTGACTCCGAGGAGGGAATAACCGTTGACTACTTCTGACGGAAGTCGTTTTCCCCTTTTCGCAACTCCTCGTTCGACCTTTTGATTAACCCGAAAAGAATAAGAACGAGAGCTACAAGAAGTAGAAAAGTATTTCAGGTATTTTTTCTTGGGTCCTCCACCAACTTTAACCTCCGTATCTTCATAAATGTTCTTGGCTCGTCCCTAACTAAATCATTCGTGAAGACCAGGCGGTTTCCTCCTTGAAGAAGAACATCGAAAGGTTTCAAGTATTTCTTCAGACCAGCGAGCCACCTCAATCCTTCTGCGTCCTCACTCCTTACCAAATCCCTCCATCCAAGACGTCTCAAAAGACATAGGTCACTCGACTCCCAAACACGCTTCTCTTAGTCCAGTCTCCTTATTCCTCTCCTGCTTTCCCATAATCTCTTTCCATACCTCTTCTCCATTCTCCTCGGGCTTTTCCAAACCGTTCCTGGGGCCATCCCACTGATCTGCTCCCAAGACTTAACTCGTCAAAACTAGTCCGAACAACGACATGGTGTTTCATGCTTGGAGACAGATGGCAGTTGGCAAGGAGTGGACTCAGACACACCAGACAGTTGCTGCACTACCTCCACCTCCTAACCGTTTCCCTTTCTATTTCTACCATTTTTCTCTAAGTAATTAAATTACTTTGGTCTTCTACTTCCGACATAAAACTGGTACAAAAAAGAAAGACAGACGATGAGAACTGGATTTTATTAGATAGGAATTGAGTTGAGAAAATCGTTTCCTGAGTAGATTGTGAAGGTAGATAAGTCGCGAACGGTTTTCGCTCTTCAAGTTCGCATATGTTATGATCTCGTAGAGTCATCGAGCTTCTGAGAGTTCCCGAGTCATGGTCTAATAGCTAACCGACCAGCTGATTGTTCTGTGTGACAAATAACCTTGCTATTCACAAAGAGTACACCAAACCTTGATAAACGTTTTAAGCCAAAAAAGTCAAAAATAAGGTTCGATTGGACACTATCATCCAATTGCAACTTCGATGATGATTTGACTATCGATTCGATGGCCACTCGAGAGAGAGAGAATGTCGGAATAGAAAGAAATGCGTGTTTGCACAAAAAGGGACGGCGCGCGAAGAATGTGCGCCCGCGGAAAACATTTGGTAAGCTCGAAAACTGAAAAGGCGGCTAAAAAAGGTGTGAAAGACTGGCAGGCAGGCAGGTAGGGTACAGGCACAGTACCCCGACCTCTGCGTTAATATTTACCAAGTCATTCTTCCATATCAATATTGTTTATAGAATGGCATTGTTTGGACACGTACCTTCTCAGTTAACATCTGACTCAACTCACAATCGCGCTTTTTTAAGTTTTTAATCGCTTGTAATTATTTTTTATCTGGCAATTGTAAACAATGTGGAACATTCACTTAACTCCCATTTTCGTAAGGCCTCCCTCTCTGCCCCTTGACCTCCACCTCCTCCTCCTCCTCTTTCTTCTCTCGCAGTTGCTTTTTGTTTTATCTTTCGGAACTCAAATTTATGGGGTAGAAAGAGCGTGAAAGTGGTGACAAGAGAAGATGACCATTCAAACCATCATGTGAACGTGGCATGAGTTTTCTGGAGGGCGGGGGTGTTTAAGGGGGTCATTTAAACCTTCACAAAAATTATGTTTTAATTTCTTTCTTGGCGTCGATGACTGCTAATAAAGATAAAATTTTGTCGTATTGACTTTTTGGTGGCCTAAGTGATGGACAAAATATATCTCTTAAGGGACATAACTTAGAAGCGTACGAAATGGGTCTAAATCCTGTTTTGTCACCCCCGGATATAGTGGGAGAGGCCTCGAATTCACTACCATAACCTCTATAGTCAGCACAAAATTACAGACCTCCCTAATATGATCCGTGCAAGCTAAAAAGATACCTAGAGTGACTAAACGACTGATACCATTCACAAAAGCTCAAGAAAAGACAAAAAGCAGAGCCGAGGCCCGTTCAAGAACCTCAACGACCCGGATATAGCACACCTCTTCCCCGGAACGACAATTAACCTAATCGCTCAAACCTATAAACTTCCATTTGATCGTTTGAACCTGATACGGAAAGCCATTAGCTTGGTGAGAGAGAGGGAGGAGGGGCCTTTGGAAAACATCACCAAATGGAAAACCGTAATAAAATTGATTTGTAGCTCGACGTTCGTGATGATAGTGATGCGGGAACAGAAATTAGCAAGAAAACACGTAAAACCATGATGATGGGGGCCGGGAGGAGAGGAAGGGAGGAGCGGGGGTGAAAGAAACAGCCAAAGACTCAGGCAGGAAACGGAAGAAGAAGAGATGTTAGCCGGGAGGCAAACACCAACAAGACATTCCGCAACTGACTTGACAGAATAACAATATGAAGCTAAGCATGACAGAGACAATTTTTGGGGGTCCACTCGAGAGGAGTCATTTCGCGTAGTCAATTCGAACACACACGTTGAAAATTTATGTGAACGGATGTGTGGTGTGGTGTATGTGTGGAGCGGATGGAATGAAAAAGAAAAAAATATTTTACGATGCAAAATTCTTGTCAATAACAAAAAGGAAAAAAAAAGTCATTTGGATGGCGTTCCCGAAGTAACAAGTTCAGTCTAAGGTCAACTTGTTCAGAGTCTACCTACACGGGAACACAAATCCACCGCCGCCTAGTTATCGAGCCAAATGTTTGCTCCGATTTACCGAATTTCATTTAGAAAAAAAAAATTTGCCCCGAGGCCTCCGAGATCTTGTCTTCTGCTCCATTCGACGTCAAACTATACCCCACCTTCTTTTTTAACCTGTTTAACTTCATGGTCATCGAGACCCCCTCATCAGACACGGGTAAGGTCGGAACGAGAGTTCGGAGGCGGCGGTGGAGACCCGTGGGCGGCATCAGCCCTTTGAATGACTATAGTGTGTGTCTTCGCCACCCGAAGACACCTGCATTCCATCTTTGTCATCGTCATTATTGACATTTCCTAACAATATTGGTGGTCATGATCAGGGTCGTTGTATTGTCAACTCTGCCATTTTGTTTTCTTTCTTTTGCGTTTTCAAAATCTAAATGACTTCCGGACGAGGTACGTGCTGTGAGGTGTTGAGGTGAAGGTCTTTCGACGGTTTGAAGGTGAAACCGGGGTTGCGCGGTGATTCCATCTTGGATTGAAAGTTGGAAGATTGACCTTTATGATACTGATCTTCTGTCGTCTTTGATGCAGTATCAGTGTCATCTAGTAGATTAGCATCTAGTTGAAGCCATATTCCTTCCTATTTTCTTCTCTGTTATAGCTTTTGTCCTTGATCTTGATGGCCTTTTACCATTCATTTCGGTTAAGGACTGTATTTGGATGAGCTTTCCAACTCAAATCATCACTCTTTGTTCATCTTGGTTGCCGGTTCAAATCTCCTCCTTTCGTCCTGTTCACTGTTTTTGGGGGTCCTCTTTTCCTCTACTGACTTTGAAAGTTCTTCCAGAACTATCATCAGTCAAGATTAAAGTCAGCCTTCGCCTCCGATTCTCAGCATCAAAGTGTACTTACCCTTGTCTTAGAGAGTACGCTCCCTGTTCTCCTCTAGGAAAAAGCCTGGGAATAGTGATGAAGGTAATGAGCAGCCAATTAGTATGCAAGACTGCACGTGAAGGATTATACATAAAACCTCAACTATAACAACAACTATCTCTTCAAATCCTGGGGTTGTAGACTCTAGACTACTCTAGATTACTAATTAACTATTGTAGATCAGAAATGGCGAACATGTGGCACGTTTGAAAATTTTGATGGCATGCAGAAAAACAAAATTATTATTTTTTAATAAGTTCTTTTTGGATAGAAATTAATTAAAAATTATTTGTGGCACGTCACCTACTTAAAGACAGAATTTTTATGACTTTGTGGCACGGACATAAAAAAAGGTTCGCCATCCCTGAACTAGATGAATCGGGTTCTTAGAAGTATGTAGTCTACAGACGCAGGACTCGAGGGGATAGTTTCTAGTCTGATGTATGTAGGCCAGCTACTAGCCAGAACAGAGCTACCGGAAAATATAACACAAATGAACAGTCATCGCGTGGGCAGGCTAGGTTAGGGTTTGGCACCAACCTCGACCACAGCTGCAGGAGTGACTTGTCTCCTTGAAAGCCTAAAGGCTTTACAAACCCAGGAAACCAAAGCCAGAACCACTTTTTCATCTCATTCAGGTTCAGGTTAGTTATAGTTAAGGTTTTATCTCTAATAGTTGCATACTGATTAGCAAATCACTGTCTTCGTCACTATTCCTAGACTCTTTAATCTTAACACACATCTAGAGGAGGAAGAGATAACTGACTTTAACCGAGAATGTATAATAAAAAACGTTTAATAATCGTCCTCAAGACCTTTACAAGTCAGCAGAGGAAACCAGAACAGCAAATAACAGAGTAATAGGACAATCTGAGCTGACAGACAACAGATTATCAACGTCGAATTCCCTGAAACAAATTTTGAAATGGAAAACTCATCCAAATACAGTTTTTAATGAACAAAAATGCTAAAGGGTCATCAAGATCAAGGACAAAAGCTATAACAGAGAAAAATAGAAAGGAATATGGCTCCAACTAGGTGCTAATCTACTAGATGACACTGATAAAGACGACAGAAGACACTCCACTATCCACAACACAGCCATTACCACTATTCCCTTCCTCAGAGAGAACCAGGACATGACACCACACCTCTCTTCATCTACCTACTGTAACAACCTGCTGATCAGTCAAACTGGACCCAGCCTCCCTGTTAAAATCTCAAAACTTTTTGTTCCGAATCCAGTCAGACCGGAAATGGAGGGAAAAAATCACAAGAATTTCATTTACAACAACAAAAACTGAAGAGAAAAATTTTAATTAATATCATAATAGGAAAGGATAAATCAAAATGGCCGCCTGTTATCCGCCACCATAAATAAATTAATAATAATGATAATAAAATTTTTTTTTCCTTTTTCATTCAGGTTGTATTGAAAATTACCTTTCAAAGGTTGGTAACAGGTTGACCGAAGCATTTGCTCTCATAAATCTGAATTCAAATAAAAAAAATCTTTCAATAAAAGAAGAGAATTTAAAATGATTGTGTAGATAATTTGGTTAATAAATTATCTGTTGACTCGAGGCTAATGAGATGGTCATTTCCCTCACGTTTATTTGTTTCTATTTATTTATTTTTATTGGTCTCGAAAACTACAGCTAAAACAGCTTTAAGTAACCAGCACCTAACAGAAGTTTCAAACTTCCTCTCGGCTGTCTTTAAAGGTGTTAATGTGACCGGTTTTTTTGTTTCTTTGTGTTTGGTGACTGGCTGGATGGTTGGTTGGAGGAATTCACACTGAGTCGTTAGATGATGATGGAGAGGAGAGGGTAGGAGGAGGGGGCGAGTCTGCTGTCAGTTGGCGCGCTATTGTAGTGGTTAGTGTTTTGTATTTATGCATCATCACGTCATGGATATGTGTTAGATCATCGTAGCTCATTATTTGGAGACCGGGTACCTGATGTCAGTTGGTGTCCCCCATTTGTAGGCTTTTAGGTCGAATGTTTTGGTCGATGATTGCTTCCCCCCACTGGTTTTTTGGTGTCTGCCGATGGGGGAGGCAATCAAACAGATCATCTCGTTTCCAACCCATCGTTTCTGGTTTTTGTCTTAATATTCATCTTGTAGCCTGATTAGGGTCCTGTTGCGTGCAATCCTGACACCTTCTAAGAGGTGTTTGTATCTCCTTCTCATCTTCATGACTCTCCCCCTCCGAACACAGGTTTGGTCAAAATCCGGGGTGTTTACATTTGGTCATTTTGCTTAACATTCTTCTTTTAGCTTCGGAAAGATCTTGGAGTACCACCAATGAGTATGACTTTCCGGGATCTTAGGCCATGTGTCGTCTGACTTCTTCCTATGTGCTGTTTCGTTTCCTTCTTTCGTCAAATATCCTAAATACGTGAGCTTCTGCCTTAATTTGCTGCTGCAGAAATAGTTGAACACACCCCCACTACGATGTCCTCTACATCAAGGTATTCAAGCGGAGCATCATTTGAGTGTGTGGCCAACTGTGTCCTCTTCTTCATCACAGTAGTCAGATATGGCGGTGAATCGCCGTCTTTCCTTTCCATCCACTCTTATAGGGGTGGAAGGATAGTCACCACAACGCTCTTATTTGTATAATCTTTAAAAACATAAAACGTGGACGTGGAAGATGACTCAAAATCTCAACTCACAGATTCACAACCCAATCCAAGCCCATTTTGAGTTCCGTTCTCACTGGAATAGGTTTCTACAGAACACAAACTGTTGCCCTTCCCCCTCCCCACTTCTCCCTTCCCGTCATTCAAAAACAAAAAAATAAAGAAACAGAAATTATGCTACCGCGCTATTAGTTCCTTATCAACTTGCGACAATATAAAATGTTATTTTACGATTATTCCTCTCTCCGCCATATTTAATTTTATTATTAAACAATAAAATGTTAAATTTTATTGTGTTTTGAAACATTTTTGAAAGCCCAAAACGAGTTTTTTTTATAATTCCAAGTAAGAAAATTTTTTTTTATTTTAATAAAGTCATATTCAAATGTCACCCCTGAGCAAAACGACTCCTCTCTCTCTCTCGTTACTGCCAACCACTGCTCCCACCGCCCTCCATCATCCGACCAAAAAAGCAGTTAAAGAAGGCGATCGTACGGAGGTCAATCCAACCTCCTCCTCCTCTTCCTCCAACCACCACTCCTTTCCATCCTCTTAATTATTTATTATGAAACTGGACGAGTTTAAATTCTTTTAAGTCTTGAGGTCGAACTAGTTAATCAATATTCAGGTATGAGTACCTAACTATCGGAAATCACTCTTAGAAGATGTCGTTGGATGTGTTGTGTGCTTATCCGACGAACGATCATCTCGATTTGTTCGTGTTGTAGATGTGGAGAATCGTTGGATGGTGTTCGAGACATGGGAAAAGTCAATGGAAAGCTGAGTTTTATTAAAGTGTGAGATTTTGGAATCGTTAGAAAACTCAGTTTGAAGATTTTCTTTTTTAGATTCAAGCTTTCTAGAGCTTTGCCTCGTTTCTCTTTTTATTAAATTTACATATTGTTGGATGTTGACGGGTGTTTTTTACCGCTCGACGTTTTTTTTGTTATTTATTACTTCGCAAGTTATTTTTTTTTCAATAAAAGATTTGTTGAGTGTTGCGAGAGAGTTTTTTGCTACAGGAAAGAAATTGGCTCACACGAAAACCGTTTATCTTTATTTATTAGTGAAAGCAATTAAATAAATTGAGATTATGCATCGTTTTATGTGACTTATTAGTCTCATTGCACTTGTTGAAAGGGTTAGAAAACTTTTGGATTTATGACCTGACGTTTTACCTTCGAGTCTTTCTTTTTTTGTTTTGTCTAAAGTCGAGTGCAGCGGCGTGGCGGCTTCCTAACACCCAAGAGAGAGAGATAAAGGTCAGACAAATGCAGTAAAAAACGAATGGAGTGACGAGGTTGTTATATATGAGTTACAGTTTGAAAACAGAAAACAGTTTGCACAGATTAGCTTTCAAGCTTCCCTTTGATTTAATAACAAACCTCTTGCCTGTCTACCTTCGCTGCTTCTTTTTACTTTTTACTGTACGTTTACCTTTCTCTCGCCTTTTCTTCCTTTTAGTTTCCTAGGTAGTCTTGTGTTTGCCCTGGCGATTTAACATTACAAACTCTAAATGTAACTTTGAACTGCCCGTCAAGTTCCTCAGATATGGTATTTACATAGGAGGTGAATGTGGCAACCCCGTCGAGGTCTTTGGGGGTGGTAAGTACGTAACAATCAGAATTAGGACCACCCCTTCAACCTTTCAAGTTCTTTGGCGGTGATATTTATATGGGAAGTATACGCGAGAACCCTTAAAGGTGACGAAAGGTTGTGCACTAAGTAATAATACTAAGCACATCCTTTTATCAGGAACTAAACTGTACGAATTTCATTTTAAGAAAATCAGTGTGAGAACAGTATGTCAGAAGTTTGCCACCGCTGTTGCGGAGAAACAAATCAACAATCAAACAACAAAAGGGAAGGCTATGAATCTCCTTTTTCACTCTTTTTGGGCATAACAGGATACGAGAGAGAATTTGAACTCGCAACTTCTTAGTCTGAGACTTAACCACTACACCACAGACCTCCTAAAAGTCAAGAATCTCACGAGTTCGGGTTATGACAGAGTTGTAACATGGTAGATAAAACAAAGGCGTTATCACAAAAGTAGAAATCCTTAAACTGACACTGTTAATGACGAACGTTTCCAAATCAATGGGTTAAGTAGTCTTCCCCAAAGCGGATGGATTCGCGCGCGGACATGAAAGAGCCTCAGGTTCAAATTATTTAATAATCACGAAATATCGATAATGCATCCACTGATCCTTTAATTATGATGTTGTATCAATCAAGTCTTCATTCATTATTTATTGACGGCTTCTTTTTATGGCTTTTTTTTTTTCATCCTCCTTTCAAGTACGCCTGTAAAGCCTCTCCGTGTGTGACTGTGTCTATCCATTGGACAACCATCGGCTCTACTCATCTCCATTCCCTTCTACCTCCTCAACTCGTAAGCCTCTCGGCCAAAGTGGCCTGTTGTAAAATTTGGGCTTAATTGGTTTAACAAGAACGAAAGCAAACGCCATAAAAATAATTTCTTTTTCTCTTCTCCCGGACTCTCCGACATTTTTTTGGACTTTTCTAAAACTAATCGGGACTCACTCACCTTATTCTTCTCTCTCCTCCTCCTCGAAGGCAATTTCTCATTTTGTATTGGTAGTTAGTCATTTGACTGATGCTTTCATCGTTTTCAGAGCAAGGTGATGATGCAATAATCCTTTTGAGGAGTAGGACGTGTATCTGGGAACAAAACCGGAAGATTCAGTTAAGTTTTCCGAATTTGACATAATCCATAATGTTTTAGAAGGAAGAAGAAGGGAAGAGAAGGGGAGTTGAGCAATGTTGGGTGGTAGTTCTCTAGTGTTGTTGGACTGAGAAAGCCTTCAAGAACAAAGACCACACACTTAACAATGAATACCCTCTGGAAAATTTCTGAATCGAGTATAGTTCAGGCTCTGTCCCAAAATCTCCCCGAACGGCTTTGTTTTAACATATGTATTCAGTTTTTCAGAATTCTTTTTAAGGCAATTGACACCGTTCTAGTTTCGAAGCTCAAACTCCCACAAAGTTATCTGCCCGAAGCTTCTAGTCTCATCAGCCAGGGTTACCAAGTACAAGAGTAGTTTCCAGACATACGTTCTACTCGTCCTTAAAAGGCTTTTCGCATCATCACGTTGCCCTGAAAACCTCAGTCAAGGCACTAAGTACCAAGACGGAACGAGAAATTGCCTTCGAGGAGGAGGAGGAAAGAGAGGAGAACGAGGCATGGGGTGTGTGAGTTCCGATTAATTTTAGAAAAAGTCAAAAAACGTAGAAACACCTATTCGTGGTTGCGACTGGGTGTCTTGAATAGTACGATTATCTGAACGTGGGTCAAGGAGCTGAGAACATATAAACAGAAAAATCAAAATCAAAAGTTGGGAAGTTAAGGAAAGGAAAGCAGAAACCGGTAGAATGAGAATGTCCAGTATAAAAGAAGAACCGAATGAACTACTTCGGTACAGGAAACAGAAGAAGAAAATAGAAAAAGTAAAGCAAACGTTTCCGGAAGAACAACAGGCAAACGAATCAGAAGGACAAAAGCACACTGACGCTACACAGACAAGTGTGTTATGAAGGTCTAATCTCCGGACGGTTGTGTGAACATGTCATTGAATTCACCTAACGTGTCTGCCCCTGCCCTCCCCCCGCCATGCCCCCCAACACCGCAAAGAAACACTTTTACCTCATCTACCTTGATCGAAGGCCGCCACTTCGGGGCTGTTGTCCCCAGAATTCCTTCGAATGTTCACTGACCATGGACGTTCACACAAGCTCAAAGGTCAAATTTAAATTTGAACGAAAGGAAAAAACTGGCGGACGGGGGAATCGCTGATGCGGAACTCTTTTAGGTCCTCTCTCTCCCTCTCGCCACGTTTTCTCATTTTGAGCTTTCACATGTCATTTGAAGGAGATGGGGAGGGAAGGGACGGGAAGTTAAGGTCGAATGTTCCATTGGAATGATTTTGATTGCTTAAATTTACTTCAGCTGAATTCCTTTGTCTAATACCACGATAAAAATGGGTTGGATGAGGTGTGCGTTGATGTTTCGATGGGACTTTTTGTGCTTTTCCAAAAGCTCGAACTTTTTTTATATAATTTGACCGCCACTGAGAAGGACATTTTCTTGTTTTTTGGCACAGTTAGCCAATGGCCTTTGGCCAAAAGTTCATCCATCGTAATTTACCATTTTCATTTTGTCTAATAACCGTAAAGATTTCTTTAGTTTTCTTCCCTTCCTATCAACCTTCCCTTGTACCCCTTAGAATAAGCTTCAGGTCTGTACTTCGATTTCCTTCCAAAACTCGAAGCTCTGGGTGGTCGTATCCTGCAAAACAGATAATCCACCAGCCACTGCCGCATAAACCATTCAATTAACTTTATAAAGCACGAACAAGAGGCAGAGCAGGTCATAACGTTCCTTTCTCTTGAAAGTCATGTCGAACTAAACGAAGAGGTAACAAAGTGAAAGATGAACTAAATGTCGAAAACGGGAAGGAAGCTAGGAAAGGGAATGGATTACTCGTCAGGTCATGACAACAACAACAACAACGACCAAAACCGACCCAGAACTTGTTGAAATAAAAACAGACAAGGCAACAACATCAATTGACATTCTCGAAACCGGTGCCAACAACACCTGAACTCATAACAATTTGTCTTCTCCCACTTTCCCTCAAACCGCAACCATAGACGTAAAAAACAACTTCCAAGAACGCCTTTCAAACGTCGCATTACGCTGACGTGACCTTTCTAAAAGCCAAAATTATTTTGGCCCTCAAAATAAATCCCCGCGACCGACCCAACAGAAATGTTTCTTGTCTTTCGGGTGTGGGGTGAGCGGGGGTGGAAGACAAGGGCAAAAATCCTCCTGTCAAGGAAGACACTAAATCTATGACTGTTGCACTCTAAGCTGACAATTATTCTGGTTTCATCCGCCTTGGTGCTGACTCAAATGGGTGGAATGTTTGGCATAGGAAAGTGTGACCGATTCCGATGTCCTCAGACCCTTGAGAGCTATTAGCATGCTGTCACCAACTCTATTAAGAGCAACCATCCCTTTGTAGTGATGAGCAGTGTGAGACTGTTCTTTCTGAACCGATGGAAAGCTCTACTCCCAAACAACGTCGCCTAAGTCAGACCTACATCATGAAGGAGTCAAAGCCAATCTTAGAGGGCACGTAATCCATGCTCTCATCGACCGGGCTATCAAAGAATGAAAATGTTAGTCCTCCTTCCTTCATTTTTCCTACTTCCAAGGCGTCGTTTTGTAAAAATGATAGTCTGTTTGGGCTATGGGAACCAAAGTAAAGATGATGACACATTTCTCGCCAAGCCTTCTGTTCAAATATCTCTAACCCGTAACAGCTCTGAAGTCAGGACTAGTCAGCCCACTTAGTTAGGGGATCTAGAAGGTAACCCAATCACCTTCTGGGCTATCTTCTGCCTCTCCTATAATCTCCTGTTAGCAATCGGTTCAGCCTTTTTCCTCTTCCACGAAATGACCTGCAATTGGCTAGTAACGAGAGTTAAATTGATGTTAGTCAGATCCTCGTCTTCCGTTCTGCCACTTTCTTCACCCATCCAGACGTCGTGTACAAGTCTAAAAAAATTAGTTTTTTCGAGAATTAATTAGAATAAATTATTTTGCAAAAATCATGTCAAAATCTGAAAAATAAATAAATAAAAGATAAAAATCAAGACGCTTGAAAACTTTTAAATAATAAATAAATAAATAAATGTTGTGGTGCCTCGAGGTAGTTGGTGTTGTTGTTGTTGTAGTTTTCGTTTTTTCTTCTCTTTCATTTCCTTCTCTCTCGTTTTTTTTAGGCGCGCTGTTTTTTCAGGTATTTTGCAAAGAATGGGTTAATTGTGCCCACGAGCTATGTTCTCTCAGTCTTCGTTTACCCCGATTCACGGCGCCTCTGTTTCTTTGTTTTTGTTCTGGTTCTCCCTCGTTTGTGGTTGGTGCAACTTGTTGTTACAGGTTACTAAAAGTTCATCAACACTTTTGACTGATGGAATTTGTTTGGAGCATTCTTCCTTTGTCATGGAGGATAATCTCGCACAGGGTGGATTTTGCCTAGGTTCAGTTAGACAAACTTGTTGATGGAAAACCTGTCAAAAGACGACCGTACAAGATTGTATGATGCCCTCTATAATCGCGTCGGAGGTTAGGGCTGAAAAGTGTTCGAGGAGGATATTCCAGTCTTGAGATAGTTCTGATTTCTGGGCTATCACGGATGACAGTACGGATGTCTAGCCAATCAAAGTTTCCTCATCTACATGACATTTTGGTTCTCTTTGTTCTTTTGAACGCAAAAAAATCATATTAGCCCAGATAGACTAACGTTAGTTCAGGAAACTTTTCTACTCATGACGGTCCTAGGCTAGACCACTGGCGTCCTTCCAATCGACACTTCTCGTTCCTCGGGCTTCCTTCAAATTGACCTCCAATTTGGCTTTGGTACGTCTCCACTCGTGGCGTGCCTCCCATGTCATCCGAGAAAGGCGTCCGCATCTTGTGTCTGAACCACCAGAGCTGGTTTACTTCGATTGTTTCTTCCAGGAGTATCATACCAGGAAATGATCGGATGCTGTTGTTTTTGACTGTCTCTTCTGATTAAATCCGCCGCCTTACTCAGAAACCGCACTTCGGTGGCTTGTAATTGGCTTCTATGGGTCTATAAGAAATGCATTTCATAAATATTGCACACTTTTGTGACGAATTAGTGTCGTAAATAATATAGAATTTTTTGGTTAATGCATTTTATAAATACTGCTTGCTTTATAGGAGGACATACTGTATTTCATAAATATTACACGTTCACGGAACATTCATTTCATAAATATCGCACACGCTTACTAGCAATATATTTCAAAAATAATGCACATTTTCATCTAAAGATCATTTTAGTAGTGATGGACGCACATTATTCATAGAAGACATGAGCTTTCGCTGTTAAATTCACCAGAAATGCTGCACCAAGTCTCAATTTCATGATTCGGCCTCGAGTGCACAGGGTTAGATGAAGACAGAGGTCCAGTCGATGGCAAGACGGACGATGAAAGAAATCAAATTTAATTAAATAATTTCCATTTCAATCAAACAAACCACAACCGATTCCCGAATTCCCAAAATAGAACAAACCACCACCACCAAGGGTGTTCAACCACCCCTGAACGGTCATCATCGACAATGAGACAAGACAGGTAGACAGACGGATGTGAATGGTCGCGATCCGCGTGGTAGCGTTCATTCGTCGTGAATATAGTGCGGTACCCCCACCTTGAATCCACCTGTTGCAATAAAATATGTTTCTTGCACTTGTTTAGTGTTCTTCTGACCACGATCGAACGCTTTTCCTGTCATCGTTTTCGTTTTGTTTTTACCAGACAAAATATTCCGCGTTTTTACGTGTTCGGATTAACTCGTTCGTTATTGTGTTTGTTTAATTCCAACGAATTCTTTCAAAAGTGTAAATGTTCACAGAGAATCAATCCCGGTTTGTTCTTGTTATTGTTTCATTTTTCAATTTTTTTTTTTGGTTTCAAATTTTCAAAATGGTGTTTGTGCGGGTTCGAAAAGTTATCTACACCCCAAAACAACACATAAAACAATGGATAATGGAGCTGAAATCAGGAAGGAGAAACTACAATCCAATTAACGCACCAACCGATTTTTTTTATTTTTATCACAGTCAGCAATTTTCGGAAAGTTGAACGGGTTCAAGACACGAAAAGAAAAATGGCGTCCAAATAGGTTATCGAAGTGACCGATGCACAATTTTGTCGACGAAATTATTTTAAAATCCATACCTCACCGATTTGTTGTTTTGGTTTTTTTTTCGCAGTCGAATTTGTTTTGAACGTGTGACAACGTTTCCAAGGCGGTCGTCTCGTGCCACGTCTCAACGGTTTTTATTAGAAAAATTTGGATTGTCTATCATTTTACTGTGTGAACCCTTTTTTCTTTCTTTCCCCGAGGAGTTTTTCAATTTTGTGTTCCGGAAATTAAAATTTGAATCTTTGTCATTTGAAGATCTCGAGTGATTGAGCTAAATTTATTGAATAATTATCAAAAATTATTGATTATTAATAAATCGGAGTTATTGTGCGATTTGACCGGAAAACTTGCTTTAAACATGTCGTCTTTACAGTGTTTTCGTATTTCGTGTTTTGTTTCCTCCTCTCTCTCTCCTAATCGAAAGACAGTGACGATTAGTTTAAAACTATAATTGTTTATAGTCTATCTAGACTATTAAGTTGAGTAGTTAAGGACTTAGAGCTTTGAGGCCGTTTAGCAAAATTTTGAGACAAAAGTATCACCAAAGTGACTATTTCTTTGACACAATCTGTGTTTAAAATCAAATTTTTAAACAATCAAAAATTGTAGGGCTTTATTATAACTTAATTATAGGCCGGAAATGAGGAGTAACAATTTGGACATGAAAACCGAGGATTTCATATATTTATGAAATAGATGTTTCTGTTAAGCTTAACAATAGACCAGAAATGAATGATGAATAAAAATAAGGGAGATGAATAAATTTAATGTGTTTGAAAAAATTTGAATTGTTTATAGTCTAGTTAGTCTGTCAGGCTAGTTAGTGAATGATTTAGAAAGTTAAAGAAACTTAGCGAAATTTTTTTTCTCTGAGGACCCAAAAATATATTAAAAATTGACCAGATATGAAGGCTAACAGTTCGGTTGCAAATGGTTTATCGAAATTTTTGGACAAAAGTTGAGCCAATATTTGGTCTTATTTGTGTCTCAAATCAAATTTTAAAATTTCCAAATCTTGGAGAGGCTGAAAATGGGCTAATAATAATACACCAAATATGAGAACAAATTCAGAGATGGGGAGGGTTGAGGAATGAATTGCGTTTGTTAACTAATCATGCGACTCGAATATTGTTTAACCAAGGGCTTCAAAACTTTTGGCTGAGTTGTAACCAATTTGGTGCTTTCAAAGAGAAATCCAAAAAAAATTTGTAGACGTTTGGCTATGACACGATCTCAAATCAAATTTTTAAAATTTCAATTACTCCGAGGAGGTCTAAGGTATAGTGGTTAAGTGCCAGACTATGAAGTTATAGTCGCAGATACTACCGTATCGTGTTCTACCCAAAAAGGATGAAAAACGGGATTGTAACTCAACTACAACTACAACTATAATTATTTTCGGTTATTTTGGTCAGACGTTTCGCCTTATATCCCATCCAAAGACACTCTCGATGGAATAAAGCTCATCAATTAACTAACAATAGAAGAAGAAAGACAAAATTAGGAACAAAAAAAGGAATCGAACCTTTCACAAACTCGAAACAGACATTTCCACCTAAGAAGACAGACAGACAAACAGACAGATAATCGACTGATTCAAATTTATATTCTTTCACTAAAACCTAAAAATTTTGAGGGCCTGAAAAATACGAGAAAACTGATTCGAAAACGATTTGTCAGTTTTGTAGAAAATCGTTTTTTCTTTTTCCTCAATTCAAAAGTGTCGCCAACTTAATATTTAGCCGCCAATTCGTGTTTGATTTACAAAAAAGATTTTCAAAATCGCGTTTCCGGTTTCTTTCTCCCAATCGACCAATTTTTAATTAATTTAACCGAAGGTCATCTCCTGGGTTAAAAATTTTTCTCCGATTTTCTTCGCTTCTTGTTCGTTATCTATCGTTTTTCTCATTAATCCATCCACCCGTCATCCTTTTTGAGTTTCGGTTTATCTATTCTCAAGAAAACCCGAAGCCGAAGTCTCAAAAATCAATCTCAACCGATAGATAATTACAAATCAAGCTTTCTAAAAAAACATCTTCATTCAACTTATTTTATCTTTATCTATTTGACTTGTTGGACTTTTTTTTAGGCAGACAATTGTTTAATAAAAACAAACTGTGTTTATCTAAATAAATTTAAAAACTTACATCTGGATAATTCTTAATAACGCGAAATAGTTCCATGAAGATGACCCTGGCACCTCAGCCGCCACTTTTCTCTGGCCATTATTCATTCTTCTTACTGATGATCTGCGCGTGTCAAATAAATTATCTACCTAGATGGATATTATCAGATAAAACAACGTTTCTCTGTTTTTTTTTATAGTCACTCAAAGCGCGAAAAGAGAGAGGAGGTGGGAGCAAAAGAAAATGTTTTAAAGGAGAGTAACGCCCATCTTTCAAAGAATTTGGGCTGAGCTTTGAGATAGATAAGTTTATCTCTTTCTGTTGCAAATTATTTTTAGCTCTCGTTTTTTATCTGTTTTTGATAATAATGCCGCGCGCGGTTTTTTTGTTGTCTCAAGTCAGCTTGAAAAGAAGCTGTGAATGGATGTGGCGCTAGGTCCGGGTAACATTGGCCAAAGTTCTGGTTTTGGCTATTCGGTGATGAAAAAGCTGAATCAGAAGTGCCAACTTAAATTTACTGGTGAACACGAAAATGCCATTTCCTTTTTTTTCTTAATTGAGATTTAAAAACCGGAACAAATCAAGTTTTTGACTTGGTGGTTCATGTTTGAACAAGAGTCCTTTGGGTAGCTTGATTTCTGGACTAATTAGTTGCTATTCTCTTACCTCCGTGCAGAAATTCTGAGGAATTTTTTACAAAACTAAGATGTCATGTGTACCTGAAGAATTATTTAGACTATTATAGATCTTTTTTTGGGGCTAAACAAGCCGATCGACGATGATATTGTCTATTTTCTTGCGTTTGCCTAGTGGTACTGTCAAGTTTTTGTTCAGAATTCAGACACTGCCTCTGGATAAATTAAACAATATAGATTAAAATAATCGTTTTGAGTTTTTTAACTTTGATTTTTAGGCTAATTAGGCTACTAGTGGGAGTGAAAATTTATTCTCCTATTTCGTCCAGCAGAAGTGTAGGATTTTTTACAGTTTTGTCGCTGTGCCTATTTGAAACGGGACAAGACGGACTAAAATAATAATTTCAAAAAATTATAGCTCTTACTTCTGGGCTAATTAGGCCACAACAAAATATCTGGCTAAAGAAATACGATGAACCACGCATTGGAGTAGTTAAGAGCACCAACTAAAGTCACGTCTACCGGTGTTGAAGCCAGTATTGGCCCAAAATCTGAATCTTTCCTCTTTAACAGCGTAATAAGCATGAAAAATTAGAATTTGAGTGAGATTCCCGCCAAAAATGTTTGGGACCTTTTCGAAGAACTCAAAAAAGGAATTTCCAGTCAAAGAAGCTCAATAAGCACAGTCACTCTACAAATGGATGGTGTCACCCGTAATGACACGTCCTTAAATAACAAAAATTTCTTTTTAATGACCGTCGAGGACGTCATCCTACCTAGAATTTCGTACCTGAACTCTTCAACTAAAAAAAAAGGTTTTGATGAGAAAGAAATGTCACGGAAGGTCAGTGAGCCACCCAACAAACAAATTTGTTTCTTTTTTCTTGGGTTGTTCGCGAGCTCTGGTCACCACCAACTTGTCCTCCTCTCTCTCTGTATTGTGTCCTCACACCAGAGAAAGCTACTCACAGTTGGAGAGAATGTCGCAACAATCTACCTACAAACCTTGGCACCTTTAACCTAAAAGGTGACACAGGTACTAATTAAGAAAGTCATGTGGAGTTGAAATTGTGACCCTACTCTCCTTCCCAAACGCAAGGAGGTGTCGAACGTTATGATGTGGTGTGTGGTATCATTCTCATAATTCGGTACCCATATTATAAGCTGTTACCAAGACCATAACGGAGGTTCACACTGGTAGATGATCGGTAGCAATGAGATGACACTTCTCTTTAGACAGAAACACTCCCAGGAATGAGAACTAGTAGCTGGCTAATCCGTGTCCGAGTTGAAGTGACGGGCCAAAGCCCAAATGGGTCTTCGGTTTGAATGAGTCGGCTGAGGCTAGTGGGAACCCAAGGACTCGAGGGGGGCAGTTGGGGGGTAGAGGCTTGCTCGTACGTGATATTATCTTAAGTCGAAGGCAAACACCGTTTAATGTGTTTGATATTGGCTTGAATTCCTTCGATGCAAGAGCCAACGAGCTAGGGCCGAGGAATTTATGTGTTCGTTACTCTCCTTCAGAGTGGAGGTTGGTCAGAAGGCTGTGTTGATTCGGAGACCATGCATTTCCGCTCCATTTTCCGTTCCATGCTGATCCGTTCATGAAAGTTTTTGAAACGTGGCTTTCCGTTTTATTTTTACAGTTGTTATACTTTTTGAATTTGACTTAAACTCCATTTTGAAAGAAAAAGTAAATAAAAACACTTTTACAAATAAAAAAGTAAAGTTCGATGGTGTTTGGGCATGATAGCTCGTGTGTATATCGTGTGTGAATAAAACAAATGACAACCGGATTATCACAGTGTGTGAGCAACTTGGACCACTTCCTTCCTGTCAAATGATGCGGGAACTGGATACCGTCAGCCCTGTGGTTTGGCCATCTTGGTGTTATTCAGGTAATTAATCCTTTTTGTCTTAGTCTCACCTGTCATCATGGTTGCCGTCTAATGTCAGATGAGAAATCCAAACTCTCAAGAGATTTAGTGCAATTTTACAAAAATCCAAAAACCTCATTTCATAAGTAATGCACAATATCATGCATAGGCCTATAAAAAAATAATTAGCCCGCTTCAAAGACGACAAACGACCATGATGTCTGCCTGTCTGTCTATCACTCTGTTTACATCTCTCTCTCTTGAATCACTCTTTTAATTGGCGGCCGTTTACGAATTTCTCTACCAGGAAGGGGGCGCAGGCCGCCGGCAGAAACAAAATTTTTTATTTTGTTAATTAAACGCGAGAAATTTGTTTCCGCGTCGCGAATTTTAAGTGGGCTCAGGTGGCTTTGATAGCCTCGATGAAGGATTCTTGTTAGCCTTTATAGCTCAACTTGTTTTTATTATTATCATTTAAATTTCTTTTTCTGCAAAAATTTATTTCGGAGGTTTTGGGGCTGGAAACCCGCCAAAATTCAAATTATGTCATTTTCACACTCGATCAACGTGTTTTGTTTTTCCAAAAGGAGGAAGGGAATGAAGGCAGAGTAGGAGGAGGGTGGTACCAGAGGAGGATATTGAATTGATATTGTTAGATCATGATTTCAATAGAATTGTCCCGAAAATAACTTTCTGTTAGCTAATCAATTGTTACATTAGTGCTGAGACCATGTTCACCGGTTACATAACCCCGCCAACCCCTAATGTCATTTGTGAAGACGTCATACAGCATCCAAAGAATTCCTCATCTCTTTATTTTTCTGTTTCTCCTTTCATCCCTCTCTCCCTCTTTCTCTTTCTATTTCTTTCGTTTCTCTTCCTTCCTCTATCTATCCCTCACCTTGTTTCTTTTTCTGTCTGTTTTTCTGTTTCTATGTCTTCCTCTATTTCTCTCTCTCTTCTTTCCTCTTTCTCTTACTATCTTTCTTCCTCTTTTTCTCTCTTTGTATTCTCTATTTAACTTTTACTCTTTTTCTGTACACCCGAAATCCCTTTTCACAAATCCATTCCTAAAATACCCTCTCTTCCTCTGCTTCCTCCTCCTTCGTTTTCGAACAGATTTTTCTCAGGCAACCATTTCCCATAGATGGGAATTAAAGTAGATGAAAGGATAAATAGATGGACAGTTTCGACCGAAAATTTCGTGACTTTTGAAAAACCGGGAGGAAAAAAATTCCTTGGGATTTTCACGAAAGGGATTTTTATCATAACTCATTTCCGGAAGTTTTCCTTTTTTGGGAAACTTCGTGGCTTCAGAATTTTTCGAAAATTCTCTTTCTTTCTTCGCTTTTTCCTCCTTTGAGACGAAGGAGACTGATGTGTGTGAGAGAGAGAGAGAGAAAAGGACTTTTCGTGGACGGCTAGCAAGATTTTGGAATCTTTCACTTTGATCTTTCTCGACTTTTCGTGTCTTTTATGTTTCGATTTGACCTCCCCCCCTTTCCTTATCCTCCTCGAGCCTCCCGTACGATCAAATCCAATCAAAATTCCATTTCACGGTCTTCGCTACCATATTACTCAATCGATACACACAAAAACATTTTTTTGTCTTCTTTTCTTTCTTTCTTTCATTTCATTCCTTTGAGCAGAGACAGGTTTCCTTGAGTCTTCAGCCGAAGGTTAATACTTCATTCTCTCTGCGGTTGATACTTGACCTTGACGGGAGATAAGAAGGAAATGAAACAAAAGAAAATTTATGAAAAAAGCGGGGCAGGTATCCAAGTCGAAACTTCTCCGAAACCTTGCCCCTACTTCCCTCTCTCTCAAGTACCTGGAGAAGGGAATGAGTTAGGTATGGAAGACGATTCATTTCCGGTTGTGACACGCGTGATGGAATTGTGTCCCCCTGACTTCCTGTCCCCGGGACTATATCCATGTAGAAAATGTGTCGACGACGATGTCGACGATGACGATGTCCTTTCTTCTTATCCGGATGCCCTCGTTGATCTAAGCGCTCGACCTTTTGTCGCTCTCGGTGTTTTAATCTCTCGAGTGTTACCTTGATTCGAAGCAAAGCGAATTGATTATTGATCGTCGGTCCTAACAAAAACCACTTGAATCTCTACACAAAAAAGAAAATTGGACCGGAGCCATCGAGGTGACGCAGGTTTTGGATATTCAGGTATGGATGGAAGGACTGACAAGAGTCGAAAAGGTTTTGAAACGGACTTGACATGATTGCGACTGCCTACTTTTATTAGGCGCGTTTTTTAAAGTTGTCTGACTTCCGGTACGTAATGGCGGTTGTTCGGTTGTTTCCATTTCCAAATATCACGTTCCCTCTCTTCTGTTTGTTGATTTCTATTCCATCTTTTTGGCTTTTCCCTCCTTTTTCAGAACATTTGGGATGTCGGTATCCATCTTGTTCCATTGCCATGGTCGTTGGTTCCTGGAGAGTCAGTTGTCGCTTTTATACTGTCACGCTTTCTTCTTTCCTTTATTCCTCAGTCCAAACGCATGTTTTCATCACTTGTCTCTCTCAGGCAACTGTTTTTCTCTCCTCTTTCGTGTATTGAAACGATTCCTTGCCCTAATTATTTGAAAAAGAAGGTTGATGTTAACCGACTGGTTCGAATACCAATTTCGGAAGAAGAATGAAGGACCAACTTCGAAAAAGTCTCGTGAAGAACACGACGAGAGACGGTCGTTACCAAAACCAAAAAAAATTTTCAATTCCGCTTCTAGATTTAGACTTTCAGTTGCATTCCATTTTGAAAACCGTGGTCTTCTGTTCCTCTCCCGTCCTCATGTCTCCCCCTATAGAGCAGAACAGAAGGACGACAACAAAACACAACACAACGCCCAAAACTCGACTCCTCATATATTAAGGATTTAATTTTCTCAATAATTAATTAAAATGTCATCGGAAATGATTCGTCCGGATTTATAAAAGTCACCTTTTCGTTTTCATTCCACCGCCGACTTGAAACGAACTCAACCTCAACGCAAATTTATTTTTAATATCAGAGTTAAACACCCGACACGATCCAGAAGTGGAGTATTTGAGCTGAAAAGTCGATCAAAACTTTTTTAACACCGACCTTATATAATATAAAAGCAGTATAGAATCATAATATTGAATATATAAGAAAAGTTGACAATTTAAGGCTAAAAGTACGAAAATAAAATATATAATATAACAGTGGTGGACAGTATGATTGTCAATTCCTCCTAACTCATATTAGAACAGTTTACAGCTTTGCACTCAAGCGGGTGTCTTTGGGTAAATGAAGCTCGATCACGTAGCTGGCGAAAATCATTGTCAGTTGGTGAAGTATATGATTTCACACACCGCCAGATATATATATATATATCACCAGTCAAATATTGCAATACTTATAACAAACACTGAAGGGTTCGGTGTAAACTTAAATTTATAATAAGTATTTCTTACATGTAATTTTTTAACAGCCTAGTTGTTGGTTTATATTGTTAGCTTTTTGATTAGCATGTATAAGCAAAATTTATATTTATATCCATTTATTAATAGTATAGATAATAAATTTATTTCTTCCTTATTATACATTCTTTTTCAATACATTTTTAACATCTCGTAAACTGATTTTATACTTATCTTAACCACTTTGTTACGGATTGTATAAAACATAATGTGAAATAGTTTTTTTTTAACAAGAATTTTCTACGTGGCTTATTGGTTAAATCAGATAAATAAAATGGCGGAAACCTGCTCCAGTTTTTTCTTCAAAAACTTTAAACTGAATGGTTATAGTTCAAGATATGCTGGAAATAATATAGTAACTTAATTAGGCTTAAGTTTGTCCAAAAAAACACTTGGATTAGGGTGTTTATAACAAATAATTATACTTTTATAGTTTTGGAAGTGAGGTGAATAAGGTGAGACAGTCAGTTTAAAAAATTTAATATGAGAAATACTTATTTAAAACTTTATTTTTATAACTTCCCGCTCAGTGCTCTTGTTCTCCTCAATACTCGTTATGAGTGTTGTAATATTTGACTGGCCACAAACTCAAAAATAGTTTGATTGATTCTCACGGAAATAGCAAGTTCTGATCTGTTTTTCTGTTGGATGAAAGGACATTGAAGGACCCAAATGCCCATTTAACAACATTAAATTTATTAAGCTTCCGTTGTATACAGATCAATCAGACATATCCGAGAATTTTCGAAATCTAGTTTTGAGCTTAAATACACAACTGTGCGACCGCAAAACGTCAACGACAGCCTGCCAACAGGAAATTTCCAACGACCGGCTTTCATTCGTGAACCCAACGACTCCGGGTCCATGGGCCTTGTAAATGGTTTTACGAAATTTTCCTCCGTTTGAGCTTTTCAAGTCCTTGGAACCTTTGTCATTCTATCAAGGTCCGTATCGTAGCCTAATAAGGTTTGAAGAGCTTTCGCCCGCCCTGATCCCAGGCGTGTTCTCAGAACTCATTCCACCATCGAGATCTTTGATCTGAGAACTTTGGATCTGTGTGTCACTCTTACTCGGATGACTATGTTCATTTTTTTCATTTCTAAGCGCCATGATAAACTTGAAATGGATGTATTACACCACAGGTTGGAAAGGTTTTGGTAAATTTCCTTGTGAACCGGAAATTGTTTTCAATTTTTTTCGAAAACCGTTTTATTCGCGAGTGAATAGACTAGAGACAAAACTAGGCTAACTCAGTAGAATTATCGTTGAATACCTGAATCATGAATAAAGTTACGTAGGCGTACCATTAAAAACCGTCCCATTGTAGTAATAACCATGAGGTCGAACTAAAATTTGAGCGCGAAGACAGACAGACGGACGGACGATTTTTTTCTTTCTGAAACCCAAAACTTGTGATTGTCCTTGACTTGGCAGGACGATGAAACCTTGGCCTTGCTCTCGAATGTCGGGGCGGTGAGGGATATCGAAGGTAGGGCTGTTAGCCTAACCTCTCCCTCTCTCCTCTTCCTCCATTTTGGCTACCCACCTTTCGGTCTTTCAATCACCAAACCCGATATCGATCAGAATTCTGATTATGGTTTTGGACTTTGCCTTCGTTCAAGGACCACTTGTACCTGCAAAACCGGAGGCCAAAAAAGAGTTGCGAAGGAAATTTGTTGCGTCTGAGTTTTCAGGTTTTCAAAGTTTGTCGGGTGTCGAGACCTCATGATTTCGTCTCCTCCATCACCCGAACCTAGATGGTGTGAGGCTCGTTAAACAAATTTTTCGAGGCTGAAATCGTGTCGGGTCCTGACAGATGGCTCCAAACTAGGAACCGTCACCAAGTTTTCAGGCTTTAGCATCTCTTGCTCACCTTCATCCAGATTCGGAATCAGATGAAATATCAGAGATTTTGATGCCTGGTCGTTTTTTTGGGACAGCCATCTTGTTTTCGTGCAATTGCACCCGGAAGTGATTGAGAAGCCTTCACGTTTTACTTTTCCTTTACTAAAGTCACCAGAAACGATTGATATTGGTATATTCTCTAGTAATCATGGAAGCTTTAAACAACCCACGTAACGACCAGAATATGTGTCACAGGAAGCAGATACGTAGGTTTTCTGAAGAAAAAATCCCCAGCGAATACGTCATTGACAAAATCACGCATATGATTTGTGGAAAACAACCATAAACGCATTTATGAAACCTGAAAAGTCGTCAGAACACATAGTTTGAATTATTAAAACCCATACAAGTAATCAAGACTATCAAATCAGACCTTATACTGGTGGCCACGTAAGCCATCAAACCATTTGCTGTATAAAGAACGTTACTGTGTCGCGAGAGAAGATTTGCGTCGCTCAAAGATTCCAACAAAGCACACGTGTCTAATGTGAAATCACCGGAGCATAGTTATCGGTCTTAGGAGCTCATCAAAGGAAGCACACCTTCCATTAGGACACAAATGACCGGCCGAGAATCAACAAAAAACACTAAAGGACCACTACGACATAACTATACGCATTTCACACACGCACAAAAAAGTCTCTCAGAGAACATAATTATGTTCAATAGAAAATTAAGTCACAGTCATGGAAACATGACTGTGTCCGATGAACAGAGGATATGTATGTAGAGAAAAAGTCACAAAACCCAAATGAAACACTAGAACACGTTTCGTCACTTTAAAAATGAGGAGTCACAACAGAGTCACATTCCTTCCGAGGTCCTTGAGAAGGCCTCAGTACTTGATGTTCCAACGATGGGTTCACTGTTATTTCTGTACCTAATCACCGCCTTGATGTAGTCTTATCTTCTGGAACACCGTGCTGTTGAAAAATATAAAGGAACCTTGGGACTCGCAAGTCCAAACGTTTTGCTAATTTTTACGACTAATAATTTTCACGCTCAATAACAGACCAACACTGACCTTCCCTGATCTATATCAAAATTGTGACTGGCTGAAATTCCCATGTTTCACCAATTTTGAGTTTTTGGAATTATCGTGTCAGGATAAATTTCAAATCTAGAACCGAATCATATACTAAAAACTCTAAAAGTTTAGTGTATACAGTTAGAAATGGTACAGAACGGCCACCAAAATGGAAACAGTATCACATAGCCTAATCGCAACAGTATCAACCATTATCACAAAAGTTCCATCTTCTTCTCGAATCAACCCTAACAGCAGAGTTTAGAACACCTCAGCTCAAAACACAGCCTGTATATATGCCTCTCAGAGTCGTGACGCGGGAGAGGAAATACAAAAACAAAAATGAAAGACAAATGAGATTGAAAAACAAGAATGTAAGGACCGTAGCAAGTGCAAAGCACTTTTCCCAAGGTCCCAAACATATTTCAATTAAGATATTGTCACCCGTACCTAGATTGTATGTGTGCACCTTTTCAAAATCTCAGTTAGGTTTGTCTACTCGCTCCGCTTTTATGACTCCTCAATTTATTTTTATGGCTCTATTTATCCTTTAAGGTCACAATCGTGCCTCAATTTTTAACAGCCAACTCAGAGCAAACAGGTCGCCATGTTTTTTAAGTGTTTTTTTGTAATCATTTGTTGATTTAAAGAAAAAAATTTTTTTTTCTTTCTTACCTCTTTGTAAGAAGGTGGGGCAAACCGGTCGAGTGATTTCAGGTTCAGGCTGTGGCGGAAGTGTAGGGTCATGTTATAATTTTGTCTTTTTTTTGGCCAGTTGTTTGGCTTTAAAAGGTCCGAAATCTTTTTTAATAACCTGATCAATTTGTTGATGGCGATATAAAAGATTTTTGTTGTCGGCACTGCTTGTTGAAAATATCTTTTTTTCCTCCATAATGTTGGTACGAATTAAGATTTTAACGAATGCTGATCTTTTAGTTGTTGAATTTCAATCTGTGGAGGAGGGAGAAAGGGGGTGGGATTATTTTCGTTAGGTTGGCAACGCTTTGGAAAATTGAAACGATAGTTTCGGGAGTCGGAGAGAGAGAATTCGTTTCGTAATGTTGGCAGTGTTCTAAATTTAATTGTTTCAGGTTTTACGAGGTTAATTTCTTTTCTTAATGTTGGTAATTATTGATCATGATTTATTGGTTTTGCTCGTCAAGTTTAAATAATTTTTTTTTAACGTTGGCACTCTGAGGTTAGGTAGTTACTTTCATCTGCTAACTCCAATTTTGAAATCTCCAAAAATCACTCGATTTTTTGACGCAGATACTTCTCTCGGCTGGCGGTCCATCCCCAGCATCTCTTTAACTCTAGAAAGACTGAAATTTTGTGCACCTATACTGAGCATATCTGTAAAGCAGTCAAAACGGCTTCCTTGGTAAATCTAGTGTTAAGACTAATTACTCCACTACTCTCTCCCTTCTACTCCTTCTTTACTGCTTCTGGGTTTGTTCTTGTGTTGTCAAGTTTGGTTTGATTATCTGTAGGTCTTTTCGATTCAGTTTTTGTCCTTCGAGATGATCACTACGTTTGACGCCTCATCAGTTGAATTAGTTCTTCGCTTGATCTCCTTTCGCATGTGATAGGTGCTATTCGTTTTGCTTCCAAAAATTTTCTTACAAAGGGTAGTAGGTTCTTGCGGTCTCTTGTTGTCCATGATTCTGCTGATGTGTGAAAACAGGTCCCAGATGTTGTCAGAATCTTAGGGTGTTGTCTTTGTTCTTGGACCACAGTTTCTGTTAAAATCTGAATAAGTTTGGCTTTAACGCCTGGCTTACTGCTTCATCCTTTTGCCAACTATGCTCTTCATTCAATAACTATAGTTGGGACACTGTTCCCTACATAAAAGCCCACTTCAAGCGAGACCAAGTTATTGTCTCAAACATGAGCACAGAGCCACTTAAATAATTTGAAAAATAGTTACCAACATTAAAAAAAAACAATAAATAAATTTGTGACTCAAAATTTAAACCTAAAAGCTCCAACGTCTCAAAATACTAACCCTAAAAACTCAAATTTGAAAATTATAGTTAGCCTATAGTTGAGTCTCAATCCCGCTTTTCATCTTTTTTTGAGTAAAACAGGACACGAAAGGAGGATTTGAACTCGCGACTATAACTTCTTAGTCTGTCCCTTAACCACAACACCGTAGACCCCTAAATTTTGAAAATTTGAAGAAAGTTCCCCTCTCTCTTCAACAAATAGTCTTAAATCTATCAGTCACTATTAATAAATAACTATAATTAAATAATGGTTATGAGATGCTAAGTAGTCATTTATATAACTCTGCTAAAATTTTTCATTTAAAGGTTTCTAGTCTTCCATTTTGAGAAGTGTTTAAGATAACAATTTTTATTTCTTATGTTGGTATTAATTAATAAAATTTAAATTTCCGGTTCGTTTCTTCATTTTTGTCTCTTAATTGGGTGGCCAATTCATAAAATTCTTGTTTTGTTGTTTTAGAGTAATTTTAAAGGTGCGAAAAATTTCTTTTTCGATGTTGGCAACAAGTGAGGCTTTGAAAGTTATTATTCTTAACCCAGGAGATGATTTTCGGTTAAAAGAATTTAAAATTGGTCGATAGAGAGAGAAAAACCGGAAACGCGACTTCGAAAAGCTTTTTTCTGTATTACAACCACGATTTGGCGGCAAAATATCAAGTTGGCAACACTTTTGAATTGAGGAAAAAAAAGAGGCGATTTTCTACAAAACTGAGAAGTCGTTTTCGAATCAGTTTTCCTGTATTTTTCAGGTCCCCAAAATTTTTAGATGTTTGTAAAATAATATAAATTTGAATCAGTTAATTGTCTGTCTGTCTCCCAAGGTGGAAATGCCTGTTTCGAGTTTTGAAAGGTTGATTCCTTATTTGTTCCTGATTTTGTCTTTCTTCTTCTTTTGTTACTCAATTGACAAGCTTTATTCCAACACGTCTGGTCGAAGTAAAAGAAAATAGTTATAGTTATAGCTATAGCTGAGTTTCAATCCCGTTTTCACTCCTTTTTGGGTGTAACAGGATAGGAAAGGAGGGTTTGAACACCTGGCTATAACTTCTTAGACTGGCACTTAAAACACTACACCAACAACAGGAATGATTTTAAAAAAGGACATTCCGAGAAGGCGCTAAGCGGAAATGAACTGTTGTTGCATGGTTTCACAAAGAGTAAAAAAATTTTTCAAAGTTCCGACAAGTTTAAAACCAACAATAGAACGACAGAGAGAAAGAGAGAGAGGTAGGTAGGTAGGCAGGCAAGCAGGCAGAGTAAAAGTAGCGTAAATAGGTTTTCGGCTCGGTATCAACAAGACTGAGAGGACTTTGCCCCGTTCGATAGAAAACGGAATGAAAGACGTCACTGTTTATTATTTAAAAACACGATTCCATTCAGGTACGAGCCGGAGTTGACATTAAAAGGTCATAAACTGGCACTTATCAGGGGACCTTTCTTGGCTTAGCTTTTACATTTTTGTTTGAACTGTTGAGACACATGCCACGAAATATTTGGGTAACGGCATGTGATTAACGAGTAACGTTTCGCCGTTTTTCTTTCGTTTTTTGACTCCGCAGGCGTTCTTCTCTACCCCTCCTCCCTCCCTAGCCCCCTTGCCCCCGAACTCGATCCGAATCTTCTTTCTCGTACCTGGTTCACGGATTTGTTTGTCATTAATTCCTCACATTTGTCGCTATCAACCTTAAAAACACTAACGAATCAGTAGATTTTGGGTATGTACATCGCGAATCAATATCGCGCTCACGTTTAGATTGTAAACAAACTCGATGTTCCTATGATTTTCAAAATTGACGTCTATTTCTGTTCTCTTTCTTCTGACACGTTCATTTGATTTTATTTGAACCTTTTTAACATGGATTTGAGGTTATGCTATATAAATATTAACACATTTGAGGTTAAATTTTATCAGAATTGCTTATTGATCATCTTTGATCTCTGTCTTCCGCCACGTTTTTTTTAAAAACCTCATTCGAACCATTTTTGAGCTTTTGGAAATTGACTTTTGCTTAATTCTTAAGATAACTCAATTTTACCTCGTTAGGTTTAGATTTCCATTAAGACTAATCTTAAGGGTTTTTAGTCCGTCTTCTGCCACGTTTCTTTGACGTCATTCGTACTTTACGAATCTCCTAAATGAATTGTTTGATTCTTAAAATTTTAAATATATTTTGTCATTACTGCTCTTATGTTTAGATTTTATACAAATTCGATCACCTTAAGAATGAGAAAACTGTCGTTTTTATTGGATTTCTTCTTCCACGTTCCTTTGATCTCTTTCGGACCTTTTTAGTGGTTATTTGGATATTGTTTGTTGATTCATTAAGTAATTCTGCTCCCATTTTTCCCAGTACTTGGTGTCGTTCAGAATTTTTTGAAGGATTTAGCGGCTTTCTAAATGACTTGTTTTTATTGTAAAAAACAAACGTGCTTCTATTTTGTCATTTGCAACTGAAATCCGACCGTACGGTCGTGTCAGGTACATTTGTAGAAAGGTTCAGAAGGTTCGAGGGTCACGAAAATCTTTCCAGCCACCGGCAGTCACGCCACCCATTCACGGTTGATATTAATTACCCGAAATAATTACCCCGCCTTCTTTTCCTTACTCGGGGCTAAAAGGTAACCAACAAAAAAAATCCACTTTTCAAAAAGAAAACTACGAACCTGAGATACCTGAACGTGGTACCTCCCGACAACGAACACGGGTGACTTCCTTTTACACTTCATTCACGCAGCCAACAAAGATCGATCGAACGCAAGCCAGGTCTTCGTCTCTCCCACCGCCTTCTCCTCCTCCGCCTCCTCGTATCGACTCTCGATTTGTCGGCGGCGTACCTGTACCTGGCTCTCTTTTTTTATTAATCAATGGTTTCCGAGCTCGATTTTCCATTGCCGTCGATTACATTAATTATCTGTCGAATTAAATCGGAGCTTCTTATAAATATTCATGAGATAAATTTTTTTTTGTTTTTGGCATCTCTCGGGTTATGAGTTAACGAAACCTGTCGGAACCTGAAGAGGAGAAAGAGACGACGGAAGGAGGAGGAAAGAGAGAGAAGGAGGAGAAGGTCAAGGTTAATTCTCGAATTTATTACCCAGAATTACATAATTTAATAATTCATGTATTGATATTTGTCGAGGAGGAGAAAACAAAAAGGTTTCGTCCTCATTCAGGCACCATATTTCAACCTGGATAATCGGAGTCAGCAGAAGTCAAGGTAGATCGTTTAGATTTTGGAAGTTTTGACGGTTCGTTAAGTGTTACCCGAGGCCCTTGAAACAAAAAAGATGATTTAGCGTTGGAAAAATCATAATTACACCGCGCATGCCTAATAAGGTCGAAAGACGGAATCCCAGGTTGTTTTAGGTACCCGGTCGGGGAGACGTTGGCTCAGGTTTTCTTTTATTTATTTTTGTTGGAACGTGATTTTGAGAGGGCGGTGGAGAGATTTGTCTACTGGTTTTCTGGTCATTGGATATTTCTTCCGGTTTCCCTGCCTTGTTTAGCTTTCTATGTTTGTCTTCTGGTTTATAGATAACTTGAAGTTCGTTTTATGGCTCATTTGTCGAATTGTGCTTTTTCTGTTCTTCTTCAAACTAAGCTGTAGCTTTCGAATACGGAACTTCTTTTGTACTGTGGGTTGTTTTCTTTCTTCTTTACATCGTCTGTTTATTTTTCTCAGTATCTCTTCTTTCTTCTTTTTTGTCTCATTTCTTAGGTACTTGGTGAACTAGCTCGTCTTAAGTTTTCTCTTTTCTTCCATCACTATCCTTTGTTTATTTCTTTCTTTCGCGGTTGTTGCTTTTGGACTCTTCCTATTCTACTTCTCCTTTCTCTCTTTCTCCACCCTCTATCTCTTCCTATAATTTCTTCTGGTTCTTCTTTCTCTTTCTCTTTTATACTGATGTACCAACCACCTGTACTGGAATCTTAATGTTCCTAATTACCCTAAACTGGACACTGGAAATCCTAATGTACCCAAACTGGAATCTGTATGTTAAATTAGGTGGGTTTTATCTGGGGCTCGGTCCGTCCGTCGAGGACCACACCATAATAACTACAAAAGTGAAGAGGGACAATAAAGAGGATAAGACGGAGGAGCAGAAAGAGACACAAGAACTCTGAAGGTGGAGGTAACAGAGAAGAGGGTAGGAGAAGAAAGAGACGTAGTAGACGGGGAAAAATAGAAGAGAGAATAGATGAATTTAGGGATGATTTCGGGTAGGCTCATTAGTGGCTCGTGTTGCTGTTGTTGTCTTTGGTCCACCAGAAAGAATGGTAGAATTAGAATGATCTGCCTTCTACTTCCTTCTCCTTTATTCCTCTTTTATCGAACCTTCTACATTCGGTTGTTTATCTTTTTATCTGTTTGACACGTCTTTACCATTGGTCTATAACTTTTCCCTGTTGCATCACTCCTACCCAGAACTGTTTAATGTCTGATGATTCTTTTGATCCTCAAGATGCTAGTCATTTAGGTCATCACATTCACCTTTTTGTTTTTCATCATTTCTTTTGAAACCACGTCGAAAAAATGGAGAGAGAGAGAGAAATCAAAGCTGACATTTCATCATTCGAATCCATCGCATTAACCTCACGTGATGGGGAGGATATATGAAACACATATTCATAGATTGCCTTCATGACTCTCCATTTTATTTATTTCAAATCAATCTTTCCAGCAAACGCGACCGAGTCAGGCTACCCCATAAACAGATCAACTCGTCGAACCTGAAACGTTCCTTTCTCTTAGTGACTCTAGACCTAACATCAACTTTTTTCTTGTCCTCTTTGTCTTGACCTCTGTGTTCTCTTTTGAGTTACCCTTTTGTCTTTGAACTCTTTGTTCTTCCTTTCACTTGATTCGCCGTCTTCTGATTCATAGCACTGCTGTAGTATTCGATTTATCAAAACCACAAAAATGGTTAACAACAGGCTGTGGTTATCACACTCCGACACTGTCAACAAAGCCGTCACCGAAAAGATGAACATGGAAGAGAATTTTTGTTCTTTTGTCGAAAACTGTGTCACGGAACCTCGGAGCAGATAAGATAAAAAAAAGAAATTAGTGTGAATCCGAAGACGTAGGCTTATCATCAAGGCCGGAAATTGTTTTTATCTTAGAAACAACGACTGCTATGTGCTTTTGTTGTTTTTTTAAATTGTATTTCGCTGGCGAGTACCGGCCCGAGGACGAAGAGCGCAGAGGAAGAAGAAGACGAAAAGTAAATCACATTATTATGAGATAATTTGGGCGCATTGACACCGACATGTGAACAGCGAGAACTATTTGACTCGTCATACAATCATTAACTTTAATGCAGAGTCATAAATTAGTACAGGTAGTACTCAAGGTGTTGGTGTCAGTTAGAAGGTATCTACTTGCGTCATTACCGACCACACTGGATCGAATTTCCGTCTGGGTTCCTGACTTTTTTTTCTTCTTCTAGTCTTACTACCTCCGGTACGCATGCGGAACGGGAATTGATTTTGAAAGAAAAGCTTTTCCGTTTTTCATGTTTTGTCCTTCGCAAAATTGCTGACTCACATTCCAAATCTTCTGCAGGTTTCTGAGTTGAATTTACTTTTCTTCTGTAGCAGTTTTATGTGAACATGAAATTCTAGTGTTAACAGCCCTGACGTCTTGTAATAACTTGTGTCATGACTACTACTTTCCTCTTCTTTTCTCCCTTCTCTCTGCCCTGTTTTCTTTTCTTCCTCCTTGTCTATCCTTCCTCTCTATTTCATTTATCTTTATACCTCTTCTATATTCCCACTTCTCCACAGACTGTAGCTCCAGTCACATCCGTTTACCCAACTCCCGGGGCTAACACTGCTCTGTTCCCTACATATTTCCCTTTAAAGTCGGTCCAAATACTTGATGTCTTGTCTAGAGACAGGTGGTAGTTGACACAGGGTAATAAAAAAATTTCTAAAGTTGAACTAATTAAGAGCTTTTAGTCGAGTTTAGTTTAGTTTTTAATTTCGTTTTGTGGGCTGTTAGGTACAGCTGAATATGGTTCCTACTCTCAATCACCGTTTTCCTACCCTGGCAAAAAAGATTCAGATCTTCCACAAAAGTGTGCAATATTAATGAAATTAAATCGTCTTCAAAGTGTGCATTAGTTTTGAAACGAATCCTTTACTTATTTGAGTTTAACACGGGGGTAGAAAAGAAATCGTGTCACTTAGCAGTTGACATTCATTTCTTTCTTTTAATGAAACAGGGTGGTTTGTAGCTGACTGGAATGAAAACCAAACCTAAGAGTTCATCTACTTAGGTCTAAGCCACCAAAATCTTAGTTGGGTTCATCTCCATCGGTAAAAATCATGACACAAACCGACCTCCAAACCAAACCCAAACAGACCCACCTCCTTCAGTCCTTGACCTCTCACCAAAAGGTCACCAGCTCACCCTATTTCACTGAGCCTGAGGTCAAACCCATCAGGCAGGTATTTCAGGTACTCATATAAGAAGACATCATTTCCAATTCTCATTTCGGTCAAATCACCAAACACGAAAATCCTAAATTATCACCTGTGAAGAAGAAAGAGGAAAAATTTTTAGGCGCGTTTCATTCTATTCCCCGAAATCGATGATGATAATAAAGAATTAAATTATAAATAAATTAAGGCGGGTGTATAGCCATCTAAAATCCATTTTTCCGCCATAACACGGGAATAAATTCAATTGATACTTTTTTCCTCTCCGTCCGACATGTTTCTTTCTTTTTTTATTTATTTATATTTATGTATTCGGGCCTTAATAACGTCATTACTATCGAAAAGTAATATGATAATGATATTTGATTGTCCGTGAGGATAACATTAACACGGACTTTTCTCATTTTGTGTGTTCTGTCCGGCATCCGTGTTTCTTTTCTTATTATTGTCTGTCATGGCGGCGTTTCCGCTTTACGTTCTCTCGATTGATGGACCGTAGAAATTATTAAATTATTTCACGGTGGACAATTTGCCGTTTGCCACTCTTTTTGTTCTGCTCCGGCTTCTCTTTTATTTATTTATTTATTTAAATGGGAGAGTGAATTTGAGCGTTATTGAGTTGTGACAACCTTTCGCCGCGAGGAATGAATTATAATATTGTCTTCATGTTATTTGCGCGCCATTATCGTGTTTCTTTTATGGTTTTTTAAGGAAATATGTCGTTTTGCTCGTTTGTTCATTGTTGTCGTCGTCTTCTTTTGCGAGAGTAGCAATTTCAGTATAGTTAGTTATAGTTGTTTGGGTTAGATGGTAGTTTGTGCTTTGGTGGTTTTGTGTTTACTTCTATTTGTTGTGCTGCCTGTTGGCTGAGCTGCCCTTTTTTGCCATTTTTTGGTAGTATTTATGTATATAGTTATAAATATATGTATTTTTGCCGTCTGACATTAATATAGAGTTACAAATTTTCCTTCATAATCTCTTACAACAAGCTTGTGAAGGAGAGATCTTCTTCTTCTTTGACTTCTCCTTTTTTTCCTCTTTGGCCTCTTCTTTGGTTCCATGTTATTAAACCGTAGTCACGTCTTTCTGCGTCTTCTCTGCGCTTCTTGACATGGTAGTATGAACAACATCGCCAAACATTCCTTTGTCCGTGAGCTCCTACTGCTACTCCAACAATTCTGGAGTTCAAAAGAACCCCAAATTCAGTTGGTGACCCCTGGGTATTCCTCCTGTTTTATTGAAATAGGCTGAGTTGGTAACCTTTTGATGGGAGGTCGGTTAGTGTAATTATGGTTTGTTGGAGGAGGTGAAGTTCTTTTGTGGGTATGGGGTGTGTGGATGGAGTGATTTGCTAAGAGTCTGATGGCTTAGATGTAGCAGATGACTTCTCGTTCCAGTCAGCTATACACCACGCTGTTCTAACTCATTTACTCAGTGTATGTGAGTTGGAGTACATTTAACTTTGCTTTCTAACTGTTAGCTTATGTCCGTGCTTACTGCTGAATGGACATCACTACCATGGTTGTGATCCTTGGAGGAGCTTTTTCGGAGAAAGGATAATGAATAAGTTGATGGAGAACGTAGATTTTCATCCAGGGCTCTTCCAACGACGGGCAACTCCTTCAACCTCTTTGCCACCTGTAACTCTTTTCGGTTCTTCTTTATAAAAAAATTTTTATTTTGGAGTCTCATCTTCTTTACTAATTCTTAAGTTCGTTACCCTCTATCACCTTTCTTCACCCCCCCCCTTAGTCTCGTTTCAATTAATTACATAAATCAGTGACGTAACAATTGATCGATACCGATTTCTAATGTATCGGGGTTCAAAAATAGACAAAAAATATTATAAACATTTTTACGACTGGAAGAATTCTTCTTGAAGGTCAAAGAAATGTTTTTCAGGTACATGAACCTTAAACTAGACAAAAATCCATTTTTTGCAAATTGTTTTGAAGGTCTTCAAACTTTTTTATTGTTTCCAAATAAAAAATCACAAGGCCATGAAAGGTTGCCTTTGTAGTTGACCCTTTCAAAAGTTTTTTTTGTCTTTTCAAAAGAAGAATCCACCTGTCTTTGTGTCCGCGTGTCTGCCACTGCCTCTCTCTTGTTCTGTGGAAACTTTTCAACCTGTCCGACGAGATCCATTGAAATTCTACAACTTTTCTCGCCTTTGTTTTTTGTCTTTTCAATTTCCCCACAGTATGGTGCAACGAACCCGAAGGTCTAGGTCGTCGGTACCTGAATTTCGGGATGCTAGTAAACAAGTGTCAAGCCGGAGTTTCAAATTTCTTCCAGTTTTAATTTGTTCTCGGGAGGAGATCAGAACGAAAACAGTCGGAGATCCTTCAAAGAGACGGCTGGCTAGCCCGAAAGTCGAAAGGCATGATTCCGACCTGTTTCAAGGTTCGTCCGGTTCTTCCAATTAGCGGAAGTTGAACTGCAGGTTTCGACTCTCCGTTTTAATTCTCCAATAATTTCTTCGTGCCGTAGTCTCTCTCTCTCTCTTCTCTTTCTTGCTTAACATTTTCTCCTAAATCAAGGTTCCACGTCTGGATTTACACGAATTCTCTCTCCTCCCCCTTCCTCCCTCCCCCGCCATCTCCTTTTCTCTCTGATAACTAAGAGCTAAACGAGTTTGTACTTTTTGGATTAAAAAGTAAGACAGGTAGTTGGAAATGTCAAACGCCGATAGCCTCGGTACCGTTAGATCAGTCGTGTCGAAAATACAGGTACAGATGATTATTACATTTTACTAACACAAAAGGTCGTGGCAATCAATGAAAGGAGAAATGACACCGACGGTTGAAAGGTACTCCGGATTGCAGGTACTTCAAGGGTACAAAGGCGCCCCTGAGGCGTACCCCACTGGTGCACCAAACTTTTATTCCCATGATCTTGAGAAAGTTTTAAACTGGGAACTGGGACGAAATTCAACAAAAAGGACACAATCAGAGACTCTACAGTAATCGCATGACCTTGGAAAGAGGGTTTTTAATTTATTTCCGATTCGGATAGTTAGTAACTGAATAGCGTTTTATTGCCATTGATCTAGTTTTGATTGATTAGCATTTGTGGTGTCGGTGGACTTTATCGCTGGTTTTTCTTTTAATATGGCGTCCAGTTTTTTTTCACTCTTCATTGAGAGGAAAATTGATTTGGTCTGGGTTCTGAGAATGAAAATTGCCGTGGGGCCTAAGTGTTGAACTTGCACATGATGTTTCAATTGTTTTGATGCTACTTACAAGTTAATCTAACTTCTGGTCTGTTCGACTCCTTACTCGTACAAAACAATCAGAAGTTATTCTATAATCCAGGGATGGTTTCCCGAATGATCAGCATTTATAAGCACTCAGTGAGGGACTGGAGATTTGGAGGTATCAGAGTATGGGGAGAAAAGAAATTTTGTTCGGAATTCTGGTAGAAGTAGGGATGGGTGACGTCGGGACAGTGGAAGTGGAAGTAGATGAAGGCATAGCTTATATAAAGAAACCTCGAACAAGGAGGGGAAGAGGGAAGAAAAGAGACCCAGAACAGGAACAATATTCAAGAGGAAATAGGAAAAGTCTAGAAGAGATCAAATCCAATCAACTTCACAACTGTTCCAACCCCAATAAGCAATTGGAGTATGTCCATCAAGGAGCAAGTCAAGCCAACTTAATCTTGGTAGACACCCCCACTCCCATCCAATCGGCTTTCAATCGGCCAAACTATTCATAAGTTTCGCGATTGGTGAGAGAGAGGGCTGAAGGAGGAGAGTGGGGTTGTGGTTTGGTGCGAGGACGAAGGTTTGGGTTAATGACTCGTTTCCGCGGCTTCGAGAGGGCAGAGGAGCACAAAATTCAGCCATGCTCATCCACACGAGTCGCAATAATAACTGTATCTGCTATCATCATTTGCCTTGGTGGAACTGAATGGGGTTATGTCGTATAATTAGTTTGTCGTCTTGCTTGATGCTCATTTCGTAATGTCCTTCGACACGAAGTTCGGTCACCGGTGACTCGTCAAACGAGAGCTTCCAAAAAGCTTTTTATCGCAAAACCCTCAAAAACTATTTTAGTGGCCGACTCGTTCTCACTCCAAGGAAAAGGAAATTTTCGAAATTATATCCGCCAATGCTAAAGCTCTGCTTCATTAATTTCATATTGGCAATATAAATATTATTGATTTGCTGTACGATGCACTGGTTGGCAATGTCAATATCATGTGCCGTTATGCGATACAGTTTCGAACGTTTCTGGCAGGCCATTCGGAGGACCATTGAAAACTATTGCGACCGTTAGATTAATTACTTTGTTGTGTCGTCTTCGGTCTTAGTGTCTCTCTCTTTGTTTACTTTCAGTTTTGTCCTCTAGCTTCTTACCGATTTACCCAAAAATTCTTCTAAGTAACGGAACCTTTCTTCGAATGTGGCGAGAAAGCCTTCTGTTATGTCATGTGTTGATCTGTTACGAAAGACTCATCGATAGACACCTGGTTGAGATAATTTGTTGCAGAAATTTTGGACGGGGCGACTTTGATATCATTGTCCGCTAGGAAACTGTCCGGACTTGGGTCAGATGGAGAGATAAAAATTCTCGTTTTGGAATGTCTTATGGGTCAAATGAGTTTCGTCATCGAGGACAAGAAACTTTGTGAAGGGCGGTTTTTGCCGACTTGTTTTTGGCACGTTTTCCGTAAAAGAGGAGGTGGTGGTGGAGGGAGTGAGCCAAATTTGCGAAGTCCTTTTACTTCCTGAATCTGTGAAGCGTTGATTTTCTATTCGAGCACCAAAGCATAGGAACTGTTACTGTTTACGCCCACACGCGAGAGTTTGTTTCGTTTTCCCGAAGCGTTCCTTCTTGGTGAACTTTAGCCTGAGGACTTTGAGCAAATTTTAGAGGAGTTAAGACACCGCCTACTTCACCTTCTTAGTCCCACCGGGGTTTTGAATAAATGAACGTTCGCGGAAGCCTTGAAGTGTTCTGAGTGTTATTTCAAAACCTTGGCATTACCATGTGAAAAGTGTTCGTCAACAAAGGTACACATACAGTGAGTGAGCAGGAGGCGAATTTTGTTAACTCATCGTTTTTCTTTTTATTTCTAGGAGAAGGACAAAACGAATCAGACAACGCATCCAACGCTTCGGACAGCAGCAAAGACCAAACGAATCTTTCTCATCACATTTCGCAACACGTTCCGACAAAACCCCGAGGGAAAAGACGAATCAATTCACTAATGTCACTCAGGTATCAGAGGCAAGTGGGAGAAGTGAACGGAGAGTCGAAACACGTTGAAAACAAATTGAACGACGTTAAGGAAGTCGAGGTGAAAAAGGAAAATGTTAAAACCGAAAGACTGAGTCCGACGACAACGACGACGACGAGCAACTCGAACGCGCACACCGCCGATAACAATTCGAACAGTTCGAGAAGCGGAACGCCGAGTAGTTCGTATCCGGGAACGCCTCCGGGAGGATTGACCGATCCTCGGGAACATGGATCGAGTCCGTCGAACACGTCGGCTCACGGACAACCAGGCTCGCACCTTAAACAAATGGAGCAGATGATGATGTCTAGAAATTATAGTGATTTCATGAGGAGTTTAGCTGCCAAATACAATAATGCAAATCCTAACGAGTGAGTATTCAAAGGTCAAGAGGGGGCGGGGGCAGGAGAGGGGAGGGCAGGTCTGGAGTGTGTTTGAAAGTCTTTAGCGAGCTATCGATCGACATTATCAACTTCGCGGATTTAACAACCGTTCGTTCAGGTCAGATATGGTATACAAAGAAACTCTTTTGTTATAACTCTCTTCCAGCACGGGTTCGTTGGTCTAATGTCTTACTGTAGCGCAGTATTTCACCAACATTCCAAGGACGTTCTCAAATCCACTTCCGTTTTTCTTTCTTTTCAGCTATTTCAGTTCAACCCGAAACGGTTTCCCACAATCCCTCGACCCTCGTTTCGGTTCATTTAAATCCGGAGCTGCGACGCCGTTCGTCGGTCTCATGGCTCCACTCAGCACGAATGCCGTGTCTCCATCGAGTCAACAATCGACGACGACATCGACATCACCCAGCGATCATCAAAAACACATGTCCAAACCGCAGTCGGAAGTGTTCAGTCCGAATTTCGGGGTTCCCGGCCTGAACGGTTTGAATCCGTTCTCGGGAGCTTCTGTAGGCAATATCAATTCGTTGTTTCCCCCCATGATCGACATGAGCTCGACTCAAGCCTTGCTAAACATGGTGCGAACGGCGAGCGCTCAGAACCAAGCTCAGCTAGAAAGTTATCTAAAAGGTGCTCACATTCATTCGAGTAAGAGACCGAACGAAACGTCGCCTCTCGATCTCTCGTCCGCGGCTCCGGTCAATAAGAAGGTGAAGAAGGAAACAGCGAAAGACAATCTTTACGACAATATCCTAAGCCTTCCTTTTTTAGACGCGTTAAGGACTAAAGAACTATCCAAAATTAGTACAAAGAGTAGAAGTATTAGCCCAAATTTAGTTCAGAAAAAAAATTTACAAAACTCGTTAAATAATTTACAAAACACTATATCGACTCTGAACGCGAGAACGTCTCCGAATCGGGCGAGTGTGTCCCCGAGGTGTTCTTCGTTGTGCGGTGGCGAAGGACGTTCGTGCGGGGACTCCGAAGGACAATCAATTGCTCACTGGACGGTCGACGACGTGTGTTCCTTTGTTAGCAGTATCGACATATGTGCGGAATACGAGAAGGTAAGTACAGGCCACCTTTGGACACTACTAATGAGTTTCGGTTGGGTGGTTGAGTGCTGACTACGCCGTGAGGTGGACCTCTCGCGGTTGCCCACGACGCCCACTTGGCTCCCAAATTGAAAAAATGCCAGAAAATTTGCTACTTTGCCATTAAACAGCAGTTTATCTGCCATTTATTTTATTTTTATTTATTGTTTTAACAATTTTCTTAAGCGTATCAGTTAATAAAAATCTGGGAGAGCGAAGGAACGTGTGACTTTCGGTTACAAGACTTGACGGATTTTAGAACACACAAAACTCGTCAGAGGTCACGCTGGCAACAGGCCAAATCCCAGACATGCAAATTTCGATTTTTTACGTGAAAACATTTCACCTTCCTGGCTGTAAGGTACCACACTTGGGTATAGTTTTTGACACCCAAGTCCTTTAGGTACTCTGTCTTTATGGTGACATTGGAAAATTACAAAAATCGCCGCTGGGGAATCCCTTCTAGAATATTATCCAACAGTCGGTCTTGCATGCCCCGAGGGACAAGTCCAGGTTGGAAAATTCCAAAGGGTTTTACTAGACCTCGGAGAAACCCGTTCGAAGGTGATGATATCAACATGGAATTCGATCGGTTTCCTTTTCCTAGCCTTCCAGCTCACCGCCTTCTGGTTATTTATTCGTACGGTTAGCCCAATACTTCAGGAAAACTCACAAAGAACATGTCAAACCCACCAATCAGACCTTCGAAATTATTTCTTTTCTTCGATCAATTGAAAAACAGTCATGCCAACTTGCCAAAAAAATCTACTTCCGACTCTAAGATAACATAAAAATTCACCTCCAACAATTGTCAGAGAAGACAATAAACAGAAAAAACTTTTTTTAATTGGCTCGAGACCAAACTGGAAAATTCACACGTCGTGTCTCCCTTCCGCTTAGGGACATCCAAGTGTTGAAGTTCTGACGTCACACACATAAACGGACAACGCAAATTCATGTTTGGAACCAAATTTTCAAATTTGCAGGCGACATTGCTACATAGCCGTGAATCGGTTATTAGATAAGGTAGTGTTGGGGGTGGCGGGAGGTGGGGGAAGTGAAGTTTTTGAAAGCAAATAGCCCAATTCAAATCTCGGTTTTATCAGTTTGTATGTGTCAACAAAACAGAGAATACATTTTTTTTTTTTTAGGCTCGTCAGTATTCCACTCAACTGGATGTGGATATTTGATATTTTGGTACTGTCATCTTGTTTTCATCATTTGCATCTTGTGCTCTCCTTAAAAACAATGTTGTTTTTGTTGGTTTACTATTTCTTGGTGTAGATGTCTCGATACAGATACAGGTAGTGATGGAAGTTTGTTTTGGGGAATATTTTGAGCGACTCTAAATTTTGGAAACCACACAAATGGGGATAAAAGTCAACTACTCACCGTCAACAAAACGTTTTGTGGTGCAGTCGACTGGAGGAGGTTGTGGTTTCTTGATTAACTGTCGATATATAATATAGTAGGTTTATCGGAAAGTTTTGCCGACGTTTTTAGCATTGTCAGATGTGGTCTAAAAAGGACTTGGTCTAACATTATCTTGTCCGTCGATTAAAGATAGCCGCCCAGAGCGAGACTCATCAAAATGTCAAAATCATGTGATTGAAATGTATCAAACCATCTTCTGTAAGTTTTATCAGAAATTGTACCTTCGTCCAACACCTTGGACAGATTATTCACTCCTCCTGTATCATTTCTTTCCTATCGGAATTCGTACAGAATGCAGTGGCTTGAATGAACTTCAAATCAGACAGTTCGTTCTTCGTTTATACTAACACGAATTATCTTCAATTTTAGTCCACTTCCTAGGTATGTATACTATATAAGTGATAAAATGAGAAAATCAAAAAAGCGTCAAACGTATTTACGGAAACGCTTTTAAATTTGTTGTGACATTATCGGTCAAGGAAACCTATTCTTCCGAGACGGGGGTGTGAAAAACCGACAGAAATAACGCAAATCAGCCATCGTTATCTCAAAAATTACAAAACAGGTCCGAACAGACACGACCAAGGTTTTCAAGACTCCGAGACAATTAGTGGGCGAAATCTATTAAAGAAAATTCTTCTCTGCAAAATAGCAGAACGAATGCAAATCCCATAAATAATTCAGCGAAGAGGAAAAACAATTACAACAACCATCCAATCAAGAAAAAACACAGAAATTCCCACTGCCCCCCTCCTCCCCCGCCATCCCAGAAATCAGTTAATTATCCGCGAATATTTAAAAAATAATGATGAGGGCGTCGATGACCACGACCCCGGTCGTCATTTATCATATTTAAATCCCTTCGCGACCCTTTTAAATCAGTCTTACCGTTTGGGATTAAACGAAAACTGACTTGACGGCCAACTACCCTGATTATGTCAATCCGTTGATGAATCGAACGGGACGCGAACATGCTCGTAGCTATCTTTCCTCACGACATCGGCCTGTAGAGGTTAATTTACGTTCGGCCATTGCGTCTCCGATGGTTTTTCACTTTTTGTAATTAGGATTAACCAGTTTGCAGGTATGCAAAGGGAGAGAGAGGTGGAGGATGATGGTTAATCTTTAATTTATGGCGAAAGGTGGTACTGATAGCTGAATGGAGAGGTCTAGATCAAGGAACTCATAAATACTACAAAAACTACAAAAAAAATGGATAAATAGTTATTAATAGAGAGAAAGAAATTAGCGTTAAGGAGAAGAAAACAAAGATGAGCGCCAGAAGACGTCATCAACCACACGGAAGCAGATGAAAGAGGCCCCACGGGGTGGGGTGAAAGAGAAAGAGGGCGAAAGGAAATTTTGGAAGGACTCCATTTGTACATTCAACATTCGTTTTTAGATTTAGTTAGAAGATAAGAGTTTTTTCTTTATGGACAAACCATCGAAAATGGAGGCACGTCCTCAGCCAATCCTTGGACCAAATCCAACGGTCGGGCATTTTCGGTTGATGATGGCCGTCGGTTGGCAATTTAATTAACCGGGGGGATTAAGGGGTCTCATAAATCAGACTTTCCCCTTCCACCTCCTCCTTCACTTTCGGTTTCTTCGACGAGTACATTAAAATAAAATAAAACTGGAGCAGTTTCGCAAGGCCTCGGCTGGGCAGGCATACCTGACAATGCCTGAATCGTGAATCCTTGTTTCATGATGTATGTAAATGAATTTTGTAATATATTCCATGGCCCCTCTTGCAACACCAACTTTTCTGTCTTTTGTGTCTGTGTGCGTGTGTGTTATGTTTGCTGTCCACACGGGGGTTTTGACAGGAATTGTGGTTGCTGCTTTTGCTTGTTTACATCGCGGGTTGATTGCGGTTGCCAATGTTTCGGTCAAAGGCGTGGCGGTTTTTTGTTTTAAAACTCGTATACCAGATGCCAGGTTATTAATTCTCTGTTTGGGCGTCCTCTAAAGCCAGGTACACCCTCCTCTCCCTCTTGCCTTGCCTCCCCTTCGTACCTGAAAAGCCCTATCGACTGAGCTCAGTCGTTTGTACTCGTTTCCCGGATTCTGTTGTGTGGAGTCATTTTGACGTTTTTTGTTGTCTTTCAAGAGCTCACGCAGACCGACACGACTCCCATTTTCCTGGCGATGACGTTATTCAAACGTTCGAGATTAGAATGTTGTTCAAGGTTCCTCGTCACCTTAGTCACCCCACCCTGACACTATTGACTTCCTTGAATTCCATCCCAGCGAGTGAGGAAGGGATTCTAACATGTGTCTGTAACTCTAGCGGTCAGTACAACTTTCATTTATTTGTTGTTCGTTCCTTTTTCGAATGTCGGTTCCACTTGATGGAAAGTTATCTCCCGTCCTACGAAATTTTGATTTAGTGTGTCTGTGGAAATCCTAGGACATTTCTCTTTCTCTCTGTCTTTCCTCTCTCTTCCTTGTTAAAAGTCGTTTACTAAATTTTTCACTTATCGAAACTACTTCCGGTTTTGGGAGTTTGAGAGAAGATCACTGACGTGTACTTTCCTACTAAACTGGAGTTCATTCTTTGTCGTCCAAAATATATAGCAATAAAGTGTCCCGGATGAAAAGCAAAATTTCTTCTAATTTCTCGGTTATGGGGGTGACCTTCGTTGAGCTCCGGATGAACTGGCTGCGTGCCTTACCGAGGAGAGTGACCAGGGAGGTCATTCTACTCGGTAAGGCACGCAGCCAGTATATCCGGAGCTCAACGAAGGTCACCCCCATAACCGACAGGAAGGAAGGCTGACATGATATAGACGTGTTAAGAGACGGGGGGACGACTATTCTGACTAACGAGAACCCGTGGCCAAGGAAGGCCATCGACAATGTACTAGTCAAAGGTCCAGCAGGATTTGAAAATCCTCCCAGGGACAGCGACGATCCAGAACAAAGCGACCTGGAGAGAAAGTATGAAAAGTCTCGACCCTAGACAAACAGGAAACAGGAAAAGAAAAAAAAGAAGAACACAGTGGCCCGGATTAGCAATGGCCTAACTGTATACAGTATAAAGAGGCTCAATTCAACTTACTATCTTTGATACAACCCCAAAATATGCCTCTCACTACTTCCGGGAACCAAATAACTTCAACATCATCAAACTAACAAGCCAGTTAAGACTCTCTGAGACAGCAGAATCAAATCAACGACGATATTAAAGTGGTTACAAGAATGCTATTTCCTGGTACGCGAATCATTGGGCAGTGTCCCACTTACAACCCCCTCCGAAAATGTTACCCACCACCTTGTAGGCTCTGGGATTGAGAGCTTTTGTGTCGTATACTTCTCTACATATCTAAGAGTATAGACAGACTAAAGAATATGTTTGCTAAAAAGAACCAAACAACCAAGACTCAGATTCAGCGTCAAACTGTCCAAAAGAGACCTCAGAGGAACCACAAACCAACAAACTCTTTCCACCGCCCTTCATAACCCATAATCTAGATCACCTGACACTTCTAAGTCCACACACTCACACACAAAGGTGTTTCGTACAATTAGGCGAGAAAAAAAAAAGAAGAAAAAAATTAACTTCTCAAGTTGTTGAGATAAAAGCGACACGTCTGATAAGGAATTCGATGGTATCGCAGAAGCGTGGGTCTCGAGGTCAAAGGAAATCTTTTTTTTTATATGAGAGGGTAGGGGAGAAGGAGAGGAGAGAGAAAAGGATGGAAAAATGTCGACCCGCAGATTTGATTCGCAAGGTTCAATAAGCCAAAAGACTAGTCATGGTGAATCCACGATTTTCCATCCATCAAGGAGTTAAGCAGGAACGAGCGTGACTGTTATTATAAGTGCCATTGGGCTTAAACTTCATCAGGTCAAAAGTTGAGTACCGAGATTACCACTTATCATTCGTGGAAAAAAGATGAAGAGAAAAAATAGAAGAAGACGAAGAAGAAGAAGAAGAAAACATTTATTTTCAACATTGAAAGTTAACACCGCAAGGTGAAGATAAAAAGATAGAAGGTTCCGCAAAAAAAAGAAATGACGACAGAGTTGGCGAAGAAGAATTTTGCGGTCGGAAATTCTTTTTTTGTGCGTTGTTCTTCTTATCAGAACCTCTTCTTCTTTTATTTCCTTTCTTGGGTCGGATTGTGATGCTTGAGGTTCACACCACAAATCCAAAGAAAGTTGTTTTTGTGTGAGGTGGGCCGGCCTTGAAGTTCAAAACCCAGCAACGAACAGTCTGGGATGTGTGTTTTGCGAGCGCAAACTTTATATAGATAAAAGAAGGCTTATAGATAAGAAAAAGTTGATTTCCACTTTTGTCTAGAAAACTGGATCTGGGTTTCGCGGTGAGGTCTTTGATCGTGACCCCTTCTGGGAGGTGTTTGTATCTCCTCCTCTTGCTCCTTTACCAGATTCTTCATGAGTCTCTCTCTCTCCAAACCTTAGGGTTGATCAAAACCCGGGGTCTTCAAATTCTTCTTACAATCTGGTATCACCAGAAGAGTATGACTCGGGATCATCGGCTGTGGTTCACCAGACTTATTTCCATGTGGTGTTCTTCATCCTCTAGGGCAAAAGCTCTAAGTACATGAGTTGCTATCTAGTCGTTGTTCGTCTTTTCTTCTGATCCTGAGATGTCTAGATGGTGGATCATTTGAGTGCGTCATCGCCTGTGTCTTCTTCTGCGTTGCTGTAGTCAGGCATAACATGCGGCAGTATTCCTCGCTAGCACAATGGGTTTCCGTAGTTCGTGTTCCAATTACACCGACCCAATCGTTCGCTTTTGATTCTTTGTCTCAACCAATGACTTTTAGACCCTTGAGAGATAAGATAGTACAAGCACTTGTTTGTAGATTTCGTACCTTGATCCTGCCGAGGTATTCACCTTGGGCTTGTTTTTCCTCTCTGATGATGAACAATCGAATTTCATTGACAGCTACTCGAAGGTCCCTCTCTGTCTGATTCACTGATGGATGGAAACCCGGATTTGTGTATAAAATTGAGGTTTCCTCCTCGAACCCACCAGGTAGTTAACAACAACAACAACAAAAATCTTATTTTTCTCTCTCTTTCCCGTTCCTCGGTCGAAATGTTACTCATTACATCACGAAATTAATTATTTTAGAAGCGTGAAGATCAAAAGATCAAAGCTAATTGCAAAAAGGAAAAAAAATTCTTGTCTTCCATATTTTTCGGCGGTAATTAGAGCCATCATAGTTAAATAGAACATGGGTTTGGGTTACGTTGGGAAGTATTCGGACTCGCGGAAGCTTCTAGTAACTTGGGAAGAGTGAAATGAGAGTGAGAGATGAAGAAACACAATGACCGATTGAGTTTTGTGGGAATAAAAAGTGTAATACGCAGTATATATTACCAACTAATCTCTGTAGATGTGACTAATTTTTGAATATTCATCAAATTTCCCGGGTAGTTTGTAAAATCGCCAGTCTTTAATAGAAAATTTAACAAAAACCAAGCTAAGGAGCTGTACTGGGAGTAACAGTTTACGAACCCCTGAATTGGAAGGGACATTGTCTTGTTCAATCAAAAATTAGAGTCCAGTGGCGTATCAACCAAATAACCAAAATTAACAACACTAACAGTATCAGCTATGAAAATCTCATCACAATTCAACTCTCAAAGAACATGAGGAAGTCGGAAAACAGTCAAAATGTTTGATCAGAGTTATATCCAAACTCTCGCAAACCTCTTTCAAAAGTAAGCCAAACACCCAGAAGTAATAACAAGTAATATTTCAGGCAGTGGTCATGAGAGCCTAAAACACATCATCAGGTCTCGACTTTTCTTTATTCAGAATGACAAAGCCGGCAAGAGAGTAGCTGGTAGTGGATGCGGATTCAAGTTTTGCCTTTTGGACGGTAGTTCTCTCAGTACAGACATTCCAACCGCGTTAATCTCCGTCGGAGGTTAATTAATTCGACTTGCCCCGTGGGGGTATGTTCGATTTGGATTTAAATGACCGAAGTTGGCAAAATGGTTACCGTACAAGGGTCACAGCTCGAGGATTCTCCAGCCCAAGGAACCGTAAGGCACGTGAGTGATTTAAAAAAACTTTTCTCGAGCGAGGAAAAAACGCGAGCGTTTTAAATTAAACGGTCATTATTGAAAAACAACGCGGTAAATAATTAAATTAGTTAATCGCGAATTAATCACGGTGGCACGTCCCTCGAGGCTTATGGAATGACTAGCATTATGCTAAATCGTTGACACTACTTTCGTTAGCATCTAGGCTCTTCGCACCTATTTCGCTCCGGTTGCTTCCCACCACTTTCAGCCTGTCAGCTTGATTGTGTTTCGTTTTTTGATTAAAGAACCCCGCCTGAAAACTGACAGTTTTGTTAATTTGGACTCTTGCTTCCCTTCCCCTCACCATACCTCCCTCCCCGACTTGTTTTCAATCTTCAACTCCCAGGTTTTGTGCCTGCTTCTTTGTTAACCATCTCTCGGAACCTGGATGAATGAAAACATTCGCCAAACCAAACGGCTTCTGGTTGCTCCTGATTGAAAAATAATTTGATTGACTATGTCCTGGTGTCTTGTGACACGTATTTCTGTTTTACTGGCGTTCACAAACCCACCGTTGGATTTGGAAATGGAAGTGATAGACTGGAGGACAATCTTCCTCGAACGAATTTTTTTGTTGTCCTAGAAGCCCGTGTGACGTTTCGAGTCACGGGAAGCAAAGCAAAGCAAAACAAAGCAAAAAAATTATTTTTAATTTATTTTGCCACCGTGTAAGGCATTTCGCTCAGGAATTTGCTATGTGACAGGAGTCCTAGAAGAGCATTAAATTAATTTTTCCGGCTGTTAGTCTAATCACACATTCATTCTTAAGCGCGAATATGGACGCGTTTCTTTTTTTAATTTTCTTTTTTTTGTTTGTTTCGGACACTGACTAGTTTTCCGTCCGTCAGGTTGTCCATTCCGTCCTCCATTTCCCTTCCCCGCACAAATCTCATATTAATGGAATCCGATTATCTTTCCGTCTCCTTGTGATCCCCAGGAAGTTTCGAAAGGACCTCTGGTTTACCTCGAGTTCTCCCTCCCTCCCTCCTCCTCCTCCTAGAAAACGCAATTTGAAATTATGTCTAAAACTAGAGAGCTTGATGAACTGGTTCTTTTTAATGACGTTCCATCAATAGAAAATCCTGACTGCGGGTGGGATCTACCTGGGAGCCTGCCGCCACCGCCACTCATTTTAAGAAACCACCACCACCAACTACAATAACTTGAAATTGGGAAGTAGGAGGAAGGGAGGACAGGAAGGCGTTCGGGAACACTTATTTAGGTATCCGATTTTCAATTCCAGGTTCGCTGTTTCAAGGTTGTTGGGTGGTTCAGTAAGGAGGAATCGTTTGCAACTACAACAGCCACCGCCTCGCATTTTTTTCCTTCTTTTTTGAATTCCTTCGAAACTTAATTAAGAAGACTAAACGATGTTCGGTTTTTTGTGCGCGTGGCTGATTCTTCGCACGTCAACTGATTACATGCCTGAATTTTTTTTTTTTTTTGGTATTTCTAGCGTGCCTAGGAATGATTAGAGCCGTAAATCAGATTATTAATCACGGATCTAGACGGTCTGACCTGATAAAGGTTGAAATGGCTTTTGAGTGACATGCTAGTAAAGCATTTTGGTGACGTTACCTCCAGGAAAGCTTGTTTTCGGTATGTTCATGAGTTAGTTGGGAGTTCGACTCTTCTTCCTCATCTTGATACATCCAGGAGTGACAAAATGGGTTTAAAACCCAAAACTAAACGAAACCCTTTTCTCTGCACCAGGTATTCCTTCCTAACACATCTATATTAGAAAGAAAATCAGTGACGTGAATGGATCTGTCGTGTTTCTGGTTGACAGTTTAAGCTTGAAAGTGGTCCAACAAACCGGAAATAACTTACGTCGTCACTTTAATTTTGGTAGAAAATTTCCGCTTTTGCAACTGGCTTTTTCGACTTGGATTTTAGTTTTCAATCCCAATCACATGATTGGTGGCATCGATTTAATTGGCTACCTCCGGGCAGGATCTTGTATTTTGACAGTTTTGATGTTTCCTCAGGTGTTGGAAATGTAGGCTTCAATTATAATTTCGATTAATTTGCTGGCGAAAATGCTTTTGAATGCTTCACGTTCCCCTATACTGCTGATCTCTCACTCACACTCATTCTGTGGCGCGACAGCTACAGAACAGCATTGACCTTCTCTACAATTTCTCGCTGTTTGGATATTTTCCTTGTCGACAACTCCTAGTTTCTGATTCTGAGTTTTTGCAAGTCTTCTTGAAGTCTGTAGGGTTTCCTGCTATTCTTCTTAACCCTGGAATCCCGAAGGTTAGCTTTTTGGTGGTTGAGTTCGCCACCATTCTTGCCAGGTGCCCGACCCATCAGATTCGTGCTGCAATGATCCTACACCGCCATCACTTCTTTGTTGATTCTGGCTCTAAACGAACCATCTTTGCTTTTGATGGGTCGTTGCTGACCTCCACCAATGCTTACAAATCAAATCCATCTTCACTATAATCAAACTAAATGCTGACATTTTCAAGCGTCATGATTAGTCTAATCTACCATCTATTCAAACAATTCCACTTGCGATTGTCTTTATCTAGATGTAAACTACATCTCCTCTGCTCGATGCCCGATATGATTAAGCCAGTCACCCACCTAAGATGACTAAAAGAGATGTTTTCCTTTTAACACGACGAGATAAAAGGAGGTGGAAACACAAAACAGAGATTAGTCTCAAGCCTAACCAATATTAAGTCATTCGTGACACAGATTCAAACACCCGCGCCAAAAAAATGAAAACAAAGCGGAAATCACTTACTGCTAACATCCCGTAAATGAATCAAACTCCAAGTAAAGATCGATCGGAAGAATGAGAGAGCGAATACTAAAAAGTTGAAAACCTGAAATCCGGTACCAGCTTTTTAAAAAAGGAGAAGAAAAACCGAGGGAAACGGTTAAGGAGAGAACCTGTCTTCGAACAAAACACTTAACTTTGATGTCTTATTAATCTTATTCATTTCGTACAGTCTGTCTGTCTGTCCCTTGATTCACAGGTATAATAGATGGCGACAAGTAGCAAAAGGTTTTTTTCTTCTTTTATTTACCCTTCCAAAAAAAATTATCTTAAAACCAAAAATTATTTTATTTGAAAACCAGGTTCAGGACCTCACATTCAGGTTTTGAATTCAACTTTTTTTATGCTGGGAAATGTTCTTGGAATTAAAACATTTTAAGGTATTTATAGTCAGGTTTTGATTAAGTATTAGCTTTTGTCTTTTGCCGAAAAAAATCCAAAAGAAAGACACGGTCAGTGCGAGGGCATTAGACTTGTTTGGTTTGGTTTTGGTTGGAATGACTTAGGTGCTCACCGGACGTGAAGGATTCAACGCGTTTGTGAGAGAACCGCTACTGTGACAAAGAGGCCAGAGCTGACCACACACTCAAATGACACTTTGGCCTTCAAGTAAAGGTTCCTCAACAGGATCTACAGGCCATATTGTTTGTTATAGTCGGCATCACCGGAAAAGTGGCGGGTATTCGACAACTTCTGTCGAAGCATATTAAGGGATGGGGAGCAGAAAGTCATAATTCGGAACAGAAGCTTCACCAGATTACATGAGAATGTTAAGGAAAATGGTACAGTTTGGAAGAAGGACATTTCTTCGTGAAGAAAGGGGACTAGGAAGTAGAAAACCTGTAAAAGTCTGTGGAAAATAACTTCCGAAAGAGTAAAGATAACAAGAAGATAAAAAAGGGAGATCGAGTTCTGTATATATAGACACAACAAAGAGAAGTTAGCCTCATAAAACGCGCGACGAGATTAGGTTTAGGTAGATCTATTTATCACCTTGGGTCTAAAACCACTTTCCGGTACCCACACCACCAAATAAACCAAAGACTATCCTCCGAATGGGGGTCGCGTGTGTGTGGGAGTATCTACAAATCCGCGGTTGATCTACTCAAGACGATTACCTTCTGAAATAATTAGCGATATGAAAGATGAGCCCCTGGATAAGTTATGAAAGACAAGATAGGTGATATGATGAAGGGGATGATGTTGACCTCGTGTTCCTCCCAAAATGTCTTTTATTCCTTTCCTCATCACCAACAAATCCGTCTTTCCCAATTTACCTTTCACTCTTCCCTCCAAACCGTTTCAACCTCTCAATTTCCGGTTTAGACCTACCAGCTACGTTACATCCGCCCAGTAAATGTCTAAGTGGGCGTTGGAACTTGTCACGAGGTTCGGACATTTCGACTTTCCGACAGACCGACATTTTGACGGGACTAACTAGAGTATTTGCATATAAATAAATCAATAAATAAATAATGAAAAAATGTTTTAATCGGATTTTAAAAGAAAGAAAAAAGAAAGAAAGACACCAATTTCGAAATCGTGACCGGAGTCATTTTCCGTTACGGAGGCACCTGATGTCTCTTTGCCATTCGGATGCGGATTCATTCTACTTTCTAATTAGAACCACTTTCCTGATTGGGGCCTTTCATTAAATTTTAAACATAAAATAAAACCAGAAGAGGAAAAAGTCAAGCGAGGCTTTTAAGGCGCGAATCCACGTTTTTTAATTATTTATTTATGTATTAATAATACCCGTTTTTCACTCCAAATCCAGCCTTTTGTGTAAAACTTTGGGACTTAATTTGTTGAGTTAATAATTATCTATAATTAGATATTTTCCTAATTATTAGTAATAATAACTGTCGAGTTATTAATTTTTCCCGCGTCATTTTTGAAAGGTTGAGTTTATGTGAATTGAATTAGGTTTGTGTGTGTCAGCCATCTTGTTTTGAAAGGCTGCTGTTGTTTCTTACTATCAAGGTTGTGAGCCACGGAGGGAGTTATTTGATTAAAGCTTAAACAAGCTGGATTATTTTTATCTAGGTAGGATTTGAACCGAACACTTTTGGGATGGCAGACGAGTACTCAGACCTCTTGCCCACCAAGTCCTCACCACTTATTCTTGTTCATCCGTTGCGATCATTTAGGAAGTTGGTATGGAGGATCTAATTCCGTCATTCTCGCAGACCACAGCGGTGGGACATGGGTAGGACGTGCACGCTTCGGCTGACTATACTAAAGACTATAGGCTAATTCGAGAATGAGTTATTAACAGTAAATTGTTTTCTAGTGGGACTGTGGGTGTGAATGTTCGTGTTAATGCATATAGTATATCAAAATATTTTGGTGTACATGTGTAATTGGTACATTTCCGGTTTCCCCAGTCTTGTGTCCCGGTGGATTTTAGGATAGCCTAATTGGGGTATGATCCAAAATCCGTTGGGAATCACTGGTCTAACCCCTCCAAACCCTATTCTAGTAATCTCATTCGACACACTCATTGTACTGGATGATGGGAACCAAAAATAAATCCGTTGGAAGCATTACTACTAGTTTTGATGCCGTCCAACCAACCCTGACCTGAATTTCAAACCCAAAAATGTGCCAAATCTAGCCAAATATGAGGTTAAGTACAACTGAACTAGATATATTTAACTGTATACACTATTCAACTTAAATTTGGTGGTTTTGGTGGTGGTTTTAATCCCGTTTTTCACCCTTGATTTTTGGGTATAACAGGATGCGGGAGGAGGATTCGAACTCACGACCATTTGCGACCAAATCAAGAACTTAATCACTACACCACTCCTCACAAAACAACTTAAATTTAACTGTAAAAACTAAACTGTATTTATTAAACTACCAAACTGTATATAACAAACTTCATCACAGCTTTCCGAAGCAATGAACACTTGCCGACAATAAATCACAGTTTTAGTCTATAACAAACAACAAACCATCCGAAAGTATAAGCTATACAGTTAAAAACGATGCAAAATTTCGAATGCAGATATAAAATAATATTATGGCTGAAAGAGAATATAAATGGACTCCGAAGTGGGGAACCTGTAAAAGGATAAATCAACCTATTACGGTAGATTTATTTTTCTGTAAACTTATACCTTAAACTTTTTTTTTCAATGAACTGGCTGGGGTTTCCAAAACAATAAGCAGTTGCTTTACTAACACGTCATCGGGATGGAAACAAGTCTTTGGTAAACACCCCAAATTTTTAGTGTATTTAATTTTAACAATGATACAGATGGAGTGTGAAAATGTAACAATAATTTTAAGCCATTTCCTAGGTAGATGGGGTTATTTTTCGACTAACTTAGGTTTTGAGTGATTTAGATTTAGGTTTCGACGGTAGAATATTCTCTAACATACACAGTAGGTCATATGGTAGTAGGTAAATTAACTCCAATTAACCCACTGTATAGTGATTATGTGTCATCACTACTACCAATCTTCATCATATCGAGATTATCACTGATTAAAAGTTTCGCTTTTGACTCCAGCGGGGTGGACTGAGGTTAAATCCAACCCCCGAGATTTTAGTGTCTACACTTTAAAAATGATACAGTACAAATAAATTGATATATAAAGGGACAAGGAAGTAGAAAACTAGAAAACCTGTAACAGGCTGTGAAAAATTAAAAATAATTTCCGAAAGAGGAGAGATAACAAGCAGATAAGAAAGGTAGATCGACTTCTGTATATACAAAATCTCTTTATACAGTCACAAATAAAGAGAGAGGAAAGAAATAACTCGATAAATCGATGGGAAATCGTTTTCAGGCATTCAGGCTACCGTAGACCACGGATTAGAATGCGTGGCACGAACCTGTGTGTCTATCGGTGACGAGCTTCAAGGACACGACCTGTCCTGCTCGATAATGACACTAATTATGCTTGAGGTCGAATGATAAATATGGCCGTTCGAATTGGCACCCGATGACGTAGTCAGGTTGCTTTCAAACTGAAAATTTAATTTTTATTTTTTCGCCGAGGTGAAAGGAAAACACGTGGAGGGTGTTTGTTCGGGAATGGGCATTAGTGGAAGGCGGTGCGACTTCTTTTTTTTCTTTTTATCTTTTTCCCGGATTTCAATGAACTTGTTTCGATTTGATTTTTATTTTCTCCTTCGGCCGTATAAATAAAAATTCGTCCTTTCTCCAAATTGGTAACCCGATCGGATGTTTTTCAGATCAAGTTCAGCCAATAAAAAGAAATGGTTCTTGATTATCATGCTCGCGGGCAATTATTCTCCGGTAACATGTCTTTAACATTTATCAAAATCTTCTTTTATTACCTTTCATTTCTAAGAGGTTTGATTGGGGATGAGGAGAGAGAGAGAGAGAGAGAGGAAGAGGAAAACATGACAGTGGCGTCTCATGGCCACAGGAAATTAGTCTTCTGGTAGGGCCTGCCAAAAATAAAATGAAAACGTTTTTTTTGGAATTTTCGATTCCTCGAAGCAATCACGTTATAAACGCCCACGCGTGACACCTGATTAAATAAATCCGCTTTTATATTAATACAGTTAAGTTTAAAGATGTCATAATAATAATAGTAATACTAATATATTCTTCCAAATGTATACAAATGTTTTCTTTTCCTCTAAAAAGAATTATATAGAAGCTAGCTATGTAGTATATAATCGATTATTAACTCGAATATTTTACTGTTAGCTCTAATACGAGTTATATATTATAATATTACTCTATCAACACTAATGTTAGCTTGATTGATAAACATACACCAGTGGACAGATATGACAAGGCGCATCGCACACCAGCGTTCATAAATAAATAGTAATAATAAGTTAAATTCATAAATAATTAATTAGTTAATTATAAATATATAAATCATATTTATAAATAAATAAGTGATTATAGAAATAAAGAAATAAATAAATTTTCACATATGACATATATTATAATTTCCATAGTATATGTAAATTATGTATTTTATATTAACACATGTTTATAATATATATTTACTATGATATATTATATATATACATATAACTTTGAAACTGGTTCCTATGTTAGGCTTGTCACAGTTTTCGTTAACTTTATTTACTTGTAACATCTTTGGCGATTAAATCAATTCGTTTTTGACGGTCTCCTTTACCTTTTAGAAAAAGGACTTCACCCCTTTTAGGGTCATCAAATGATAGGTCATAATCGTTTCTCATTCGCAATATCCAATTAAGTCGCCCGAAAGTGACAGAAGGTCGTTAAAGTTGACTAAATGGCAAAGGTAGGCAGCTTTAGCAGCCTCGTCGGTTTCTTTCATCTTTGACGTGATCTAATAGCCCAGAATTCAGGACTAGAAACCGTGTCATCAAAGGTCGACAAAACCTTTTAATTAATCATTCGAGTGGCTAATTAATACCCCGACGACCTTTAAATAGAAAGAAGTCGTTCGTTTGTCTTTGTCAAATTTTTTGCCGGGGTAGAAAAATTCGGGAGAGGGCTATTTGGAAAAGGGTGAGGCTATTTAAGTTCTCCTCAAAGGCAGTTCAAAATCAACAAATCCCATCGCCATTGTTGCTAGGGTTGGGGTGTTTCATTTGTTTGCTTTTCACTTTTCCCAAACCTAATGTCCTCAAAGTGGTTGGGAACGAATTTCAGAACCAAAACTGTTTGAGACCCATATTAAGGGCTAACAACACTTGTGTCTCGGTCTGTGTGGCTCTCATTGACTTAGTACAATTGCAAACTGGATTAGACTAACTCGATTTTTATAATTTGTGCTCTTGGCTATCCAATCAGCAAGGTAAAAAAAAATGCTGACGAAGGTGTGAGTAAGTATACACACCCGCCTGACCAAGAGGCTGGTAGTCCGTAATCAGGGCTCCTGGTAGCTTAGCTAAGGTTTATGTTCCTTTATTCTGTCTACGCCATTTCTGTGTCAGAGACAGAAAGCGATTTGAAATTAATACAATTTCGTTTTGCTCCGTTTCAAATGATAATTACCAAAAACATTTAGTGTCTCCTTCGCTAAGTGTTATCAAAACCATAATTGACCATAGGAAGCGGTCGCCGGAATCAAAAACGGAAAAAAACGTTTCACGGAAGAGGTCCTCCATATTAGGCGTGGTGGCTCACACTTTATTTCAGGTGTATTTTTAATAGCTAATTAACTAAACGGCTAATTACCTGATTAATTCAATTTTGCAACTTTGCACGAGGAAACCCTGTCGAAATCGATTCGAATTAATAACATATCGAATTATTTCAGACATTCCGGTTCTCTCTCTCTTTCTGTCTTTCGACTGATAAATCTATGTCCCTTCTACTCTCCTTCCACTTCCTTCACTGACAGCAATAGTCTTTTGACCGGGTTGTCACATTTAGATACGATTGACAACAAGAATTATTTGGCCTGCCAACGAACGAAACTTCACTCCTCGACTTATGTCAGTTTCCTTTTTTTCTTCTATCCTGTCCTGTTCTCGTGTCAAGTCGTTTTGTCATAGTTCGAAAGAAAGGACACTGACCTGGTTGTTAAGGTCTGGATAGATGTGTGTTCGTTTCCAGTCCACCCAGCCCAGGTTGGGTGTTTTAATTTTAGGAAACACGGTTGGATATTAATTAAATCATTAATTATGTATTTATTGAAGAGTTAGTATCATAGGTGTGAGAACGGGTGAGAAGGAGAAGGGAGGAGTCGAAATAATAAAAAATTAAAACCTCCAACCGACTGAGTCGGTCAGCAGAGCGCGGTATTCGAAATGAGTTTACTGACTGAATCACAGCCTTCTAAATATTTAAAGAAATTTTCTGCTCGGGGAAAAGCTTATCTGTTAATTCTAATTTTCGAATTGAAACGCCATTTTCATTCTAAACTCGGCTGATATGTTAGCTTTTGGTTTAGTGGTGTCTCACCTAAGTAGAAGCTCCGAACTGCCTATCGTTCTTGGGGTGACAACCTAAACTAGAGATGGGCAGTTGAACTAGAATTTCTGCGAAGATATAAATAAAATCTTTATACGGCCCTCGTTCCAAATGATAGTTGGAATGATCATTTGCTCTTCTTTTCTATATTTTCAGTTCTTTTTACTTCCCCTGAACCCCATAGATTTGTATTCTAAGGGAGGGAAGTTAGAAGAGGGATGAAAGGGAGTCTAAATCTAAATCGTCGGAGCTGGTTGTAATGAGCCAGATCCTTTTGTATAAAACGCACATAATACAAAACGTGGATTAAGAAACCAGAGAATAAAACAAAATCTTTAACCTTTGATTTTATTAACATTCAGAGAAGCCACAGAAACACGGCAAATTAATTCAGAACCATCTTTGTGACTCTTTGACCCCGTCGACCTTCTCCCAATCGCGCCCAAAAAAAAACACAAAAACCAAAAAAGCAAACAAAACAACAAAAATCAAAAGCCATTAGGCGGGGAGGGAAAAACGAGGCGACACCCACTTGACATTTGGATACGAAACGATGGGATATCATGAGAAATTTTTGGGCGATTTCGGTCCACGGTCGCCTCGATGATGCGTGAAAAGGATGATTAATAAAAGAGAAGTCGCTCATCCATCCGGAAAGCGAAGATTATGCACGGTCCAGTTGGTAGGCGTGGATTATTATCGGAAGATGTGAGATGTCGACTGCACGTTTTAAGGAGATAATGAGTGACCATTCTTCCAAGAGAAAAAGGGAGGAACAGGAGAAAGAAGAGGGGATAGAGAATCGTTCCCGGTTCGATTCTTTTTCTAATATCTCTGCAATATCTGACGATTATCTTTTACCTTGACTTTTGCCTCCTAAGACTATTTTTCGTTTTTAATTTGAAGCTCGAAACGAAAACTATTAACCACCTTAAACAATGGAGTCAGATACGCAGAACATAATTTCGAAGATTTGTTTCCATGATATCAGGATCGAGTTTCGTGTTTCTAAAACTGATGTTGCAGTTTCTGAAGCTGTTGATGTTTGCAGTAGACTGAAGATACGATGATGAGTTTTGAAATTTTGTGACTGTTACTATTATTTATTTTTAGAGGTATTTACGAAACATTCTCAAGGAATGTGTGCAGTATTTATGAAGCGATTCCTCCCAAACAGGATTGTCTGGTTTGACTTGTTAGAGCCCTTCTGCAGTGGTTTCCTTCCTGCTGTGCTTTTTTGTCTTATTGTTACTCTACAACATCTCTTTTCTTGTTTCTTCTCTTAACTTTCTCCGATCACTTTTTTTGTGTACAACTGTTCCGATTTCTTTTATGGTGGATGTTTTGTTTACCTATTTAAATGAAAAGCGTTGAAATGGTAGCCTATGAATTCCATTTGGTGACGCGGAACGGCAAACACCATAAAAATGTGTAACACGAATGTCTTGATGTACTTATAAAGGAATAATTAACCGTTTGCATGGAATAAAACAAAAATTTTTACAAAAAATTCTCTTCGGCCTCGTCTAGTGATTTCAGGTTGATTGATGGTCCGTCCAATCCTGACACGTTAAGAGAAATCCGATTTCGGGGTCTTGTTCGGAGTCAAATAGAGCGAAAAGTCTCGGACGCTCGTAGTCGCGAGTTTTTTCTAAAACAAATCCTGGACAGTTTGTTTGTTGATTTTTCCCGGTCATTCCGTTTGAGAAAGAGTCCGTAACCGACCAACGACCGGCTGGCCTTTGACCATAACCGTTCTTTCAGAACCATCACCGCCCGCAAGAAGGAAAGCAAAAAGCAAACGGTGGCTATTAAAACCTGTCAGAAAGGAAAATGATGGAATGCCTAATGAATGAGCCTACGTCATCCTTCCTCAGCTGGTGAGGCATTCACAATATGACCCTGCTCGAGTCATCGGAATGCTTTAAACATGCCAAAACTTATGGAAACCAATTCATCGTCGTGTCATTTGAATAGAACATCCGTGTGACTTTAAGGCCTTTCGACAATGAAAAATAAAAAAATGGACATGTGCAAAGGAGTCATGATGGAGGAGGCGGTGGAGGGATGGGAAGGTCGATTACTCTCTCTATTCTCTGATAAAACTTGTAGTATTTGTGAAAAGAATAATTCAAGTCAAGTGTGCAATACTTATGAAACAAATTCTCTTATTTTAAGAAATTCATCTGTCTTTCAAAATCTTTGACTCAACTACAGCATATCCAGGATTATTATTAGGTCAAAACTTTATACTAGACGAAGTTATTTTTCAACATATATAAATAAATTCACTATACCAACTCTTTTCGGTTAAGGATGGGGACTGGGTTGCTCTCCGTGACTGTTGTCGGTGGGGCAGCTAGGAAAGCACCTCGGGGGAAGAGCGAAGAAAAGAAGAAGATAGGGGGAAGAGAGAAGAGAGAAGAAGATAGAATAGTAAATAGAGAAAGAGAGAGAGGTAGAGAGAAAGATTTCTGGGCATTACCCGGGGAAGTGATAGTGGAGGAGAAATTGGAGTCGAATAGCGAGCTTGGAAAAATCATTCTCCCAGGAGCAACGCATAAGCTCCAGGAAGAGCACGACAAAATCGTCTGATGTAGGTCTACATATCTGCCGGACTAACCCGTTTCAACATACACACACAAAAACAATTTTAGTTCTATTTACACAAGTAAAACAAAAAAGTTAATAACCTTCTATAAAACTAATAAATGACAATCGGTTGCTCTGCTATAATTAATAAACACAGCAATAAAATTTAGGAATTATTAATAATGAAGGGGTTATAAGGCTAATACCAACAAAATAAGATGAAAAGAAAAGAAGACAAAAAAGCGGTTCGCCTTGCCTCGGACGGAAATTAACAAAGAGGTTCTATTGTCCTTGCCTATCACGAAAAGGAGAGAAAAAAAGTCACTACAATAAGTGCCATAATGAAGTAGGATGAAAGACAAGAATTCCCCCGTTTGACATTTTGATGGGTGGCAACATCAACAGCACACAGTTTCACAACTGGATTCGAAAAACTGGTTCACCTTCCGAAACGAAACTTTTAAATAGATCAGTCGCGGCGACGCGAAAGTAGTTTTTCGGCTGGAAAACAATCCAGTCGTGTCGGGGTTGTTGGTTTTGAAAAAGTATTTCAGCTTCTGGTCGGTTGTGAAAGTTGAAGAACCACCCAATGAAGACGTTTTTCCCTACGAGATAAATACCAAAAAATGATAATGATGATGATTATTTGAAAAGCGATAGCGATTTACCGGTTTTACGCGACTAAAACGCTTCTTAAACGGCGGCCATGTTGCAGGGAGTGGTCGATTAATATAATGTCGGCTGAGAATTAATCCCGTCGCCCATCTACTTATGTATCTACGGTAGCACACACCTTCTGTTTGTTAATTATGCCTCCTTTCTTTCTTCTTTTTCGCCTGGTTTTCTTTTATTTTAATGACCGTTTAAATTTGTAGGAGACTATGTGGCTTTCTCTGAAGACGTCCGTTCCTTTGAAAAGTTGTTTCGGTGTCTTTTAACTGTTTCTTTGGCCTATAACGTACGCTTGATTTTATGCTTTTTTTGTTTTGAGTGTTCTGTTTTTCCCGCTGTGTGGTCGACGATCCATTTTCAGACAAACTTGACTGTGATAAGGCTTTTCCAGCGGGTACCGAGATTAGCTTCCTCTTAAATTTTTGTGGCTGTTAACATTAGGATAACCAACCCTTTGAGGCAGTATTTATTATGATGGTTTAAGAATTGTTGGATTAAAGTAAATGCGCCTAAGAAGACAAGGGTTGAAGACTTAAGAGCGATAGTAATAATCAAGGACGAAATTTGACGTAACCATGATCGTACTTTAAGTCAAGTTACGATAGTTATTTTTAGTTATTGCATACCCTTCTGGGTTCTACAATAAGAACACTATAGTATAACATGCCAAAGCTCACTTATAAGATAAAGTATACTATAATTCGCCTGGTTGGGAGAATTCTATTTTTTCTAAGTAGGTGTTGTTCTTTATTCTCAGCGTGTATTTCCATCCCCGAAACTCAAATTTTGTATCTGTTTTTCTCCACTCAAACCCACACTCCACCTATGCCAACATCCATCCCTGTTTCGGCATAGAGAACACACTGAAATTTAAGATTGACATAAGTTAAAATACTACGTGAGCAGTTTAAAAAATACAAGACACACTGTAAGCACAAGCAGTGTTGTTATCTCTTTACCAAATAAAGGGAATTTTGTCGCCAATTCTTCCTCCACGAACGACAGTGGCGGTACCTCGCAGGGTATAAAATCGAGTTCACTTGGGAGGAATCCCCAGTCTGCCGATGATGTCCACAGCATTCAAGTGAACGAAACATTCCATAAGTGTGATTTTTAAATAATGTCAGTGGTCTTATGTTTTGAAATTTTGCACGCGGTATTTCACCCTTAAAGTGTTTTTATACTTTCATAAAATTGACATTTAACCGTGAAAACTTACAAAAAAGATTTATTAGACATGAGAACGAGCGCAAATCTAACAAATCTAACCCGTGCTAAAAATTTACCATAATAAACGTCAATCAAACCTCCTCAAATCTTACACCATCATCCTGTAACGTGTCCTACATCCAAGTCACGTGACTCACCACCAATATGACTCTTCCATATTTCACGACTTCCAACTATATCCGGTGATGAGTGCATCTGATAAAAGTTCCACGTTGATGCAGTTTCCAACGTTTCCCATTCTTTACGATTCGATTTGAAGCCAAGAGAACCCGATACTTGACGTTCAAGAAAGCGATAGAAGAAAAGAAAGAACGAAAATGGCCTGACTTGAGAGTTTGAAATCTCATGAACTCGTTCGGCTTCTTCATGACCGATTGAGTTGAGGAAAACTTCTAGTTTTGTGTTATTTTTACTCATTTTCTAAAAAAAATTCTTACCTTGTCAGATGATAACTGATTACTTTTGATGATTAATGAATTTGCACATCATTTATAAAAGAAATAAATATTATTAATAAAAAGAATTTTTCCCTATTAAACTGCAACCAGTTCTTCGAATGAACTCAGTGATTTAATAAATAAAAAAAAATGAAGATTTTTAGTTGGTAAACTTTTTCTAAGACACGATGCTACTATAAACATTTAATGTATTCCATCTCATTTCTGATTTTATTTTTATCTTTTTTAATATTAATACTTAAACTGATAAAAATCCAATTTGCTACTTAATATTGCAGTAAAACATTCTTCAATCTAATTTCCCTCTTCAATTTCAATAATAATGTCAGGAAATCAAAAAGGGCACAAGGTTAATTTCTCATTAAAACATGGTTTCAAGAATTTTCATTAATTTGGAGAGAAACTAAAAATATTTCTGAAATTTTATAACAACTTGTGATGAAGCCTAAATACCCTCAACCCTTAAATCTTTTAGAGATTTTCACATGAAATTAGATTCTTGGTTTGGTCAAATATACTCCCATATATATGTATTTTTATAAAATTATAACAAGGATATGTTGTTTCTGTTATGATCATGATTCCAACAGGGGGTTGCTACAACTTCCTTAATTTTTTTGAAATGTAATCATTTTACTAATTACAATATTTTTATGATTTTTAAAAAGATAACGAACCACTTTTTAACTAAATAAAATGAACTCTTGGTGCTCAAATAACAAACTTAATAAGAAAATCTTAACTTTAAAAAAAAATTATGCCATCTTGTCAAATTTTTTTCTTACTCACAATTTTTCATTTTAACAACTTTAAATCTCTGCCAAACTTTCAATGAAAAATTGTATAAACGTCTAATAAATATCAGAATACGATACGACACATCGATTACTTTTTATTTTGAAGTTTTCTCTTTAAAAAAGAATCTCACAAAAACTTTTTCCGTTAGATGTGAGCCAAAATGAAGTTTGAGTTGAACGACAGCGCTCCCATTGGTTGGTGAGAGGCGCGCAGTTTGTCTGGTGCCACGACTTAAAAAAATTTTCAGTGTTGTTGTGAGTAGCCTTTGTTGAGAAATTATAATTTTTAAATATTAGTAGCGTGATTATATCAGTGCCTAAATGCGATAAATTATCATATTTGAATTAATAATATCTCAAATGGTTTAAATAACTCGGAGAACTATAATTAACATTTAATTAAAATAATTTTAAATAAGGATCACAAAGCGTGGTTGACTTGATTTTTTTTTTTTTTTAATCACAAAGTTAGTTACCATACAGTTACAAAACTTAGCTGTCAAAGGAGGGGGAGGATGGTGATAGAAAGGGGAATTGAAAATAATGTGGAATTAACAGTAATAATAATAGTTTAACAATTATTTAATTAGTCGTTTTCAAATTAACATGTGGAGTGAAAAGTGATTCAGGTAAGGTATCAATTTGTTTACTTATTAAAAGAATTTTTCTAAACAAGTGAAGGAAACAGTTAATTACAAGACAATTAAAACACTCATTATGATTGCTACAGAGTATTCTTAAAGATTCATAGGGATAAAGTGTTTGGTCTGAGAAGAAAATGAAAACCTAAAGGCATTACTAATGTATCATGATGGTATGTGTAATTTCTTGAGCCTAGTAATGGAACTGTGGTACAGGTAGCTGCATCTATCTTTAGACAGCATTTCAATATCATTTAAGTAAAATTTTTGAATTAGTGGGAATCAAAGAAATATATCAAAACTCAAACATGTTGGGGAATTTTTTTTTTAAACTTTTTTTTTTTTTAGTTAATAGAAAAGAGGTATCACGTAGCAGCAGAATAACCAGAAGCCAAGTAGAAGTAATGATCTGCTAGTAGTAACAAGATATTCGTTAATGAAAACTTAAAACGAGAGGAATGGTTAGAAGGGAATGTTGTGTGTCTACAGTAGCTTGATATCTTTCATTTTAATTTGTTATAATTTCATCCTGTTTATGTTTACAAATGAATTTAAGGTTTTTTTTACTCTTTTTCTTTAAGACAAGCAAGAATCTTAAATTATGACCAGATGACAATGTATTTTTTGACTAGACCCAGGAGAGAAAAGTAGCAAGAATTTGAAAAATTTTAATTTAATCATGCATCAAGTGATTTGATTTTTAAGAATGTTGTGTACTGCTATAAATGTCATTTATTAAGAGTGTTCTTCTCATTTTTACTTATGCATGTTTAAAGTGCATGATATTGAATGAAATGAGAAATGTTTTTTCTGTAAAGCTAGATGAGATCTTTGAATAATTTGTTATTTTCAAGAAAAGAAATTTGTTAAAAGGTTCTTTGGCAATTAGTTTGAAATGTTGTATCTCATTAAAACCAAACTAAATTTTTAGTGAAAATGGACTCAAATTCAGTGGCTGACATATTAATTGGTTCTTTGAAGGGGAAAAAAAGTCAGGAGATAAATGTTGTATGCTTATCTTTGACCTTGTGTTTTTGGGAAAGCTTATGCATCATAGTTTGACTTGATGGAAATGGGTTGCAGTTTTTCGGTGAGTTGTCAAGGTTTTTTGGAAACTTATCGAGTCGCTAAATCCGTGAAAATTACAATAAAATTTGAAGGTTTAAGAATTTGAGAAAGCTGCACTACAACATGTCAAGGAGAGTTTTAGACACAGTTGATGTAAGCTGTGTTAAAAGCCATGTAACCTAAGATTGAGTTTAAATTTTTCTTTGATGAACTGTTTAAAAGTTTTGTGTTCGATTTTACATGTTTTGATTGAAGCTAAAGTTGCACAAGTTTGGGTGATGATATTTTTTTTATTCGCAATTAAATTGATTGACTGATCCTGTTACTTAACATAAAACCCTTTCACACGTCTTAAGGACGTCATGGTTGCATTAATTCAAAGTCTTACACCAATGTGTGTGTGTGATTTCTATATCTGTCTCACAATTCATCATGCGAACTCCTTACCTTCCAAATAATAAACCGTACATCACAGTCCTCAGGTCTTGCAAGTGACTAATAAAACAGTCATCATTCCTATAACGACTTTAGGAAAATCTTTTGGATGACTTTTACCACATCATGCTACCTGACAACTTGCCTTGACTAATGACCTGCACACTTTGAATAAGAATAAAAACCGTTGAGGTCATGCATAAAAGGAACCGACTAGAGAAGGAAGCTGGTGAAATCGAAACACCTCTCGGCTCCCGTGTTTAACTACCATTTTGGGGATTTTCTCATTTCCTTAAACGAAGACAATGACCAGTTTTTGTGGGATTTCTTTTAAGCGTCAAACACCTTTGACCCACGTAGGTGCTAGGAGAAGGAAATTAATTTGGGATTTTGGTCAGACGTCACACTACACAAAAGGGCAGAAGAGAAGGGTCTTTGACACTACCTCCAAACAGGGGTTTAATGATACTGGAAAAATAAAATTAAAAAAAATTTTTTTTGATCTAATTAAATAGTTGATAGTTCGGGCCTAATTAGAGTTTAAGAGAAATTTTTAAAGGAAGTAAATTTCGTAGTGAGCAGAACCGTACGGTGACCGGAAAGTGAAGTAATTGATTTCGTTTTTTGAATGAAATCCTGATTTCGGTCATTAATTGATTTGTAATTAAATTTTTACAACGTTTTTTTGTACTTTAGCTAAGATTTTATTTATAAAATGAATTAGTAATTAGAGACGTAAACTTACCTCCAAGACTGTCTGGTTGAGGTTAAAGACAATCGTTGTGAATGGTTTCATTGGTAACACTGCCCAACAGAAGATATCCAGGAGGAAGAGGTAGTTTGTGTAGTTTTAAACCTGTTAGTAACAAAAATTTTAATTTTTACTGCTTCTGTAAGTAGGTTACTAAAGAACTTGTAAACGAGTAAATTGATAAAGTAACTGAGAAGTACGTCTTTATTCGTTTTCTCCCATTGTTCTCTTTTGAAGACAGTTATTTTTTCGGACTATTTTGGTCTGTAAAAATAGTTGATATTATAATTGATGAAATAAATTGGAGCAGTTGGGTCATCGGATTTGTATTCATAGCACTCTGTAGACATGTGACTATAAAAGCTGACACAACAGAACCGGGTGCTTTGTTGTAGGTAGAAGGTGTATGGATTTTGTGATTTAAGAGTGAATTTTTTTGACGGTTACGAAGTCTGACGAAAGATACCTCAGAGTTTTCTATAATAAAATTCTCCGAGATATCTTTGGGTCGAACAAGGAAGAGGACTTATGGAGAAGAAGGAAAAACCACGAAATGTACGAGGTCTTTGAGGAGAAAGAAATTGTCATCTCCATCAAGCTCAGGACGTTGGAATGGGCAGGCCACGTCATAAAAGGCAAAGACAAGCTCATCCACAAGATATTTAATGGAAACCCAAGAGAAGCAGACGGATAGGCTGCTCCAAGTTAAGACGAGAAGATGAACTCCGGGAAGACGTCCGAGCGCTTTGAATTCAAAACTGGAGGAAATGTGCAATGATGAATAGGGCGAAATTGAGGGCCGGTTTAGACCTGTTTGGTGGTTCGCAGCTATTGAGGGACTCAGGTCATGGAGCCCATCTATGCAAGTGGCCATGTGCAAAATTTCAACTCGTTAGCACGAATAGATGCAAAATGGTGATTTTTTCCCACTGTCTTCTAAATAGACCAATGGGATGATGAGATATATTTGGTGTTTATGAGTGTTAAAAGAATCGAACAAGAAGGCTGTGATTTCAATAACGTGACTTCTAGGTAGTGGATAGAAAACAATATCCAGCACTTCAGCTTCTAACCTGAAATAGATTAACGCCTTTGTTTAGTTTTTAGCCTAAAGCAGGAATGTCCAATTTTTTTTTTTATCTTCCTTGGGCTAGATTAGAAGACAAATGTTGCGGGACACAAGAAGTATGTCTAACACGAAGTTTTAACTGATAAACAAAACGAAAATGATTCATGTTGGGATGGGTTATTCAAATTTTCATTGGCTCCGCCCTCGCTTCTTGCCCTCCTGATCGGACATCTCTGGTCTAATTGTTTCAAAAGGATCGAGATCGGTCTCTGGTCCGTTTTTCTTGTTCTCTTTGTCTTACTCGCTTTCTAATTTGAAATGTTAGAACACGAGTCGTCACACCACAGACGAAAACACCACTCTCAAATCACTTTGAGAGTGTTAGCAGAGAGACAATAAGAACAAGTTCTTCGTTCTTTCTTTCACACATTCCCGGGAGGCTTTCTTGCTCGAGCAAATGAGAAACAAACTTTCCGATGGCTATCGGCTTTTTTATACGCGACCGTGATTCAAAGATGAAAGAATAATTGTTTTGGGACGAGGTACGGGACAGCATTTCGCGGGGCCATTTCAAGTTCAACCGCTATTGTGTTTGTCCCAAGACAATTAGCCAATTCCACTTGATTACGTAACCGCCTGGAGGATACGAGTTAATTCGTTGCTTTCGCATTTATTTATTTATCTGTGTATCTGTAGTGTGTTCGAGCAGATCCTTTGGCTAACTTGGGTGTGCTTGAGTGAGAGCTGATTTAAACTTATATTAAACTTTCGGTGAAACCGGTTTTTGTTGGTGATTCCCGAATCGGAATCGCATATACTGGCCATTGTCTCAATTTTTAATAATAATATTCAGGGTCAGAAAGTGCCAGAGGTTTTGGATGGCTGTCTGCCCAGTGTCCACTTTCGAAATGGTGTGGTTTTGGAGTTTTAATGAATAGTTTATAAAGTTATTAATTTATTTATTACAGGAGATTTGTAGAACACTAATTGGTGTTGCCAAATTTGTTTAAAAAATTAATCTTCCAAGTTTTCTTTTGGTTTCGTCATGTGATATATTTTTCTAATAATAAATGAAATTATATTATCATTTTAATGATAATCTCAGTATAATAGGAACGCGTAAATCTTCAACCAATTTTTTAAAAACAAATTAGTTAATTTGTTGGCGTCGCTCTCGTATTTATTTATTTATCACGTAAAATATTTTACCGGCTTTTATTTATGTCATTTAGGCAAGTTTAGTTTTGAGCTTTAGTATCAAACTGTCAGTTATCTGAGCTTAAAGCTTTTCAGGCGTTTTGACTAATCAGCCACAGGTCCTCTGTTGTAAATGGTAGATGGTAGACATCAAATTTGAGTTCCTGACTGGATTCTCTACAAGTTTAGAGTTCTTTATAAGAGTGTGCAGTACTTTCGAAATGAAATCTGACAAATATGCATTATTTATGAAATGGAATCTTCCTACAAAAGTGCAATACTTTTCAAATAAGCTCTCAGAACAAATGTACGGTATTTTCGTAATAAATTTTCCGTACAAGTGTGAATTACTTTTTCAATTAATTTTGGATAAGTGGCTCGATTTTTGGAATGAAACCTTCCTAAAGGTGTGCAATACTTTTGAAATATGCTGGTTTGTGAGTTTTGTCTCCCCTATATATAACAAGATTAAGGAAGGGGGATGGATTCCACTTTGACCATTACATTTTAGGTGTACTACATTTCGCTCGTAATTTTCTGACTTAAATTTTGTTTTGCTACTACATATACGAATGTTATGCTTATGGCCAAACATTTCCGGTTTTAGTATAATTCCCTCTTACACTTCTTTTTCCCTAGACTTCATTCATCAAACCAGTTACTCTAATTAAAGAGTTTATAAACAGGTCTGCATTTGTAGCAATGCACGTGGTGACACGTTTCCTGCAAGCCTCCCATCCCAAAACTCAGACAGTCTTGTATGTAATTAAAAATTTTTTGAGAAAGCGATCTAATTAGATGAGAAATAATGGTTTTTAATAAGTGGTCCGGAAGAGATTGCCGGAAGGTAGCCTTCAAGGCATTTGGACGATGATCGACTATTCGTTGGAAGTGGTAGTCTGTTGGAAAGTAAGGTAACTTGTCTCCGGGAGAGGTTTTTGCCGAATTTACCACCTTTTTTGGGAGAATTGTTAATGAGTCAAGACTATTAAAACCGAGAATAGATATAATTTTGGCTAGATGTTGAACCGAGATAAGGACAGATGGTGAAACATTCGAGAGAATAGTTGGGTCACGAGGCAGTGGGTTTAGTTAGTCGACTAACTTCGGGAGATAGGAAAAGCTTGAAGAAGCCTTTTTTCAGGAGAGAATAAGTTGCGACAGTGGTAATTTGTGATCGAATGGGAATAATAAAAGAAACAAAACGGAGCAGAAATCAAGGCTACCAGCAAAACAAAAAAATTACATCCAAACTGTTGAACTCCATTTATTTAAAGGACATCTTTAATCGTTGTCTGTTTTCCTTTTTTGGATGATTCGTTTCCCTCGAAACATTAAGTAGACCATAGCAATTACAAGTTGGTAAAAAGAATTCCAAGATTGTCTAACCAGAAGATGATGGGGGTGGGGGTTCATCGGTCTCAAATTCCCATAAAAAAACCCCGCTGACTTCTATCAACGAGATTTAAGATTTTTTAATTTGTCTCTGAAGGAAAATGCATTCTTCAACGTTTTTAATGTTTTCATTAACCTGACGTGTATTTAGTGAGTCGGTGATGTGCGACACAACAAACGTGTTCATTATTTTTGAAACGATTATGACCCGTCTTCAAGTCTTCCTAATTTTCACGGTATCCTGGGATAATAGATCAGAATAAAAGATGTGGGCTCTTAGATAGAGAAGAAGTTCGTTGACTTATTATTGTTGTTGTGTTCCAGACCTGAGATACAGTATCGGAGGAAACGCGAGTGAATTAAAACATTTAGATAGATGGAAGGAGAATGTGGGGGTGGTAGGTGAGGGAGGTTGGGGGCACGCCTTCTTTATGAATACAGAAAGAAGAAGAAAAGATGAACACAAAAAGAGAAGAAAAAAAACACGAACGCACGTACGTTTTCTACTGACCACGTACTTCCACATTTTTTCCCTAAATCCTGATAATTCTGTAATTACCCCCGTGGAACCGTGACACGTTCGCCTAATTGGATTAAAACATTCACGGATGGATTATGTGAATGTGGTCTCTCGCTATTAGTTGACCTCCGCCTGCTTTTCCTAACGTCTCCCTGCTTTTTTTGTGAGTAATGGTCATCCCTCGTGGCGGTCTCTCTCACTTATTTTCCAATCTTTTTCTTTTTTTATGGGTACGTGATCGCCATCCCACGTTGCGACTCTCAAAGACAATGATTCCACGCATAGAAGAGAATTTCTTGGGTTTTTAAACTGGGGCGTCGTCCAAATGCGATTTTTTGGTGTCCCTTGATAGAGAAAATGAGGGTTTTGATTCTATTGTCCTTAAAATTGGAACCGTGACGTCTGGAAGGTGTTTAGAGTGGGTGTGTTATGTGACAGACAGAGACAGAGGAAGAAGAGATAGAGTACGGGTAGGGAGATGTACTGACTACAGCAAGGTCCGGGAGGTCTGTTGTGTAATTGTCAAAGCAACTGACACTTTGAATGCTATTTTACCCAAGGGTGAAGAAGAGTCCAAACTCCACCGGGGCTCACTACAAACTGTAAAGGTGAACCCAACTAACATTGTATAATGAATAACGGTAAGGGGGCGGGCAGACTTTGAATTGGGGAAGGAACTAAGACGAGGAAAAAAAATTCTTTTTTGTAAAAATAAAATGTTGATAACTGAATCAGATACAGAAATGAACCCAGACAGTCAGACTTATAGATATCGTTTTTTAAGTATAATCGGGTAATCAGATAATTAAATGAGGTATCAGGGAACAAGTAGGCAAACCCAATTTATCAAAGGATTAGAGAAGATTAGCAAGAGATTAGAGGAAAATAAAAAATTTTGTTAAGGAAAAACTGGGTTTCAAAGGTCGTCCAAAGCTCTCACCTTTCATGTTCTCAGTCCGCCCTCCCCACACACCCACCCAGATAGGAAACTGTTTCATAACCTCCTGTCGGGACGTTCAAGGTTCTTCTCCATTTAACCAAACCACCGTGAAACTTTTCCTGATCCGGTCATCTTCTTCCGGTAACGGTTTCTCATTCTCATTAGTCAGGGAAACTCTTGCCATTTCTTTTCTTCCTCTTGATTATGGTTGTTTTTTGGTTGGAATGAAATTAATTTTTGTTTCTTTTGTCTTTCAGGTAAGATTCAGATTAGTTAGCTCGAGAGGATTCCCCTCGCCATCCGTCCTCACAAGTGGAGCTCTTGGACGGAGAAGGTTCCCATCGATTAACTCAAATTGTTTGACATTCTCTTAAAATACTCGTTCTGGTAATGAGGGTAAACTTTTTCCTTTTTTCTTTCTTTCTTTTTGTGTCTTTTATTCCGATGCTCCACTTAGAAGAGCAATAACTGGATTCGGATGGTCTTTTGTTATTTAAGGTCTCACGGCCATGATATCCGTGATTCGTTAGATCTTTAGATGGCTTTGGCGATTCGTTGGTTCTTCGGTTTGGATATTCTGTTGGCCTATTTGTATGGTTTGTTTTATGCCGAGTGAGAGTCCCAGAACACCGCATGACTTTTCGGGATACATTTCCTTGGTCCCGATTAGTTTAGTCTAAGCTTGTTATGCATCACGTAATGACCATATTTGCTGTGAAACTTTATTCCGAGTCGGGATATTCAATTTCCGTGGGTCACGTTGAATCTGAGAATAAAATCAAAGGAATTCACAACAGAATTGAGTAAAGAAAAAGAAATTAAATTTAATTGTGGGCAACACCCATGCGTGAGGAGTTTGAAATGCTCACCACCACCGGATGGCTGGATAACCATGCAACGTAATGGTTACCCCCCGTCCTTGAATAAGCCACCCGCGGCGAGGCACGTGGAACCTGAAACGTAAACCCGGTGTAAAAGTTTCTCAGGTCCCTTGACTGATTGTGGTTTTTAAAGTTTACAAAATCGGTGTTGGGGGTTGGGTTTAGAAGGCTACTGTTGGATGGTTTAAAACGTCCTCAAGGGGGAAAGGAAGTGGACAGAGAGTGGTAAAGAGAGAGAGAGAGAAAGCAAAACCGCAAATTTGTAAACGAGAGCGGACAAAGTAAACACGGAATGTTTGAAATTATGCGTATTGGCTAGAGGCTGGTCCGGTGCAAGGCTTCTACGATGTGATTATGGCCGTGGAAAGGGAACGTCAATCAGAGGAGGTAGAGGAGTGAGATAGGAAGAGAGGAGCGGGAGGAGGAGGAGGAGCCATTTTTCAAGAAAATTGCTCGAAAATCTAGAACATATTATTTATAAGTTGGAGTAACGAGTCAAAATTCAAGACCGTATTCCCTGGGTAATTGGATTTCCAGTGACCTTTGCTCGCTTTTTTCTTTTTGGTGTTTTGTTTGTCCCGAAATGCTTCCACTTATCCACAGGTGAACGATTCCCGACCTTTTATTCCGATCAAGTGGAAAGGAAGTTGTTCTCGTTTCCAAGGCTTCCTCTATGTGCTTTCTATTTGACTCCCATTTTGTTTTTCTACCTGTCTTTCCTTAGTCCTTGGTTCTGTTTCCCGCTACTTGCCTCAATATTTCAAAACAGGCAGATGGAATGGGAAAATGATATTGGTATGTCGTGGTAGCAGACGATAATAGACTAGTTTAAAATCGATGATGAGAATGTTAGTAGAAAGAGGAGAAACCTGAGAACAACTGACAAGAATAATAATTATGGAAGATTAAAAAACCGGAGCCGGAAATGATGGGAACCGGAGGGAGGAAGAAGGTCGGTGAAGGCCAAAGACAAAAACGAGATCAGATCATTTTTAGTTTTATCCTCTCGGCTATGTTAAGACTGAAATGACTTCAGGAAGTCATAAGGTTATAAAAGTCTCTACATTGCCAAGCAGTGGACTGCAGAGTATATTAGCCAAGAAATCAGAACCTCGAATTATAGCCAGAAGGTGATTCAGGGACCCGAGAATAAAAAACCTTTTTCGCATAATTATTTCCATAAAGGAGAAGGAATTCCGTGTAAATCGAAACATTTCCCAAACTCCATCTTCTTGACATCTACTCAAAGATTAAAATCTTTTCAGACCTAAAAAGAAAAGTTTTTTTTCGATTTTTCACGTTCGATTCGATTCTACTAGATCTCGATCGCGGTAGACGCTTAACCCCAGAAATGATATTTCAGTAAAAATTGAAATCGTGGACCTGACAAAAATCTCGCGCTGATGGGAGGTGAGGTGGGGGTAAAAGGGGGCCTTCTCTGTCAGTAAGGTCAAAATGCATCAGGGTAAAAAGAAAAAAAATTTTTCTTCTCTTAGGTTTGGTTCGACCAGCGATAAGCGATCTCCTCAATATAAGAATCTCTAGTATATTTGGTGGGAGTGGTCGTGTCTTCTGGCAGTTTTCGCAGATCGTAATTATTAACATTTTTTCTCTTTCATTTACAAGAGCACAAGTCACAACCGGTTGCCTGGCCCAGCTTCCAATCCAGTAAAAGGAGATAAAGAAAAAAAATGAGACAACCACGTACCTGAGATGATTTTTAGCTTATAATTTGAACTTGGGAGTTCGGATTTTGAATGCAAGCTGTCCCTGCCAACATTTTTTTTTAATTATTCGTTGTCAATAGATTAGATGTCAAATAATCAAGGTGATTGCGCGGGGATTTTTTTTTTAATAAGTTGGAGAACTGATTCGAAAGGTCGTGTGTGTGTTTGTTGGGTCTGACAGGTGTGGCTTGAATTACCGGAATTGGGGGTTATCGAAGATTAAAAAATCTATATTTGAAAGTGATTAATAAGTGTCTTGGGATTTGTTTGAAGTGATGAAACTTCCGTTTCCGGTTTCTGAGAAAAATGCGACAGAGGAGCAAATCTATCTACCGTTCCGCCGTTGCTGTTGGTGGTCATCTGACCATAAGATAAGAAGTATCACGCTTCACCTCGTGAGACTTAACGTGAACTGAGTTTGCGATCACTCAGTCGATCACATTCGACCCATTATCTGTCCTTTGCGTTATGTTTAGTTTTTGATAAGACCAGGAAGTGACATAATTAATACAGTTAGATACAGGCCCTGTCCCAAAAGTTGTCGTAATGATTTCTTTGTAGTTGGTAATGCTGACTGATAACATCAGGGTGCTCTGTCAATCGCCCAGTCAACATTGCTAACTACAAAAAATCAATCGGGTAAATTTTGGGACAGAGCTTGTTTTCTCTAAAGTAACCTCTTGTCCTTATTGTAAGAGGATGATACATAAGAAAATTGTCTGCCGAATGTTGTTCTTTAATCCCTGCTGTCGTTGGCAGGACCTGCCGCCAATTTCTGGTCAGACGAGAAGCTTCGATGCTAGGCTCTCTCTCTCTCCTTCTGTGTTCATTTTACTCTCCAACCCGACTGTGCTCGAGACTCGGTTGCAAAATTATCTGAAGAATTATCTTAATTAAATGAGCCAGTAAAGAAGGGAAAAAACTTCTTTGAAGCAATTTTCGGTTAATAAAAAATTTACATTAAACAAATGCCGGATGACTTCAGGTTCAGGGCTCATCGCCGTCGTCGTCTCTTCTTCATTTCATCCAAATTTATTTTTATTAATGTTCTTCTTCTTCTTTTTTATAGCGTTCCTTAATTAATGTTCTATTTTATTATTTAATTTACTGTATATCTTCGCCACATCATCTATCCATAATTTTAATAATTACGGGCAATTTAAGACGAGAAGAACAGGGAAAGGGTTATATGAAACTACTTCTTAGGTCCTTTCGCTGCGAATGTGGTTAAATTTTTCTTTTACTACACCTTCCAGTTGCCGGACATCTTTTCGGTCATTTTGTTTCCCTCGGTTAGTTTTCCTGTTTGAGTTTGAAATTTTGAACTGGAAACGGAAACACACCCTGGGTGGCTAAGCTGGAATAAGGCCGAGTATGGTCAAGGGTGTCATATCCTATCATAAGGGCTAAGATAGGAATTTCGTGTGCGTGTCAGTCGTGTGGTCAATTTAGGCGAAGCTAAATTAAGTGAAGTGTTTTTGTTTTTATTCTTTTTTTTTGTAAAGTTGGCAGGAGCGATTGGTTAACTCTGTTTGTCAACAATATTTACTTGTTTTTTAGAGGAGGTAAATAAATAAACAAAAGAGTTCATTAGCACGGAAACGCACGGAAGAACGATTCTCCGAGCACAAAGAAATGAGAGAAAGAGAGAGAGAAGAGAAAAGGAGAAGGAAGTTGGGTAAAAGAGAGAGAGAGAGAAAGAGAAGGAAAAGCCTTTACTCAGTCCCAAGCCTTTCCTTTTGTATATCTATTGTGTTTAGGAATTCGAAGGTTAAACAAATAAGCGAGAGAGAGAGAGAGTGAGAGTGAAATGAAGCTCAAAAGGAAATGGGTATGAGGAGGAAAAGGAGAGAGACGGGAGGAGAAGGTTTTACGGAAACGTGAAAAGCAGAAGATAAATAAAAACAAGGAAAAGCAAGGCGTCGGATTTAATCGGTTGCAAAAGGAAAATAACTTTTTTATTTTAATTAAAACGAGTGAGATGAGAGAGAGAGGGAAGCGAAGGTCCGTGAAAGAGTTGAAAGTCTCTGAATCTCTCTGTTAAGCATTGTTTGGTTCATAATTGAATGACCGAGAAGATGGTTTTGAATTTGATGGCTGATAGGTGACATGTTGCAAGTTTTGTGGGCGGAAGGAAAGAAGGCTAAACCTCCATTTTAACTTTCAAACTTTCTTGATTAGAAGAGAGAGAGAGCAGACTGAATGCTAACAGACTTGCTTATATTTGTTACCGGTTCTTTATTGTTTTGAACCTTTTAACCTGGTGCTAACACTATTACTTGTATAACTCCTTGGTTTGATGTTGATTTATATTTTGAATTTTTTCCTGTTGTATCTTGGAGCTGTTGGTTTATGTTATCAATTGGTACGAGTTGGCAGTTTCAAGGTTTTTAAGGTTTCGAAGAATCAGATCAAAAACTCAATGATAAAAGGCGATTAGAACCTGAAGATGCAACGTCTCAGGAGGAATGACCCGCCGAAACTCACATTTTACTCTTCCTCGTCTTATCGCTTCGACGAGCCCAAGTTTTCCTCAACATGTTTAATTAATCGTCACATATGATAATGAAAAAACCGCCAAATGAATTACTCCTCAAGAGCGCAATGGCGGTCGAGGAAAGTTAAAAATTAAAAATCAAAGCCTTGACCTCTTTATTCACGGTATCCTGCGGTTTTGGATTTTACGCTTTGGTTAGTTTACAGATTTCGAACATTGGCAACATTGGTTATCTGCCGCCACTACCACCACTATTATTAGGAAGAGTGAAGCACTAAAAGGTGGTGATCGTAAAATTTTTCCAAACAATCTAGAACATGTCGATTGTAGAGTTCACGCCCTTTTGACCATACACTCACATATGGGAGCAGGAGAGGCCAGTGGGCGAGGACTCAAGTCGGTGTTCTTCCGTTTTCGCTACTTTTATTTATTCAAATTATTTTTTTTAGTTAAAACTAATGGCCTTATGGTGGTCAGAATGTAGATTATTATTACATGGGTGGGTGACCATAGTCCGTGACATATATAATAAACTTGTTAATGACTTGAGAAGTTGAAGCAAGCCTAAACCAACAACAACGAAGAAAAAAATTTTTTTTCGGAATTATTTTTAACTAGCAGATACCCCAGCGTGCCAGGTATTTATTCACAGTAATTTAATTAAGGAGTGTAATTAACACGACGTCTTATTTTATACGTTACGGTAAAAGTGATAAATCGGAAGAATATGCAGAATTCTTGACGATTATGGGACGGGGGGTCTGTAGTGAAGTGGTTAAGTGCCAGACTGAGAAGATGTAGTCGCCACGTATCCTGTTATACCCAAAAAGAGTGAAAAGCAGAATTAAAACTCAACTACAACTATAACTATATTTTATATAGGCTACGGTAAAATTGATAAATCGGAAGACTATGTATAATTCCTGGCGATTATTCAAAAAGTCACTAAGTTTGGTAAATTTTGATAAATTTCTTAATATTTATCACATTTACCGGCTAGTTGATGAAATATACAGCTCTCTAATGAGGTATTAATTGAAAGCTTGGTCAGATCATTTTTCTCGCAAAAGGCAGTCACCTGTGGTTGATAGTAACGGTCCACGAACCACCGAAATAGAAGCGGCGAATGCATGAGATGAAAAAGTGACAAAGAGGCAGAAGCAAGCTTTTCGGAAATTCTGTCACATTTACCAAGCTTAGTTGGTGATTAAGACAGGATTATTGTAATAATGGATTTGTGTGTGGAAGAAGCTCTCGAACATAACCTTATTTCAACAAAATTCGAGGATTGTGCCTGTGATGTAATTATGCGAGTAAGAATATTTCTTTGTCCATTTTGAGTGATTACCTGAGGTTGTTCTTGTTATTTATTTCATAAATAATGCACATTCATAAAACTTATCAAAGGATTTCTTGTAGTTCTTTCTATTTATTTATTTTTTATTTATAAGGTTGTCTTGTAAAGACATATTATCAGTTCACCACACTAGCTGTTCAACTTAAATTTACTTTTATACTCTTCATCTAATTTTATGAAATGGTTTTGCTCTGTTCCGCGTTCTCATTTCTATATTATTTAAGACAGACACCAGTCATTATGATACATGAACCACACATGCATCCCGTTGATGATTGATCCAAAGTACATTACCATTGCATTGATGACATCCGAAGTAAGTCAAACCTGAAGGATGACAAACCAAAACATTGATTAGTTTACAATCGTACCATTAGTATAATTAGTTTTTGATTTATAAGACTCTTTATGACGACGGATATAATTACGTTGAAGATGTGTTTGAAGTTCTTGTGGCTTGTGGCTGTGTCGTTCACTAAAGTAAACTTATCGTGTTGGGCCTTTGTTTTGTTTAACCGCCATCTGCTTCGAGACAAGTTGTTTATAGGTATAGTGCGAGGAAAGAGAACGGTTTAGCATTAGGAAAGAGGTTCATTGGATCTGATGAAGAGGGATGAGGAGAGAGTGGGAAAAGAAGTTGGAGAGAGTAGAAGAAGGATGTTACAGGAAATATAAAAAGTAAGTGGAAGTAGAGGAGTAGGGTTCACTGGAAGGATTACCAGAAACACTTTTAGGAGCTTGGGTTGAAGATTATAAATGGAAACAGGTAGATCGATTTGATGTTGCTTTTTCAGAGTACCAACCTGTCGGTGTACTCCTGTGGTAACGGTGTTGGTTTATTTTTAAGGAGTTTCTGCAAATCGTTGTTGATTTTGTATTTTTAAAATGGAGACAGATCAAGAATTCGGTGACACCTGAGGAGAAGACATCACACATGGAATGGATATATGTAAAAACTCCACGCTTGTGACACAAAAACGTTTCCACGTGGCTGTTATAGACGAGAAAAAAATAGAAACTAGAGGAAGAAAGGCAGAGAGGAATAGAGAGAAACAAGAGAAAGAAAAAGAAGCGACCGTTGCGGGAATTTAAAGACTGAGAATCGCAAAATACCTTAGGTTTCATCAGTAATGGCACACACACGCAACAAATCACGGCAATCATGTCTCCAACCACTGTGTAAGCAAGTCGCTAACATCAATCTCAGCTAAAAGTTTCCATTACGATCCATTAAAAAATTCAGAAAAAAAATGAAAACCTGGCACCATATCAGGTTTAAATTTGATCTGAGCATGTGAACTTCTCTCTCTCTCTCTCTGTCTGTATTTACAAACGCATACAAGTTGCATACATCCGAGGGACGAGTCGGAGAATCTAATAAAGACGAAACTCTCAAAGATTTTATCAAATAACTTCAACTAAACAAAAAACTGCATCTATAAATTCGTTTGACGTGGTCAACTCTTTGACGCCATCCCAAAAATCTCAACAAAATAACTCTTGTTATTTACCGTCAGGTTCACCTTTTCAGGTTTCTCGCAGAAGAGAAGAAACAAAAGGGAAAATAAATGTCCGCCCTTCGCATGAAGAAAAGAAAAATTAAAAAAAAAATGGAGGATTCCAACCTTGGTGTGTGTGTCCGTGGCCGGACGTTTAAATTTATATAATTGGAATGGCGAACCATATTTTGACCCCGTGAACTGTTCAGGGGAACCAGCCCTGCCTCCAGTCACTGTCATACATTTCCATACCTAATAACAGGTCCAGCCATTGCCGCCCTTTTCTTTTCTAATTATTTATTTATTTTATTTTTATCTTTTGTGGGTCCTCGGTAGGGTGTTCTAGCTTTTGCTTGTGTTCAACGCTTCTCTTTCAGGTTTCCAGAATTTTTTTTTCCGAAGGGGGGTTCAGAATCAGGGCGAAACAAAAATCCTTTTAAATTAGCTAAAAGCCTTCCGGGTGTTCTTATAATTTGATATGAGTAACCCTAAGATTAAGAGGAAAGCCATTTGTGGCCTGCCCTCGGGGTGTTTGACGCATTCTCCCATTTTTTTCTTCTTGTTCAGGTTTGCTTCTTTGAGAGAAGCACTTTTGAAAATCTCTTAAATGGAAATGAAGGTTTCTGCCGCGGTTTTTTGTCATGACATGATGTTATCGATGGAATGGATTTGAAAAAGGAAAACCGAATGGGTTGGGGGTTTTTTTGAATGTTTGTAGAAGTGGGCAGCCATTAGGGAGATGTAACGACAGCTGGAAGGTTCGGGAGTGTGCTCTTGATGAACTCTTCGGTGGTTGTGTAGCATCATGGTTGAGTCCTCTTATACTTTGAGTTTTCTTTCTTGTCTCTCTCAATCTTCTTCTCCATTTTCTCTCTCTTCCCTTATTTCTCCTTCGTCTGTCTTTCACCTTTGTGTGGCTCTTTCTCTCTCTTGTCTATTATTGTAAATCTTTGCACAACCCATCACGAAATTCTATCAGATTTCAAAACATGTGTCTGAAGAATCCTTCATAAAACTAATGAACAGAAGATGCAATTGTTGGGGTAATTAGCAACCAGTTAGCTGCGAGAACAGTCCCGGTCCAGCCTTTGGCCATAAAATGCACAAACCAGTCATAATACTGTCAGGTAAAAGGTTTAGAGGAAAACAAAATCTTGATATCAAATCTCAAGTCAGTGACCGTCGATGTGTGAGGAACCAAAAATCAAACCGGCAAAGAAGAAAAACAGAAAGAGAACGGCCAGTCACCAGACTATTCTAAACAGACTAGAACGAGTGGGTAGAGAAATGTAGGAGACAGAATGACAGGGAGCAGGACACCGTTCCTGCCTTCTCGACCCTTCCTTTCGAATATTAATCGTCGCGCCTAAAAAAAAAAGAAACCGAAACAAGATGTTTGGAATTTTTTCCGAAGGATGGATGGATGGATGAATGAAACGGAAATTCCTTTCTAAAAGATATTTTTCTACCATCCAAAGCTTTAAATTATTTCAAGATGGCCGCCGAGTTTGGGTAAATACAATTAAAAAAGGTTTCCAGGTTCATTGAAGATTTGTCGGTCGGGTTAGAAAATAGAAAAACAAAAACAAAAGAGCAGACGCCGAAGAAGGCTACCGAAGAGCACGACACGGAAACAAAATTCAAACAAATCTTTGGAAACATGAAGTGAGCCACGCGCTTGCGTGCTCGCGTGCAAGTCCAAACCGTACTAGTTACGTGCTAAGAAAACCTGTTCCGATCAAAAGATCAAAACAACCAAATTCATCTTCTAACAATCAACACAAGCCGTTACATAATTGAAAGAGATGAGCAGAGAAAATGTTTCGATCTGATGAAAGGGTCTTAATGGCTCTGATATTTTTGGCTCCTCAAAATGCCAACGCAAAGGCTCGAGGAAGGTGTCAAAGACGAAAAATGATTTTGCTTTCGTTAAATGCCGCCTAAGTGGTAGCTAAAGTAGGGAAAACCAACCCCTTCCCCCGAAAGTAATGAGAGACAATTAAGTCGCCATCTTGGTTTTGAAAATTTCACTGTCGTAAATGTGTGAGCTTGGTTTTAAAATGACGTCATTGCCAAATTATGTGGCCGTATGGTCGTTTAGATGGCCGCTGATACTGACGACCGGCAGAGTGTAGCCGTTTTTGTAGTTTTTATTGTTTTGATTGTAGTTAACAGGAAGTTATGAACTAGATAAGAGAAAACGCTTTTATTAGGTCACGTGGGCGGGAAAAGTAAAAATGTTTTAGCCGTTGGATATCTTTGTTTCATTAGCTGAATTTTAATTAATTGTTTTGTTTAATTGAAAACTGTAAACCTTCCCCCTTAGGCGTTTGAAATGAATAAGCTAAGTTGTAGTGCACAGGAGATAGTAGTAAAAACTCTCTGACTTGCACTAATCTGCTTGATCAGACTGAAGGCACCAAAATGTGCGGTGAAAAGCTTTCGAAGGCAAGCCTAATGTTTCTACAGAAAGATTTGACACTTATGACCTCAGAATTTCTACAGGGTCTCTCCCAAATGTTCCCAGAATGATTTTAAGAAAATTATTTGCTCAATGTCAGCTTACAGTCTTTTCAGAACTATTCGAAGTACCTCTCCTCTCCGTCCTGATTTGATGCAAAGCTTTTGAGCTTTTGAGCCGACACTGAAGGTGTCCTGGAAGTAGTCCACCAATGTTACAAACTACACAAAATCATTCCGGGGACTTTTGGGACCGGCGGATGAAGTCACGCAGATATTCGAGGAGATTTAAGTGAAATGAAGTGCTTATAGTCGTGCGAACAAGTCGTGGTTTGACTTTTACGCGAAACGCAAAATTTTTGGATACTGGATAAATTTTTGGGTACTCGGATATCCCAAAACTATTTTCTCAATTACCGAGGCTCTAACTCCACGTCATTCTTGGAACTCCTTCATCTACATCACATCTCACATCGACTACATCTTTGAGTAACAATCACCATTCATCCGGGGCGAGCATTAGGTTTTTGTCAGGTTTTTATACTAAGAAATTCTGTACCCCGCTAGAATGGCTAACTTGTAAATTTGAGCTATGTAACTATATGTATAAATGTGGATGTGTAAATCTCAACTTCTTCCGGAAGAAAAAGACCATAGGAGCAAGGTTCTTCGAGGCAGAAAAAGATATGGAAGAATTCGAGATCTCCGAACAAGATTTGTTGAAACGAGATGTACTGCTACAGAAGGTCAAAGACCCTCAAAACAGGAGAAACTTAAGGCGAACACTGGGGAGCGATGAACAGAATAGCACAGGAGGAGTATTGGGCAAAAAGAAAAGGACGACGAAGAAGCCGTTGTAGCTGAAAAGTGTGGTTCTTAGTCCACCGGAATGAAGAAGTAATATAAATGTGCATTAGTTGTGAATTAATAGGTCGTTAATCAAATTAAGTAAATAACGGAGGAGGAGCAGAGAAAAAATCTCAAAACAAATTTCACACGCCGTTTTGAAAAAGTGAATGACGTCACGTGAGATTGTTTCAGAGGCGGGAAATTCAAACACAAAAAAAAAATTTTCATTTAATTAAAATAGTCATTCAATTGAAAGGGATTAAAGGAAATTCATTCAAATTATCGCTCAAAACTCATTTTTGTTTGGGCTCGTCTCTCTCTCTCTCTCTGTATTTTTGAGGAAAGATGACAGACAGGCTTTACAAAACAAAACCATTTCTACTTTACAGTGGTTGACCACCTTTCAAGGAAATGAGAATTAATTAACACGAAAACAAGAAAAATGGCGCAAAAGAACACAAAACGGACGACGAAAACAATTTTTTGTTAATTACTTTCAGGCCTTTGCGTCCGTTTTTTGTTTTCACATCGATCGTGATTTCTAACTTTTGGGCTATTAGGCTATTTTGGGAGCTCAGGCTAGAGTTCTTTAGTTGTGACTGTGTTAGTTGGTTTGTTAGTTCTTTTTATGTGACTCTACTTCTCCACGACGTTCGTTTTCTTCTTTTTTGGTTCGTGTTCCGTTTTTCGGGCGATTGTAAGATGGCATCGAGAGATAGGTTTGAGAGCTGTTGGTTTTAATAGGCTTTGTACCTTTAGAGCGTGTTCCACGAAATATTGCCCCAAAGGTGGCCCTCTAGACAGGTTCTGGTGCCGGGTTGTCTGGTTCTGCGTTGGGGTGCGTCGAAGCATCCATTTCCCGTTAGTATTTGGTCTGGGTTTTGGTGGATCTGTGATTAAGAGTATTGTGTCTGGCTGGTCTCTATTCGTCCTGTTTTTAAGCCTATTCCCTGACCTTTCTATTTAGGGTTAATGAGAGAGGGCCAACCAGGAGCCGGTGCTTTGGAAGTCGTCCTGTAACCCTGACAGATCATTTCCGCCAGTTTTCGCTGGAGGCAGTTACCTCAAATTTCACCAAGTAGTTACTGCTTAAAATAACAAACTTTAAAATAATCTCGGCTTTAGACTTGGTCTATTAGTCTAATTCAATAGCCCAAAAATCAAGATCACACTTATCAAATGTCTTTTAGAGAAACAGGGTGCTGGCCAATTATCAAAACCTAAGACTAATTTATAAAATAGTCCAAATGTTAAGACTAATAATTTACATAAAATTAGTATCAAAAGATGTTCCTGTTTAGTCGTGAAGGTGACGTACCGACTGAATAACACGTTTCCAACCCGTTTTATCGGGCGGTAACAATAAACTTAATTGGAATAATTTCAAAATGTCAAAATTTAAATAATAACAAACAAACAAATAAATAAATAAATAAAATTGACAATCGATTTAGCTTCCAGTTTTTTTTGTTTGTGGATCGAGATTAAGTTGGCCACCCTGTATTTTAGAGTTGTGCGACGTAATAATGTACGTGAAACGTGTGACCTATCCTTGAAAAAAAAATAAAAAAAAATTTTTTTCGGTTCCGATTGATTAATTCAGTTAAGGCGAAGCCATTTTCTTTTTGGGCGCAAGGGCAACCAACATCTCTCTCTTTCGCTGGTTCGTTCTTTCATTTCCGCGTTTTTGGTCAACGGTTTTTGTTTTTGTTTTTTTGTTTCTTTTTGATTTTTTTTTGCTGGCGTGAAAATTTAAAGAAAAAAAGATTTAAACCGCGGGTACGGAAATAATATAAATTCGACCACAAAAAAGAAAAACATTAAAACGGGTAAACGATCACGAAATATCGTGAGCCTTGATATACCTGATCTTTAGCGATTTTAACAACTTGAGATGACTTAGAAAATTGAAAATGACTTTGGAGGAGGGGGTTGGGTGGAAGAGAAGGAATCGAAACTTTTATGTTTAAATTTGGTTTTGTTCCTTGTCTTACTCCCTCCTACCTTTTGAATATACTTATACTAAAAGGTAAATGTTACTTAACTTCCTCCTGTGTCACTGATTCGTTTTTGTTTGTTACGTTCTCTAAATTTTAGTTTTGTGGCTTAGGGACAGGGCGAGTATGTTAGCTATATAACAGCTCTCTCTCTTGGCCTAAGCTCTTGGCCTTGCCACTCTTCTCCAGGTGCTTTTGTTTTGGATCGTCGTTTCTTAAGTTTGGATTTATTTCAGTTCTTTCCTTCTTATGGACAACCAAGTTTGAGGAGGCCTCTGTCGCTCTCTCCGCTCCTTGCAGATGTTCAGCACTCTCCTAGTATTTCTCATAGCGTGGCCATAACATCTCAGCGGGGTTTCTCTCAGTTTTTTATCGATGGGGCAGGTTTTAAAGCTCCCAAGTTCCTAGCTATACAACACCTACTGCCTACCTAATTACTACTTCCATCTTTGTAAAATGTCTCTATATCGTTATTTATTACAACAGCAGCCATCAATATAATGTATCAATGATGACCAGTCTGTAGCAATAACATTTGTAATAGCTAAACTTGCACTCAGTCATATACACTAGACAGGTATAACCGACAGCTAAAAGTCTATAAAATAAGCTTTTCCACTATCGCCGGACTATAAAAAATATGGTACACGTCAGATTGTATTTATTAGACAAAAGAACTCTCCTCCATCTTTTACCTCGTGTTGATGCATAACCAGACGAAGCACAGCAACTGCCCTTCTCTTCCTTCTAGGCAAGAATTCCGGGTAACTATCTCCGAATGGTTTTCATAAAGATGAAGGGCTCTCTTATTTTGCGCATAATGTCAAAGCTTTTCTCTAGCCCTTCTGAGATGCAAGCTCTGAACCGTTTTTTGTTTTAGGTAGTCTTTAATAGATGTCTCTAAGTCCAGTTGCTAAGTTTTGCTGGTTCAAATTTACCGATTTTCTCTCAGTTGAACCTCCTAATATCTTGCAAGCTGTCTTGAGAACTATTCTAACCAATGGGCTCGATATTGGTATTCTTATTACCTTCGAAAAGCCTCCATTCGGATTGGAACCTTTGATACCCTACTTCCTTGCTTTCTTTGGTTGTTAGAATCATACATAAAATAACACAAAAGCTATTTCATATATATATAGAGTTCATCCAGTGTTTCCTGTTCCAGAAGGCAGGATCAGTTATACGTCTACTCCTCTCTAATTCGGTATTTCTGTGCCTCCTGTTACATGACAGGTATCGTCGAGCCCTCTATACAGTGTGTACAGTTTGCTCCTCCCATCCTCACCGACAGTGTTAATTTGACCTCCGTCTTAACTCGGTCTTCACAACCATATCCTAATTGTGATATCAAAAAGGTTTCAACTTCTCGACCGAAATTTTAGGTAGTTTGTTCAGTTCCCTTCACACAGATGCTAGAGGCAAGACTGAAGACCTTACTCCCCTTTCAACTCACCAGTCTCTGTTCTCCATAGAGTTGGAAGACTGATTGGGAAATTCACCATGATTAAGGGCAAACTTTACCTTCTAAGGTTGACCCAAAGTACTACCCCGTTCACAGGGAGTCTGATACTGACTTAAAACCACCAAAAACGTTTGAGACGTTTGAGGTTAGTTTTTGTCTCTTCGAACAATGGAAAAGTGTCATAATAATCGAAAAGATAATTTTGGGTGAGAGGGTCTTCAGGTACACGAACTTCATGCTCCTCCTTGTCTCGTTGGCGAAATCCTCAGTTGTTGTTTTTGTTTCCTTTTCATTCTTTCGGTTGGCGTATAATTATAATGAAGGAACTCAAAAGGTCAGTCTAAATTATGCTAATGTGTCATTTAGCAACTGGCTAAAGGTCAAAGGTGCTAAGAAAAATAGATTTGGAAATTATGACGAAAAAAATTGTTGGCGGGTGATTAAACCGAAGGCTACCCGTTCGGCCATTTTGTTTTTTGTTTCTTTTGGCTGACGGGTGGTTTTCCTGTCAATTTCCGGCCGTGAGAGCCAAGTTAATTGGATTCGGACTCGTTTTTTCTCTCTTTTTGACCAATTTTTGGTTTGGCTTGGTGTGTGAGCTGGAAAAATAACTTCCTGATCTTGGCTTGATTCTTCCCCGGCTTTGTTTCGTTCTTCTTTTTCTTCTTTGTCCCTTTCCCTTGTCCTCATTTGTGGGATTATGTTGGAGAAAGGATTGCGGCTTGTGTGTTTCTCTTTTCTCTGGGTTGCCATCTTCGTTTTGATCCTTCTTGGTTTCTTTTGTTTTGGTTCTCATACGGTTTTTGAGGTTCGGAGGCTTTCTTGTTTTTGGGTTGTTAACCTCCTACACTCGAAAGATAGTTCTCACTCATCACTAAGTTTGTTTCGCATCTTTAAAGCTGGTATATGAGTTTTTGTACAGATTGTGATGATTATGACTGACAGTCTTGGACACAATTCTTTGAAACTTAATATCAGGAAACCTTCTCAGAGGTTTAAGGCTCTAAATCCGGATTTGGTTAAGGGCAACGCTCTAATTTGACTCTAATGTGGAGATGGGCCCATGAAAACAGGTCGAGCGTTACCCAAGGGGTCAAGTTAATAAAAATTTTTTTTGACAGGTTGAAATGAAGACCACCCCAGCACCGAGTTTTAATTGAGTGAGAGCCAAAGTCACGGTGGCGGAACGCGAGATTACAACAACAACAACAACAAAAAATAGTTTTCAAGTCAATTTGGGGAATTTTGGTTGGCCGACCGTGTTCACAAGCTCGACTATAGAAAGAAACCGGCACGACACATGATAATGATGATAATAATAAGAACAAGAAGAAACCTTCAAGTTTATAATTTCAAATTGCAATCTTCAAACTGTGATATCCTCCACCCCTTGTGACTCATACACCTTCGCATTTGACCTCTTGAAATGATTCCTGATTATAGTATGAACCTGGGTTTGATCAAAGTTTAGTAAAATTACCACGGAGTATCCATCACGTGACGGCCTAGGAATCGTTTCGATTGTGCTTATGGGTTGAAAATAAGTTGTCAGCTGATGACATTCAAAGCGATTAGCCTAAAACAGTTTAAGTTGTGAGTGAGAGTCTCCTCTCGAGTGCAAAAGGTAAAATTGCTCTATTTAACTCAGTTTTGGGTTCCAATCATAGTGGTGAAAAGTGGTGTATTTGTAACTGGCGTGATATCGTCACAGACGGGATTATCAACGCTCAAGATGGTCAGAGGTGTCATCAAAGGTCTGCGCGATTGGTTTTCAAAGATGAAGAGTCGGGTAGTGAAAATTCTTCCGCCATCTTTGATAAAGCTGATAAATTAATAATTTTATATCCTCTTCTTCTTCTTCATCATATTCTCGGGTCTCTCCTTCACGACTGGAATGAAAATTAACACCGCGCTTTTTGCCGCCCGTTTTGGATAACATCGCAAATTTATAGCCGTTTTCAGAAAATATAAAACACCTTTTCACCGGCGCGGATTTAACGTATTGACCGATGTAATCGTGCTAATGTCGGGTGAACGGGGGTCAACATGGATCCCTAACGGAGGTGATTATGAGATTACGCTAAAAGACACCAGAATTAGGACTTAGATTTCACGGATAAGGACAGGGAAAGGTCGGTTTGTTATATCTTTGCACCCACGAGTGATGTGGTTAGATTTTCCTACTTGGGCCGGTCTTGGATTCAGTTTGCTGGACTCTGTCGTCTTCCGCGATGAATCTGAACCGTTTCACGGAGGTACTGAATGAGCGATGGCTAAAGTTTTATGATTATTGATGTGGTGTGTTGATGTGGGATAGTAAACTAAGTGCTGAACTTATTTACAACTGCACAGTTTAATTCACTTACTAGGGTTAAGCAAGTGTGGGCTATCAGACTTAGACTATTTTTGTTAGAAACTTTCTATTAGCAAAATGGTTGTAAATTTTGCTCATCACTAGCATAAATGTGGGAGGCTCGTGATGTAGTGGTCAAAGAGCTTGACTATGCATATTATAATCTTGGGTTCCAACCTTCTTCTATGCTTATCAGTGATTCTCTTAGGAAGTGTGTAATATTTATGAAACCTAAATCTAAATTCCTTGACCTTCCAAAAAATGAGCCCGGTAACAGAAGAGACAAACAATACCCTACACTCAAATGAGTAATGTGAACTCTTAGAAAGCGTGCAGTATTTGTGTAACGACTTCTCCACTGGGGTGTGCAGCATTTATGAAAAGAATAGTCGGTAGAGCACGGTAGCCAACTTTCCAATTTTTAAAAATTTAAATTTTTAAACAATTAGAATAAAACTCGAGGGGATTATTTGGAGGAAAAATAAAAATTCAAATTTCCTGCTCTCCCACGAGGTCTTACACTTTTCATCCCAAAAGTCAACAAAAAGCCAAAACCTGAACCTGAATCTCTTCTCTTTCTACCCCTCCTCTCACTCTCTCTCTCTTGCTCTTCATTAAAATACTACCGGGAGAAAATTCCCCACCGCGATAAGTAACCTGCTAATATTTTCCACCATTTTATACTCGACATTGAAAACTTTTTTTTTCTGAACAAAAAAATCAATTTACAACCGCCTTAATGGAAACATATTTTATTCGAGTGTCAATAAATTCGAACGTATCGATTCATTTGCAAAAATAAAATTAGAAAAAAAGTTGGCAGCACTTTTACCAGGAGAAACAAGACTAGTGAACTGTCGGACCAGATAATTTCCAGGTTCGCTCTCGAAAATCAAGGCTTCGATAAGAAATAAAAATTATGTTAATGAAACACATAAATTACTCAGATTTTTTCTCTTTCTCTTTATTTATTTTTGGAGTAGCAGACGACGCACATTCGGCTATTTGACTTCAAAATTTTGTAACAGACTAATTTCTTCTCTATTTAGCTGAAGGTTTATATAATGTTAAGTGGGCCATTTTATACACTTTGATACCACTTCCTTCCAACAGGAAAACAGAAGGTAATCAAACAATTTTTTTTTTGAGATTGTGGCCAGTCAGATATTATGATAGCTAGTAACCATTAGAGTTTCTAAAGAACATATATCCTTGGACTATCTCAAATCTTAAAATTTTAAGCTGAGATGAATAATATAAGTATAAAATCCGTATAGAAACGTTAGGGAAAATTAGGTGAATAAGAGTTCAGGCGGTATATCACATGACAATGATGAAAACGAGGATGCACCTGGTATAAATAATTATAATGAATAAAATTATATATAATCATTATTGATAGTATTTATATTAGTATTAGTATACTTCATATTTTTAGTGGTGGTGGTTTGGGTATGTGGTCCTTTTTTTTTTTTTGGGTATAACAGGATGTAGGAGGAGGATTCGAACTCACCATCGTAACGCCCAAGTCACGAACTTTAATCACCACACTACGCCCCCGCTATATTTAATACTATTACATATATAAAATATAATTATTATACAATATCAATATAATATAAATATATTTAACAATTTATATTTTATTAAATTATATATAATTTATATTTAATGCATTGCTTATAATATTGTTTTTCGCATATATAATAGATAAATATATGTGTGTGCGAAAATAATAGTATTAATAATTATCAATAAAAATCTTACTTCTTACAGGACTATAGTATACAATATATGTTTTATATATTGTATATAAATACAATTTATGTTATAATGTGTATTGAAATATATACTATACAAAAATCTCAAAACTTCTTAGAAGGCTTTATAATAAATAAATAAATTACGTTATGGGGCGGAGAGAGGAGTGCTCGGTTAGGGTAGCCCCGTGGTAGAGGGAAGCCACCAGCAACTTGGTGCAACATCAACAGGGACCTGAAGAACTCACCGCCCATAGTGATGCTCTGACGGAAAATTACAAGAAGGATGAAACGGAAAGGAGGAGAGGAAAAAATAAATTGATTAGTAGTAGTTAAGAAATACTCTACTAAAAATAATATACTAAAAAGAAAGACAGCAAGGACGGTCGGAAATGACTAAAATAAAATGAAAAATAAATCAATAATTAGATAAATGTATAACTAATTAAAAATAAGTAGGAATAAATAAATCATCTAATTATCAGTTGATTCATTCATTTTAGAGTTAGTCGTTTGGAAGAGTCCTTGCTTTCATTTTTTTTTTATTAGTATATTTATATAGCCGTCTTCCTGTTTGTCCCTGTTGAAAATAAATGTGCGGGTGATTATTGTAATTATGTGTATTGTATGTGGATTGAGAAACACATAAATATTGTGCCTGAAAAATTGTTTGTATTATTATATATTAGTATTTTAGTATAAATGTTTGATATTTTTCAAGTGCAATATACTGGCTTTATAGTACTTATTAAGTGTATATCAAGTCAGTATAAATTAAAATATAAGTTTGAGCGACTTTTGAGGTGAAATAGTCGAGTGTGCGACGATTACGATGACGATGACGACATGGGAGCATAAAGACCTGACTGGTTGACTGACTGACTTGGCCTTATGCTAGCTAGCTAGCACCCAAACGTAGCAAGAACTATTAAAAAAAATTATTGAACAGGTTTCGTTACTGAGGTGAAAGAATTTTAAAAACCCGAAGCACCTCTTTTCCGTTGAAGAACTTTTTTTTTTCAACTTCTTCGTCTTCCTCCACGGCAACTTTGTCACGGCAATGGTTCATGTCTTAAGATAAATATAAGTGGAATCGGAAGAAGGAAAAAGGAGTGCACCCAACCACTTCAGAGGTCAAAAGTTGGTTTATAATAATTGCTCCCATGCCTGAGTTTTTACAAACGTAATTGTTACCGATTTTGGCCCGGGGGACTTGAAATAAATTTAACGACTCTTATGTAAATTAACATGTCGGACTTGGGAGTTGATTTTTTTATTTTTTATTTTTTGAAAATTTCAATCTTCTCCCCAACGAGGCTGCCATCTTGGATTTGACTTTTGTTTTATGTTGATTCAGACACGCCGTCTTCATGTCTGAGTCGACTCCTCGGTTATGTAAGCTATACTGACTGCGTCTAAAAGATTGTAGCTCTGGGTGTGGTGAATCCTATCGTGGTTGACAGCCAGAACTGATGACAATTTGTTAATAGCAGAAGGTACTAGTAATTGGATTCCTTGATCATTTCAGATTACGACAGCACAGCGATATAGCACCATTATTATTATTATTATTATTATTATTATTCAATCAGCTCCTCAACGGTATTCTTATGCTGAACATCACTTTCCTTTCATTCTGACTACTATACTTAATTTTAAAATTTATATGACATATATAGTAAGTTCTTTTACCCCTCTGGGGCGCATAGGGCGTCTACAAGGGTCCGCCGTCGAACTCGATTGTTTCCAAGGGCTTCTGATGTGTTCGGAGCCATAGTTCTGTGTTGGAAATGATATTAGACTACCTTATTCCTACAACCACTCTTAGGAACCTATTCACTGTAAACTGGATCCTGCGGGTTATGTCCGTCATCTTCCACGTCTCACACCCGTAGAGAAGCGGTGACTTGACATTTGACTCGAGGATCTTTAGTTTGATCCTTAGTGAAAGGTTCTAAACGACATACAAAACACATAAACACATGCATAGAAAGTTCCAGAAGTCTGACCTCTAGACTGACTTGAGCGAGATAATTTGGCAGGGTGTAATTACATAGTCATAGTTTAGCCAAAAATCCAACCAACTTGACGACCTTTTAGGTATCTTTGGTGCCGCAAATTAGATCAAATAGGACATAATATAGTCCGACTCGATTTTTCTGTTCACTCACCCGTAGCGAAAAAAATCGTGAAGTTAGCGAATCGTTTGGCAGAGGTGTTACTAACCATCAAAATCATTGACTCAAAAGTCGCTGATATAGGTCCCGAGGTTACAGTATGATTAGTGGTCATAATTACTATTAATCTTGGCAATTAGCTTCAGTTTTCTCGCCGTTCTGTCTTTGACTATATCATTCGCTTTAAATTAGTTTATTAACTCTTTTGTGTAATTTTCAGAATCTAGACTGTCTCGCATCTCACTCAGAGATTTTGCTGGTCACTAATTGTTTGGTTAAGTTTACGACAGTTCGTGGCCTTCTGACTTATTTAGTTAATAAATTTATATGTGGTAGTCTAAAACGATTTTCGGGCGCTATATAGCTCAAAACAAATATTCTATATATGTAGGAAGTTAGCTGAATTATAATTTTGTGATATTGCTACTTGTATATTGTTATAGTAGTTGTACCAGTTATACTTGTTGCTGTTATATTGAGTTTTAATTGCTGCAGTTACAGTGCTATTATATAATCACTTTCAGATTTTATTTCATAAATATTGCAGACTTTCTTGAAGAGTTCATTCCAAAAATATTGCACACTTTCATGGGTTGTTCATTTCATAAATAAATTCTTGGAGTCGAGACCATCTTCCTTCCAGTGAGGATGTCTTCACGATTGCTAATTGGTCTACCGTGGGTGAATGGTCTGACTACCGTGTTTCTTTTAGGTTTTGGTTGTGTTCCACCGCCAGGTTGATTGACTGAAGTCGAGCGAAACCATTAGAGAGGTCTGAGAGGTTATCGATGAGTTTTTTGAAAGTTTTTTTCGGGTTTTGACTAAATTATTAGTTATCCTGTTTGGACTAATAGGGTTATTAGTCATTGGTTCTGGAGCGGGGGTTCGATATGCTTTTGACGGATTTTATGCTTTTAGTCGCTTGAATTAGATTTGTGACTCTGAACGGAAGGCTGAAATTAGTCTAATCTTGGTTACTGTTTTAGTAGCTGAAACAAAACGAGATTAGGCTAATATTGATGTCTTGACTTTTGTAAGTGGCATTAGAATTAATTTCCAAATAAGTTGTTGTTATCAACAAGTTCCAGCAAATGGTTTTGGATACTCTGTTGGTGACCATGCTAATATACATTAGGAAAGCTCTACAGAACCTAGATTCTAGTTATAATACCATGGCTTTTGTAGTTGGTGTTACAGTTATGTCGTAACTAAACCTGGCCAGAAAATGGTTTGAAGGGTTTGTCCCCCGCTACGTCGATATACATGAAGAAAATTTCAAAAGTTGAGGACTAACCGGTTGTTCTGTCTTATTTTTAGGCTAACCACCTCTTGTGGATGCTGAGAGCCGTCTGCTTTCTGCAGGTAGAGCCAAACTTTCAAGTCATTGTCAAAACAGAACCTAGAACTCAGTGTTATGCTCTTTCTTTGAACCCCTTACGTCACCAACTAGCACCAATCGTTCAGAGGCCAAGTTAGAAACCTCAGGTTTCAGGTTCAGATGAGAAGGTGGAGGTGGAGGGCACGTACAGTGGAACAAGAATTAGGTTCTTATAAGGACACGGCGAGCGCGCCACGCGAAAACCTCTAAATGGACTTGAGGCTTCTACTATTTTAGGGAGTGTTGAGTCTTGAAAGAAAGAAAAAGGCGTGGCACCAGAACGAAATCATTTTAACACTTAACCTCTTTTAATCCTCAAGCCTTTCACCTTTTTACCTAATACAGAACCATTTACCATCTGACCTCGATGACCTCGATAAACAACTTTACTGAAATCGGAGTCTCATTTCCATGCGAGCGTTTGTCATCGGAGATTTCAAGGTCATTCCGACTCGGATTCTAAATGTTGCACTACAACCAAAACGGAAATTGCGCAAGAATGTCGAGTGTGGAGCCAAGTTTTGAAAACCTTTCTCTTCCCGCCATTTTTCTGCCTTGGAGGAACCTCCAAGGTTCCTTCATACTGTCTTTCTTTCCTTTGAGATCCTGCAAAGTAGCTTTCGGTACGTTCAGCTTACTTTACCTCTTATTAGCTGTCTTGGGCTGTTTGTGCTGAAACTCTAATAGTATCCTGGGAACCTTGTAGTTGGTTGTATAATTGCTAACATTTCTGTCTATCTTTGTTCCTCTCTCTATTTCTTTTACGACTTCTTACTATGTTTTCTACTTTTCTGTATGGTGTCAAGTTGTTTTGCATCTTCCACAAGGATGATTAGGCTTCTTGTATCACTGAGCTTGTCCTCCATTCTTCATCTGTATCTGAAATCTGAGGTTTTTAACTTGTTCTTTGAACGTTTGGTGTTAGTTGGTGACGTAAAGAGATCAAAGAAAGAACAGATTAACACTGTCTTTCAGGTTGGGGTTAAAAGTTTGGCCTCATCAAAGTTCAGTCAGTAAACAAAATGTTCTGAAACTGAAACTAAAACAAAGGAAAATGTTTTCCTTTCACTCACAACTCAATTTAGGCGCGATATCTGAATGGCCCTCAAGGAAGTCCCACGAAGAAATCCTAATTATCGAGAGGTCCAGCGATCTAAATCCGGAAAAGGAAAAACCGTGGGCTTGGTGGAAGTGTTTGACAAAATGAAAAGTTGACAGGTGGATCTAGATTGTGAACCTGAAAGGTGAAGGTTTCGAACGCAGGCTACACGAGGGCAAGGCCCTGACCTGGGGCTTGTCTGGCCCCGCCCTTGACTTGTTGAAAGAAGTCCGGTTCGGCCAGGTTAAGCCGAGGCAAGAGCTCGACTTCTTGGTCCGCATACCTAAAACCTCCTAGAAATCAGAGCAGCTTTCATGGGCTTCGATCGTGAACGGGATATTTTCCTATTGACTTAGACTAATGATTTGTCGTGTTTTATCGCGGGAACTCGTTTCCACAAGGAGGCCCTCCAACGTCAAAACGAGTTAAGTGGATCGGGTCCGATCGGAAAGGTTAAAACCGTTTTCAAATTAACATCAACTCACATACTTGATGTACGAGTAATATTATAATAATCTTGCTTAATCAGAATCAACTTTTTGCGTTTTTCCTTCTTTCTCTCTTTGTCCCCCTCTCTCTCGGATTTTATTGAATTCAGTGAAAATTAATTTCGGACAAGTAGGCTAGTTTCCAAATACACTATAAATGAGATTATTTGTTGCTTAGACAACTCTCGAATAATGTTTAACGCTTCGGGGCTACTAGGCTATACTACACCGTCTGGACAAAGTTGTGACATGTGACAGGTAGGATCAGTTACCAGCTTTGTTTTAACAATTTTCACGAGTTTTGTGTCAGCTTCATTTCTAAAAGTGACCTGATGCCTGAAATGTTTGACCACGAGACGAGGCTTCTATGTGCCTTCTATTTGACTCTCATTTTGTTTTTCTAGCTGTCTTTCCTTTGTCTTTGGTTCTGTTTCCCGCTACTTGCCTCAGTATTTCAAAATAGGCAGATGGAATGAGATGAATGATATTGAAGTGTCGTGATAGCGAGATATTTAGTCTAATGTGATTACGCTCCCACTACTGATGATAACAGGAGGTCGAGAAGTTGTCTAAGTGTTTGACCATGAGACAAGGCAGTCCATATATCAGAACTATCAGACGATAATAGACTAGTTTAAAATCGATGATGAGAGTGTTAGTAGAAAGAGGAGAAACTTGAGAACAACTGACGAGAATAATAATTATGTATTAATTATGATCTAATATCGTGGGTTGATTCTGGTTTCTAAACCATCATACCTCTTCGTCACAGAATTTGAATATTGGTTGTGTCTTTGAGAAACTATTTGCTGTTGAAATTGTTGAGTTGAACAAAGCGAGGTTAGACCATTTTGGGTGTTAGTCTGTTTAAAAACTGATAATAACTTCAGGAAGTTACAAACTACAAAATAGACTAAGGAGGGTATTAGCTTAAAAATTAAATCGCCCAACAAGAACCTTTGTCCAGAACCTCAAATTACATCTAAAAAGTAATTGAAAATATTCCAGCAATCCTAGAGTTAAATTAGACTATTTCGAATGGTTTTTCTGTGGGCTACCTATCTAAATTGAGGCTCTGAACATTCCACGAGATCTTAAACTTGGCAAAACATTTTCCAAAGCAATATTTAGGAATTTCAGTCTCCTCACTTTTCAGACTAGACGGTTTACTAGCCCAAAAAGTTAGGACAACCAATTATACTTGATTTGCTTCTCACGTAGACTGTTGTTAGGGAGAGGGTGTTGGATAATTAAAGGAGACTAAATTGCGAAGCCGGAAATTATGGAACCCGGAGGGAGGAAGAGGCGAAATAGTCGAAGCGGGTCGGTCAAGGCTATGCTAAATCCTTTCTCCGGATGGGAAGTAAAAATGGCGATAACCAGAGGTAGTCACTTAACCGAAGTGAGATAATCATCTGCCGGCTAATTAGTCTGAAAGGTTAATTAAGTCCTTTTCATCCGCTTGGACGTGGCCATCAAGGCTAGATAAGGATTTGCATAGACGGAAGGTTTTTGGCGAGGGTGTTTCCTCAGAAGCTTTGTTGGGTGGGATTCGGAAGGAAGAACCTTGTCTCGAGGGAAAGACATAAAATGACGGCTGGATTGTTTAGAACAAACAAAGGTGGGACAAGAGCAGCCGTAAAATTAGCGGGAAGAGAGAGACAAAAGGTCCGCAAGGAAAACGCAATCGAGTCGGGAGGAACCAGAGTGCAGATTCAAAGATGGAAGACGAGAAGAAGGAGGAGGAGGTTTAAAAGGTGTTATTTTACCGGAGAAGAATTCCGACCTTTGAGAAATTCACCTTCGAGGCCAGGTAATTTAGTCTAATTGCAAGGTACGAGATCAAAAGCGGTTAAAGACAGTTGAGCTTCGCGTGTCCCACCGGAAGTCATTTTCTGGTTTTGTCTTATGAATGGCGAGTTTTTACTTGCACCGATGGCACGCCAACTGAATCATTTTGGTCGCACGTCTTTCGTATTCCTCCTTCCTGAAGGTTCTCGTGTATTCTGGCACCACGGTGGGTGCTCACGAATTGTGGAAATTGATCGCGTGCAAGACCTAACAATCAAGAGTGTTGCACCAAGTCGACTGGGACTCGAATGACAGAACGGTGATGGTTTTGAATAGAAGGAAGTTGTCGTCCACAACGGTTAAGGATAGATCGGCTAAGGTCATAATAGAGTCAGTGAGGACATATATAGCAAGGTCGGTTTGAAGCACAAGGTCTCCGAATTGGAAGCGAAACTAAATCAGGTAGGAGGACAATCGGGTTTGAGCAAGACTAACGAGAACTGGCCTGGGAGAAAGGGATTGTAGTGACCAGAGCTTAGCCCTTACCCAAGATACTCACTCAAATTTTTTTTTGGTTTTCGCGTCCTAGGGCCTGTCTTTCGAACGGTTTCTACTCTCATAAAATGTGTTTCGGCAATATTTGGTTCCTAAACGAGGGTCATTTTTGTGTTAAGTTACTAAGATTGTATGTTTTTGTGAGAGTACCACTAAGTCTATGCAACTTTCCTGAAATAATCTAAATAGACCTGACAGCATTGATTTCCCCGAAACTTAGTGTTCCAAACTTTGGGAACCAGTGACTGACTGGAACAAAAAAGAAGAAAAGACAGAATGAGAGGGATAAGGAAATAGAGATGCACAGAAAGAGACGGATATAAGTTCAGTTTAATTTAGTTTGCGTTTCAATCCCATTTTTCACTTTTGGGTCTGTCAGGGTGTGGGAGAGGATTCAAATTCACGACCATAACTTCTATAGTCTAGCGCTTTGACCAGTAAAATGCAGATCTTCCACCACAAGAAAGAGAAATAGGTAAACAGATAGAGGAGAGAAGGGAAGGTGAAAAAGGGCGGTGACTTGGCTCCAAAACAAGATTCGGCCCTCGACAAAAAAAAAAAATTTTTTTCTTCACCTTTTCACTCGAAAAGCAAAGAAGGAAACTTGACCCTTGTTCGTACAGTTATTTCAATCAACATTTAAAAAAAAAAAGTGAAAATGAACGGAAAGAGGAATAATTATAACAAAAATTTAATGGCCGATAGATAAGAATCGGCCTCGCGGTCTAAGGGGAAAAGGGCCCAGGTTCTCTCAACTTGAAACAAAACCTGAGGGAAAGAGGGCCCAAAACATCTCGGATTCGGGTTGATGGGGGTGGAAAAACGGAATAAGGAGCCAAAAGAAAGGGCGTAGCTTCGCGGAAACGTTTCCATTTTGCACGTAGTCTCAAGAGGACAAAGGTCGTACTTGGTAGGGGTCAGAACGCCATGAACCCTGATGAGTAATTCTATTTTAATTAGGCTCGAGCGATAATTATCGCTCGACTCGTCGTCCACACGTAGAGAAAAATTTTTTTAATGGCCTATTGTGTTGGAGAGCAAAGCGGAAAAGAAGAAAGAAACCTGTTTAACTAGCCTACCTTTCGCGTAATGGTTTGGAGGAGTGAAGGGCGTCCATATAAATAAATAAATAAATAAATAAAGTCAAGAAGGGAGTGAAAGAAAGTGGATTGGGAAACAGAAAGGCCAGACTGGTACCTGGTACCCCCGCTGATATATCGAAATCAAAGAAGAGAGGAATGGGAGTCGGAAAGCTCGTGACAAGGTTGCGTGGGTAGCACCACCTGTGGAATGGCAGTAGGTATTAGGACCGGGTAAACAACTGCCTCCAGGAAGATTTTTGTTTGATGTCTCTCATTTACCAAAGGCATAAGGAGAAGAAGAAAAAGAGTTTTTTTTGTGTGCGTTTCGAGTGGGACGGCGAACAGTTCAGGGTGAAGTGAATTATGGGAGGGGTACGGTAGATGACTCGTTGGCGTGTTCACTCCGCCATGATTTATGCGCTCCACCATAATTAATTAAAGAATGAAAGAAAAGTCGTTTATGTGTTGGTAAAGGTGTTCCCGAAGGTCGTTATTATCCAGATTGTGTGTTGCGGAAAGAAATCAAGGTGCTAAGTCGGCTACTACCGTCTTGGATGATGATGGTGAGGTTAGAGGTAACCGTGGTTTGTGTTTCTGTCGAATGAAACACATTTCTCAAGTTCGAGGTTAGGGCATAGTCCTTGGAAGACACCCCAACGCCCATTTTGATAGCGGTCATCGACGTGAGCGGTTTCGCAAAACTCAAATCCCTCGAGAGCCATGGAAGTTATGTCGACTGGCCTCGAGTCATGCTCGTACCTGACTCGAAACCCTTATAATTATCGAATTTGAAAAAGCGTTTTGTCAAACCAGGTTCAAAGCTATTCTTCTTAGTAGACATGTAGTAATTATGAGAGTTTTGCTCTCGTTCGTACAGACAAGGGGAAGGTATGCCGAACGGTAGTCGATTCGGTGATTAATCAAGGACCGCGGCGGCGGTGGTCAAACTGGTTCTCTTGGACAGTGACAAGTTAGCCAGGTTCCGGTTTGGCCGTTTCGAACGTGGGTCTGGTGCCTTTTCCATACCTTTTTCTGGCGTGGGTGGAAGGAAGAGAGGAATGGGTGTTGCGAAAGCTTCGACGCGTGCCTTGATTTGCCCAGCCATGGAGGAATCCTTGCATAATTTATAATTGGCCGGAATCAAAGGCAAACGAAAACTAGCCTAATTAATGGATTATTTCTCTGAAGCGATGGCCGAACAATGCTCATTGTAATTATTACGCCATGTGTGTGTAATTACGCCATTTTTTTCTTTTCTTATTAGGCCCTTTGCGCCCCTTGCCGGTCTTCCCTCCGCCCGCGCTGTCCCACCGTTTCGTTCCCCGATCCGTCCTTGAATGGTTTTTCCTTTTCGAAAGCCAATGTTAACCGGTGGTCGGGATGGGGATGGGGAGCTCGCGCTATGCGGAAGGTACTTGAACTGGTTCTGTCACTTTTTTCTCTGTTAATTAATGTCCACTCCCCGCCGGTTTACGAAAGTTGGGAAAGTTCCTTGACCCATTTGTCGGCTCTTGACTAGAGTGTTCTCTCAACTGTTGAGGGAAGCCTGCTTGGGAAAACTCAAATTCCTTTCGGTTAACTGTTAGGCGGTAACTCGGAGAAGGGCGTTGACCAGTCGAAATGAAAACATTCAACAGAGGAAGAGATGTGAATTCGTTTTTTTTCTGGGAGGTCTTCAATGGTATTTCCGTTGTTGGTGTCTCGTCTTCGCCCTTTCTCGTTTTCTCTCAGCTAAGGTGTAGTTTCGCTTCTGTCTTGATAGCCCAAAGAAATCGTTTTGACTGCTTTATACGTGAGTTATACCGATTGGTAGAGGATATGTCTCAAAAGTTCTTCGAATCATTTTTGAAATCATTTATCCGGTATCAGTTTACAGTCTTTTGGGAACTTCGCAGTGTACTGACACCGGTCTTGTTCCGAAAATTAGGTCCCTCGCCAGCTTTTCTTCCCGCGAGGCAGTGTCGCCGACTACAAAAATTCATTCCGGCAATTTTTGGTACAGAAAATTATACTCTGTATGTGTAATAAGTTCTTCCTACGCCTCTGGGACGCATGGGGCCATCGGACTCGGTTGAGGGCTGTTTTCTTCGCTGCAGCCCAAGTTCCCGCCCAACCCGGCCTTTCTCTTCTTCTTCTTCCTTGGGGATTCTACTCGAGGGCTACTTTGGGATCTCATCCTGTCCTCGGCGAAGAGTCTGCCCCAATCCACCTCCATTTTCTTGCTGTCATTGTGTTTTCAATCACTTCTGGTGCCATAGTTCTTCATAGGAGATGGCATTTGATCACCTTACTCCCACGACCACTTTTAGGAATCTGCTCACTGTACAATAAACCGGAAATCGAACGTCGTTTTCCTTTGGTTTTTCGTTTGTCTGCGTAAAGGAACAGGTGCAACGACAACCCTACGGTAACCTACACACGTGGTACAGACTGACGGACTCATCCAAGTACGTGTGTGACGATCACACGTCATGTTTTGGTCAGCCCTCGAACTCATTCGCATTTTTCTTTCTTTTTGGTTAAAAAAAGTAAATCGAGAGGTAGGCGAGTGTTGAGAAAACCCGAACCCGATTTCCTAATAAAGATTTCTTTCTCTTCTCCTCCTCTCTCTTCATCCTCCTCCTTCTCCTTCTCCGTCCCTCAAATGAATTTATTTGAGCCGCGAAAAAAAGAAGAAATTTCGTTTTAAAGAAAAACGCCGGTAATAACTCTTCAGTGTCCGCCGCCATTCAACCACTGGAATTTTTTTTCTTTTTTTTTAATTTGGAAAAGAAAATTATTGTTAAGGTCATGACCCCAAAGATGAAGGAGGTGGACTGGGTAGAAGAAGGAGGGAAAGGAGGAAAGATGGTTCCATGTTTTTTTTTGATCGAGGAACAGGTTACCCAAGAGGAATGATTTTTGATTTAGATTAAAATAAATAATCCCTACCCATGAACCCATTATAGATAATGTGAGCCGAGGTCCGAAGATCGAACCCAGAAGCACTCTTCCTCGGTCACGCCGTACCTTTGATCATGAAAAAGGTACAACAATCCGTTGCGGGTCGTGATGACTGCCTGCCTGCCTGCTTGGCTGGTACCTCCTCTTCTCTTCTTCTTGTTCTCTTCCTTCTTCCCTTCCTCTAGTCCTCGTACTTGGTACTACTCTCTCTGACTTCCTTGCGCTCGGTCTTTTTAATTATCTGTCTTTTATTACGATGTAATTTGTTTCTGAATTGGTGTTACTGTCTCTATCCTAGCGGCCTGGAGGGAGGGGTGGTTGTTCTTCTGGAAAAGGCTTGAAAATTTATTTGATGTTATGTTTGCTGTTGGTTTTAATTTCTTCTTTTTATTTTGTTGTCCTCCTGTTTGACTTCGTCGGGTATATATCATGTTTGACTGTCTCCGCCTATTCTCTTCTTTCTTTTATCGTCTTTTCTACCCTTTTCTATATTCTATAAAGGATTCGGATCTATTTGGTTTGATAGGAGAAAAGAGTTAATGGTCCTCTGGAGGGCTGATCTAATTGTTTCTAGTGTCTTCGTTTCCGTTTCATTTGCCTCCAGCTGTAGTATCCACGGGTTATATACCAGCCTTTCCTCATTTTCTGGGTTCGCTTCAAAAATATGGTGAGCTGTTGACATCTTTTCATCTGTTTCCGGTGAGTTGTCTCCTCCAATCAACTTCATCTTTCCTAGTCCCTTCCGACTAACCTACGTCCTGGAGGAGATTTGGATACTTTGAGTGCAGGGGAGAGGAAAGTTGGTGGTCACCTAGAGTGGGGTTTGAAAATGTCTTTAACGGTCTACTTATTCTGTTTTCTGTAGTTTGTATCTTTTTTTTCCTTTTCAGTGTTCAGACCCTCGTTTTCGGTTGCTCGCTTTTTTTCGGGTGAATAAGCAACCAGAACTAACCGGAAATAGAGGAAGTAAAGACTCATCATCTCGACCAAACGGAAATGATGTTTTCGGTTTGTTTGATTAAACACTAATGGTGTCGGAATGGTTAGTCACCACTAAAATGATTTTTTATTGTTGATACTGTAAAAAAATAATTTGAATATCCAGGTCCATCAATCAATCAGTCAGTCAGTCAATCATTCAATTAAGTGGAATTGTTACCCGGAGGCGAATTCCATCAAAAAGTTAAACTTCTTCGAGTGTCTAATGTCGTCCTTCGGTGTCTCTTGGTAGAAGGTGCAGGGAAGCGCGCGGGGAGGTTGTTCGGGGGCTCCACTTTTGTTTACCGGCTAAGGGGACTGGAGAGGGCTGTGGCGGGGGGCACCGCCATCAAAAGTTACTTTTGACGATGCTTCAGTCGACATCTCGTTTTCCTTTCTCACTCTCGAGGCATTCGAGTGGGTGACTCAATCAGTTTTGATTAATCAAAAATCCTCGATTAAATTAATAATTAGGCGTTAATTAATTAATGACAAGGTATCGGAATATTAATAAATGGCGATGGAATAAATTTTGTATAATAATATTAGTCATACTCTGAGTTATACTAAAACGTCTTTCACGGAAGGATGATGAGGTCGACTCGGATTTGAATTTATTAATCGACGAATTAATCATCGGTAATCGATTTAATTTATTAATCGTAAATTTAATAAATTAATGAAAAATTATTATTTTCTTGTTGGAGGTTGAAGAAGAAGGAGGGGGAGGGAGTGAGGGAGGGAGGAGGTGCGTGAGAAAGGCCAAGTCAAAAAGTTTGTTAAGTTGTTCTGCGTTTGGTGATTTAGACCTGACTGCTCGCACTTCTTCCAAAGCTTTCTTGCTGTTTGTGTCCTGGTGAAAATCTGCAGTCTTAAACCTTTTTTGGTGGTGGGCTATATTTTTGCGTTTGCAGACCGGATAGCCTTTCCACTAGTCGTGGGTTTGCTTGATGATAATGGGAGGGCTTGAGATCGCCTTCAATATTGATTGGTTTGTGAAATTTACTCTTTCGAACTGGTTTTTGATTTGGGCTATCTATTATTTTATTATTATAGACTATAGATTATAGTCTAGATTTCTGTGGAATTCACCATGCATGGAAGATCGAGATGAGGCGAGAGAATCCGTTGAGTGTGAAGCTTTTTGCAGTTTGTATTTGTGAGACTCCAAGATTTAAGGTTTCAAACTGTTCTTTAGTATTTTTAGTCCAGTTAGCCCAGATAGTAGATCTTTTTTCAAACCTCGAAGTTTATTAAATACGGAAATAAGTGTTTCATATTGTTTTTAGTACAGTTTAGAATCACTCTTCAAACTCCTCGTTGATGAGCTATCTGTTCTGAGCGTTGATATCTTGGCTATCTATTCTCTGAAAGGCAGAACAATTGAGAAGCGGAAGGGGGGCTTCTATTTCCTCCTTTGGAAGCCAAGACAAGAGCCGAACTTTGTAAAACCCGACCTTGAACACAGTGAGACTACTCCTTCCAGGCTTTTCGATCTGGTAGTAGTTAGCCCAAGCAAAGCAAAGGAAACCACGGTCTTAATTACTTTCATTGATTCGTTTTTACAATATAATAATGATAATGATAATAATAAGTTTTTATATATAAAAAAAGAAAAAAGGGAAATAAGGTCGCGTCTGAAGGTGAATTATAGCCGGGAGCCCAGAAGCTGACCTCTAACAAAGGGAAAATCATTGTAATCACTCATGTTTAACTTATGGGGGGCGTTAAAAAAACAAAAGCTGTTTGACTTCTGTAAAAAGATCACAGATCAACAGGTCTCCAGATGGAATCAATTATTTATAAAAATATTGACTTGGAGGCAACACTTAACGCTAACACCAGAACTGTCTTTTAAGGAGTCCACTTGGGAACGGAATGTGGGATTCAATGTAAAATGATTTTGATGGATCGTGTTTAGCTTTCAAGTGATGGGAAGCTTTTAAGAGCCGTGCGAGGGGCCGGCGGAAAATCGTGTTCGTGAATCGTGCTGTGTTTCGCTTATGAGAATATGAGAAAATGCGGGAAAATTTTTTTTTCTTTTCTCTTTCGACTGTTTACCGGAGATAGAGGTGGTGGAGAGGAGGCGAGGAGGAAGAGTAGAGGAGAATAAAATAAATAAACAAAAGTGTAACAAGAAGAATTTACTTTTTTTCAGGGAAGTTGAGTTAAAGGTTAACCGCGGTCGAATTATTTCAAAAGACTGAGTCAGCAAAATTTTATTGATGATATATATTTGTAAATTATTAACATAACTTGGCGTTAGGCTTCAGAATTCGGGCCTTATGGTTGGTATGTTAGTCTGGTCTTTTGTCCTAAGCTGGAGGAATGCTCCTGCTGGTCGTTACAACCAGGCAAGGGACGTACAAAGTAAGACCTCCCCCTGTGAGAGAATCTCAAGGAAATCACCCTGACACCATATCGTCAAGAGGGGGCACGAACGTGGGCTGATTCACCTCATGTCGTTCTTGCTGTTGGTGTAAATAACTAACTAGTAGATGGAGATAGTCTAGACTCTAGACAGTAGCTCTCTTTATCAAGCTTTTGTCTGATTTTCTGTGTTTAAACCTTCTGTGTTCTGTTGTCTTTTACAGAACTTCCGAGAAGAACGGATCGACGGAACTTCTCTCCCACTCCTGACTGAAGAACATCTCACCAACTCGCTTTCCATGAAGTTGGGACCAGCGCTCAAGTTGAGAGCGACCATTGCAAGGCGACTGGGTCACTGTACAATCTGCCTTCACTGTGTTCACTGTCACGGAGCTTCTTCGTTGAACTCGTCCGCCGCTTCCACTGTAGTTTCGCTCCCTCCCGTTCCAGGACCGGGAAATCGTCCCAGCAGTACGGGTAACTGACAAAGTAAGCTGTTGATGCACTTTCTGTCTCTCTTGTTTGTAGTGGTTTCTTCTTGTTTTTAATGATTATTTCGTGTTTTTTAGGTGCAATACAATTACCAGGATCCTTAGGTACCAATACTCAAATAAATGTATGTTAGACTGACACACACAAAGACTGAAGAAGAGCCGATTTCGATACATGTGAGTACAACAATGTGATTTGTTACCACCGTCACCCAGGTGCTGCCACCCGGTTTCAGGCTCAAACGACCAGGTACCTCAAGATCCCGTGTCAAACCCTCTCCTGGGTTCGTTCGTCCTTCAAAATGTTGATCCGTTCGGAGTCAAAAACAACTTTTCGGTCCCTGAAACCATCCGTACGATACAGGTTCCCAACGAGGCAACTGCCCCCTCGGGACAGAAAACGAGTTTGAAGCAGGTAAGGTTGGTATGAAGACGGCACCTGAGCGACGGATGGCACGAGTCGCATCTCGCGTTTTTGAGTTATGAGCGTTCGTGAGAATGCGTACATCAACCTCGTCAACATTTCTTTCTTGTGTTTGTTTCAGACCGAGGGAAATTTGGCCATTTTGTTGTAAAATGGCGTCAACGAGCGTCCCGTAGAGAAGAAGGAACACTCGATGAGGAGAAGGACAGAATTAAGGAAGGATGAAAAGGGAACAGTATTTGGCTCTGTGTTTGTGGAATGGTGAACCTCATTTTGGAAAAGTAGAAAACCTGAGAAAAATTTGAGACAAAGAAATTTTATAAAAATAAATTTTGTAACGTTTTTAAATGTTTTGTTATTTACAAATCCTCAACTTCCGGTTGTTACCTTCTTGATCCCCAGCTGATAAATCTTGTGCCCCACGCTGAAAGAGCTAACGCCTTCAATATTTCAAGTATCGAATCGTTAAGGAATCGGACGACACAAAAAACACTGGGGTGCACTGGTACGCCTTCTATTGCTATTGTATATAGTTTGGTAATGGCGCTAAATACAAAAATTTGAAACTTCTGTCGGAGTGAAGCCAAGTCACTCAGTTTTGTTACTGTCACATAACCTGGACTTAACTGTTAACCGGGGAGGAAGCTTTTGCTTAACATTTCCACACCGGGGTGACCCGCCGAAGAAACTGTACTGTCTAGTGGGGCGTTACACCCCATAGATAGTCGAATTCGAATATCGTGATGAGTCACGCTTAACTGGAACGTGGGACGTCACATCCAATGATAAGTTATATTGTGATGCCCCGTAGGCTTCACATTAATTCCGCGTAACACTCGCCTATCCGTGGGGCGTCAACTCGCCTGTCTTTAAGGCGTCACTTTACTCGCGAGTCGAACTCGCCTGTTCGTGGGCCGTCGCCTCACTCGCAGGTCACACTCGCCTATCCGTGGGGCGTCACCTCACTCGCGGGTCACACTCGCCTATCCGTGGGGCGTCACCTCACTCGCGGGTCACACTCGCCTATCCGTGGGGCGTCAACTCGCCTGTCTGTAAGGCGTCACTTTACTCGCGAGTCGAACTCGCCTGTTCGTGGGCCGTCGCCTCACTCGCAGGTCACACTCGCTATCCGTGGCGCACTCGCGTCGCACTCATCCGTGGGTCGTCACCTCACCGCGGGTCGCACTCGCCTATCCGTGGGCGTCACTCACTCGCGGGTCGCACTCGCCTGTCCGTGGGCGTCACCTCACTCGCGCACTCGCCTATCCGTGGGGCGTCAATTCTTTACTCGCGGAGTCGAACTCGCCTGTTCGTGGGCCGTCACCTCACTCGCGGGTCACATTTGCCTATCCGTGGGGCGTTGACCCGCTCTCGGGCCACATGCTTATCCGTGGGTGTCACTTTACTCGCGAGTCGAACTCGCCTATCCGTGGGGCGTCACCTCGCGCGGGTCACACTCGCCTGTGGCGTCACCTCACTCGCGGGCTCGCCTATCGCGACCTCGAAACTCGCTATCCGTGGGGCGTCAACTCGCCTGTGTCACTTTCTCGCGAGTCCTCGCCTGTTCGTGGTCGCCTCACTCGCGGGTCACACTTGCCTATCCGTGGGGGTTGTCACCACTCCGCTCACTCGCAGTCGAACTCGCCTGTTCGTGGGCCGTCACCTCACTCGCGGGTCACACTCGCCTGTGTGGTTCGTCAACTCGCTCACGAGCCACACGCTTGTTCGTGGGGTGTAACCCCAGGTCGCCAGCCACACTCGCCTATCCGTGGTGCGTTAAATCGCTCTCGGGCCACATGCTTATTCGTGGGGCGACGCTCACAGGCCAAACTTGCCTGTCCGTAGGGCGTCAACTCGCTCACGGGCCTCACGCTTGTTCGTGGGTCACCATTCGCCTGTACGTGGGGCGTCACCTCTCTTACGTGCTACACTCGCTTATCCGTAGGGCGTCAACTCGCCTGTCCGTGAGGCGTCACTTTACAGGCGAGTCAACTCTCATCCGTGGGCCGTCACTACTCGCGAGTTGCACTCGCCTGTCCTTTTTTTCACTTCACTCGCGAGTTCTGCTCGACTGACTGTGGGACGTTATCTCAACTCGTAAGTCGTTTGGCCGTACGGCGTCATCTCACTCGCGAGTCGCACTCGCCTGGCCGTGGGACGGAACGACACTTCCGAGTGTGAACGAGGTTCCAATTTTTAGCGAAAAATTCCATAGATGGGATTTTGAGGGAGATGTCACAGATATTTGCCCTGGCGTGAACCTGTTAAATTCTTTCAATTAATTTCATGTACTCGGAGGTCTTACCTGTCACTGGTGAGTCACTGAATTTGTTCGGTTTATGTGGTCTGTCACGTTTTTTGTCAAACATTTGTTAAACCTCTCATTTAGAGTTGGAGATTTTATAAGTTAAATCATGAAACACAATGAAAGATTAAGTGTTTGAGTTAATTAATTCATAAAATACTAATATAATCTCCCAAACAGCCTCTATATTGACATTAGACTCTTCACCTTAGTCATATCATTAATGGAACTGACTACCGCGCACCTGGTGACTTATACAACACTCCTCTGTGAGATAAGTAAAAACAGCTTCCACGCCTGTTAATGTGTTAAGCAACATTAAAAAACTTGGTAAGACAGTGTCTGGATTTGACAGAAGTTAAAAACTTGAATGACGCTCCACAGAACTGTCGAGCGTGACCCACTTAAGGTGACGTCCCACGCGCAGCCCGTTTGACCCATCTGTGGGTTAAAGCGGCCCATTGAACGGTTGAATGCGACCATGTGTGGATACGAAGCACCACGAAACACTAATATAACGTACCAGTTGGTCGTCACAGCCCACGAGACGCGACTGGATCAACTGGGGGTTATGATGTCCCAAGAAACAGTCGTGTACGACTCGCAGTGGGTTATGACACACCACAAGACAATCCAGTATGACCCGCAAATAGGGCATGACCCCTCTCGGGACAGTCGTTTGCGACCCACTAGTAGATCATGACGCCCCATGGGATAGTCGAGTGAGATTTCTACGAGTGTTATTCTCCGTCGTCAATTCGCACAGTGACAGTCCGCAGCTCTTTGTCCTGCTCCAAGATTATGAGAATCACCTAGCCTTAGACAGTAAGAATTGTGTAGTCATTTTATATTGCAAAAAGGAAAAAACTTATGTGACACCATGACACCTGGGTTTCGAGCCTTGGCACTCAAACTGCGGCCCATCAAGCTCTACTGAGTGGCCTTTTGGCCCAGTGGAAACCGACTGAGTGAAAGGTCGATTGTTCATTGTAAGTCTGAACTGCCAGGCCTGAAAATGTTCGGGCCTGTGCTTAGAAACTGCTAACATTGTTTGCCTCAACTATTTTTACGGGGCAATATACAGAAAATACATACAGAAATAGACTGACAGATGTACGCGCCCTGAGGGTGGACTGTATGCGTCGAAAGCCGGGCCTGTAATAACTTTTTTTTTTAATTAGTTGTGTGCGGTTGTGTGCGGCTGACATACCGACTACCCCTCACACTACGATGGCCACGTTTGCCGATGACACTGCCATCCTGGCTTCTAACAGTGACATGAATAACTGTACCAGACTCCTTCAACTCCATCTTGATCAGCTAGAAGGTTGGCTGGTCAGGTGGAGGGTGAAGGCTAACGAAACCACCACATTACTTTCACTCTGCGCAGGGGGGAGTGTCCACCAGTTTTCCTCAATGGCAATCCTATCCCCGGTCGTCCGAAGTCAGATATCTCGGTATCCATCTCGACCGTAGATTGACTTGGAAGACCCATATCAAAACAAAGCGAATCCAAGCCCAGTTAGTTCTGAATAAACTTCTCTCATGGAATGGACACTCTGAACTCCACACTGGTAATAAACTCCTTATCTACAAAGCCATCCTAAAACCCATTTGGACCTACGGGATCCAGTTATGGGGATCCTCAGCCAACTCCAACCTGGAGATCCTGGAGCGTTTCCAAGCCGAAACCCTCAGACTCATAGTCAACGCTCCATGGTATGTACCTAACTCCCTTCTCCGTAAGGATCTCAGATTCCCTCTGTTAAAGAGAAATCCGGAGATTTTCCATCAAATACTCCTCCAGGCTGGTGGACCACCCTGCGCATCATCCCTTGTCGACGAACGTAATGATCGTCGTCAACTAAAGAGACACAGACCGCTTGACTCCTCAACACGCTTCTTCTAGGAAATTCCTTCCACCAGTCTTCCTGATTGGTTATCCTTTCCTATTTTCTCCTTTCCTCTATCCCCCCAATACCCTCCATTCCATATCCTTCCCTCCTTAACCACTCCACTCTACTATTCCTACCGTCCTGCTACCCATCTTCCAGTCCTTTCTCCCTTCCCCCCGCCAACTCCTGGGGCCTGGACATTGGTCCACTCCCCAGCTAACCCCTAACCCCCATTTCCTACCAACAACTTATAGTCCCTCCCTTGGGGACAGGTAGTCGTTTTCATAGGGGATAATAATAAAAATTAGTTGTGTGACCCAGTCGCAATGGTCACAAAGGAACTTTGGTCCGGGAAGAAAAAAGCTTGAGTACCAAGGGTTTAAAGTGATAAAATACGAAAGTCAAGTTTTGAGTCAGAAGGTAGAAGGAACCGCCTTCAAAAAAACCAAAAAACTCAAGCCGGAAGTAGTTAAAACATTTTGCACACTAACTGTCTCACGACATGACCATTCACCGACCTACCCTTCCCTCCTCTCACCCAGACTTAGAACTTAATTAAAACATCAAATCTTGATTTATTATCGATACAGAAAGAAAACAAGTCGACACCGGTCAACTAGTCCACTGCCCCCCTCGCCCTCAAAATATCCTCCAAGTTCGAAGACAAGGATGAATGGATGGAATAGTGGACACGACAACAAAACGGTGGTTTGAATGGGGGGCAATTGGGAGGCAGTCTAGAGACAAAAATCATTCATCTGGACCGGAAGGAAAGCATAAATAAGAGAGAAAGAGGAAGAGGAGAGGCTGGGGGCACCACGATAAATTTTCTTTTTCCTCTCTCTCTCTCTTCTAAGTTTATGCGTCGTAAATATTATTTAAAAGAAAAATCCGATAATTACCGGCTAACCAGAAAATTAGAGAGCGGTTATAATGATCACTCGGCTCCAGGTCGCAGGCCGCAATTTTCTTATCACCGTTTGTCATGTTTATTGCTAACATTTTTTCTCTTCCTTCTTGTCCGGATAGAGGAAGGGGGAGGGAGGAAGAAGAATTTTAATCTCTCTGCGAACGGACTAGATAAAGAAACTTGAAACTTTACACCTTTCATCTGTGAATTTCAACAAAAAAAATTTTTTTCCAACTTGTGAGAAACAGGTTGTCGGTGTTCTTCATACGTGGTTCCAATTTCTCGACTGTTACGCCTCTTCGAGTCATCCAAGATGTCTAGGAAGTCCTTAACTTGACAGAATATATAACCCCAAGGTTGACTAGACTTACGTACTACATTAACTTGGTATGCAGTTTATGTATCGTTCACTTGACCGCTGATTGAGGGTTTCTGCCTTGAAACCTCAAAAGAAAATAAGAATCTCACCTTGGATGGCTACAACCCAAGTTATCTCCTTTACAGTCACTGGGAGTACTGTCGCCATTTGTTGCTCCACTGGTGATAAGGCTACCTGAGGAACTGATAGCGGTGTGTTGGTTTTGTTGAATTTACAATGACATAAAATTCTTGAGTTTTGTCGTTCGATGTTCGTCGTACGTTGGTTCCAGCCACGCCGGGTCACCAATTTAAAGTTTTATACTTTTTCCTTCCTCATATCGGCTACTTCTTCGGACTACATCGTCAACACTTTCTCCCGACTTTTTTTCGCCTCCTCCAATCTCCTTCATCTTTTTACTGTGTTCTTTCTTCCTTTTCTCGGACCACACTTTCCCAGTCTTCAGTCTGGCTGTAGGTAGGAACCTCTGAGGTTCTAGTTTATTTGGCACATAGTTAAAGTTTTATACTAATTATATTTAGTATAAAAAACTAAGAATTTTCGAATCGAGAATGGTGGGCGCCATAAAAATTACTAAAATTAAGGAGGAGACGGACAGTTAGTCTAGTTTTAAACAGGAACAGTGTGTGTCTATAAAAATTATCAATATTTTTATACAAATGATAGATTATAAAGTTCAAATATATATTATAAACACTGCTCTTCTTTTTATTTTCTATTTACTTGAATCTCCTGACTAAATTTTTATTCTCTCTTTACCCGCTTCTGATTTATGACATGTCTCGACGAAATAAACAGGCCGACATGGAGAAGCTACCGCTGAGACATGAAGGCGGAAGATTTGGTCTAAACATCAACACCAAAAAGACCAAGAAGCTGAGTGTCAAGAGGTTCACCTTACAAGGAAAAACAAGAGAGCGTGTCAGGAGTTTCTGCTACTTAGGGCGTATTGTCTCCAAGGAAGATGTAGCTAAAGAATCTGCAAAACTGAGGCGGCATTTGGAATACTGCGCTCCATTTGAAGATCAAAGAACCTTTCACTGAGAACCAAACTAAGGATCCTCGAGTCGAATGTCAAGTCGCCGCTTCTCTACGGGTGTGAGACGTGGAAGATGACGGAGGACATAACCCGCAGGATCCAGTCCATAGTGAACAGGTTCCTAAGAGTGGTTGTAGGAGTAAGGTAGTCTAATGTCATCTCCAACACAGAACTAAGGCTCCGAACACATCAGAAGCCCTTGGAAACACAAGAGGAAGACCAAGGAAGACGTGGAGGAGAAATAGTCGAAGAGGAGCGAACTGCAACAAAAAAAAGTCCGCAGCCGAGTGGGATGGCGGATCCTTATAGACACCCAATGCGCCGTAAAAGGGCTTATTTATATTACCCACTTCTGAGTCGAAGACACTGCTCTGCTTACTAAATACCTTTTAAAGGTAGACCACCGGCAGCCGAATCCAATTTGGGGGCGGACGAGGGAGGACCATGGACAAGTACACAGGAATTATAGTTCAAAACTCCAAATTACCTACTTTACTGAAACTTTATTAAATTATCTATTATGCAATAATCGATATAATGAAAAGTATTATAGAGATATTTATTATAGGATAAATATTTATACTTTTAACTGTTTTCATAAAAGACAATTAATTAGCTGTTGGAAACTACAAAGAGTTTGGACTACCAAGCTAATTATAAATATTAGAAAGAGCAGAGAGTAAGCAGTATATCTACAAGAGATTAAATAACTCGAGTCTCTCCTATGAAGCTTCTATGAACAGGAATTGAAGGTAGACCATGATGCTTGGTGGTTCGACTGTTATGTAGACCCTCTTGCAAACTGTAACACAGAAAATTTGTGGCTTTATGTAGATTATTGATAATAGATAACTGTTCCTTCAATTCTGAGAGTGATTATAGCTGGTGTTACCCTTTGTTGGAGAAACGTTGCCCCTGGAAGTACAGCTTGGACGCGTTTGAGTCCAATTTCCTGTTGCCAATAAAGTTGATCAGATGCGCAGTCACTCTCCAAATATATTTCCAGTCTTTAAGCTTGAGAGAAGTGGCTGAGTTAAAATAGACTGCAAAAGGGATTAAACACAGCACCACCATATTCACAACACACAATCCAACTTACTATCAACCCTTAACACAAGTTCCATCTCTCAGTCAATAACAGTCATTTGAGGCAACCACAAACGAATCCTAACTTTCGGCTATATGAGACCACTCACTCAACTCTACCTCTTCCTGTCACCATTAACAACGCTAACTAAACTCTTGAGACAACTAACAAGTACGAACTTCTACAAAACTTTAGTATTGGCGTCATCGCGTCACGACAAAATCGAAAAATTAAAAAAATGGACGAAACAAAAAAGAGATTAAACTACGCAATAAGTTATAATGAAAGTTAAAAAATTGCTTTTCTATCATTCTATCTAACTTCGAAAGAAAAACTTTTCTATTTATCTTAATTAATTTATTTTTTTATGTAATGAAATTATGAAGTGCTCGTCTCTCCGTTGTCGTGAAATCCTCCCGGTGGTATGTTCATTCCAGAACCGTTCACGAAGAAAGAATTCCCCAAACCGTAAAGGTGACCGCTGTACTTGGAATCGTCTATGTTGTCTTCGAAGTACATCTGACGAGAAAAAAATCAAAAATATATTATATTATTGTATTATTTATACATTAGTTAAGGTTAAAACCTTAAGCGAAGCCCCAGAAGTCATTCTGGGGGCCTTTTTGGGAACCACTGGTCTATGGTAATATCAGGTCACCGGAAAGTTCTGTCCGATAACTTTACAAGTTTGCTACAGGTACCTGTATATTGATTTGACGCTTTTTTGCTTCTCTCGTTTTATCACCTATACAATATACATACTGAACTAGCAAATGAAGTCAAACAAACATGACCCATGTTAGAATTAATGTTAGAACGGATCGGAAAAAGAGCTGGGTAGGCGAGAGGTTAGAGCACACGCCTGTCACTCCAAGGGCCGTGGTTCAAATCCGACATGAGCGCAAAATTCCCAGCCTCTTTTACGTCCGCTCTTTCTTACTCCAAAATTCAAGACTCACAATCTTGGTAGTAAGGTTGAACCTTACTCAGGAAGTAAGCCTTCAATGAACAATTAGCTGACTCACAATCAAACATATTTTCAACTCATGTAAAAACTTGTTCCTACAAATTGGAGGGAAAATGAGTTGAAGACATTGTGGTCCATAGTTGGCCGAAAATGAGAATGGATACCAAAGGATGGGAGTATACAGAGTCTGTCTCAAAAGTTCCCCGAATGATTCTTGTAATTGAAAATGCCGCTTGACGAAGGGAGCTCCGTCAAGCAAATTTGCCTTTAGCTTCTAAAAGGGCGAAACGCTTGGTGAATGTAAGAGAAAATTATCTTATTTTTCGAAAATGTCGACGCGACATAAAAACCAAAAATTATATACAAAAAATTTAAAAAATTGCCGCGAAAATCTAAATACTCATATGTTAGTAGTTACGCTCGTGAGTTTGGATTTTCCTCCTGTATCTTGTTTTACCCAACTGTGAAAATTAGGATTAAAACTAAACTAATTTAGAAAATCTAAAAAAAAACCTGCGTGACACAAACCAGGCACCATGGTCACTTAAAATCATGCGACTCATAAGCCATGGGTTCGCCAATACTCCCCTACAATATGATTACAATATAATGCAATAATTTATAAAAATTAAAAAGAAATAAATGTGTTAGTATGTATAATATTTGAATGATTAACTCTGGGCAGAATTAAAATAGTCTGTGGGCGGCTGTACGCCTCTACCAAAGACCCTACCACGCTCAGTTTGAAATTCGTCCTCAGATATACCACCGTGCCATCACGTACAGTGCCTTTTCACTCATCGGATTAACCCATCAACACTCAAACTACTATTTATATCAATTTTAAAATCTTCCTACAGATACTGATCAATAATCTTGTCCTAAGTAAGAAAATATTTAACAGTTTTAGGCCGTCCTATAAATATGAAACTGGTAATTACTGGTAATTATTATGGGAACTCGAATATTTACTGACTCTCTGTTTATACGACAAATATATTTTTACGACAAGAGTTATTAAAGTTACTATATGTTAAAACTCACCTCCTTCATTTTGAAGAAAGCCATTCCTGTGAGTAAACTATCAGAGCCAGCCTGATGCTGGGGGCCAATTCGAAGTAACTCTAACTGATCGGCGACTTCCTGTAGGCCACCTTTTAGAAATTTACAACTCTTCATCAAATACTGTAAAAGACAATAGAATGAGTCATTAGAAAGCTAAATGTTATTAATATTATACAGCATAAAACCCCCGAAAATGTTTCATAATTTGTCGTGTCACGTGGTAGTAATAGTCAAAGTATAATACAATCATACACATTTAATACTTTAAATCATACCAACAGTGTCACAGAGTCAGAGACGATACGATACGCAACAACAACAACAACAGCTCACCTTGACATCGTAAACGGTAGGAAAGAATATTTTCAACAAATCAAAAAACTCCGTTTCATCCTGCGGAAGATTCGAGTCGGTGAGTAGTTTGATGAGGTACCCGAAATCATATCCGCTATGAAAGCTGAGCCACTTGATGTTGTCCATGAGTACGATGCCGGAGGTCATCAACAGCTCGGCGAAATACAATGGCTCGATGCCTTCTTCCTCGTGTTTTTTGAACTGTATACCAGAGTTCTGCAGAAGATCGATCGAATCCTGTGCATACATGTCTTCTCTGGAACATAAACAGAGAAAACTCGGTGAGTTCGATTAGCCTGACCTCCCCGGGATCGCGGACATCATTAACTCCACTTACGATAAATTGAATTTGAAATTAAACTGCCACGTGGTATACTGTCCCCCGGGGGTTTTCCCATTTTCGTCGAGAAACGTCAACCCCAATTGAATGATCCTGAGAAGATCAACGTTACATCTCAACAACTGATACTGATACTCGGCGGTGCTGCGGAATTCGCCTATGGGCCGAGCGACGACGCCAGGAAACTCAGTGTCCTTAAAGGAAACAACAACAGGAAATCAGTTCCAAGGTGACAGAGTGAAATCGATCACAAACAAAAACTAAACACCAACACCTGACAACTCACCATGGCAATCCAATGATACTTTTGTACGATTTGCCTGATAGTTTTGAATTCTTCATCTAAATTATGAGCCCAGACATCCCTGATCCCACATTCCTCATTGCTAGGAATGTTAGCAGGAGCAGCAGAAGTACTATTACCCGCGCTGGGCATTGCTGATCCCAGTCTATCTAATAACCAGTTCACATTTACATCAGAATTATTCAGTGTTGCTTGATGACCAAGCAGAGCTAACAGCTGTAACAAAGAGAGAGAACAGTAAAACATTGGAATTAAAATCCTTTTAAAATTAAAAACTGCAAAACTCAATAGTTAAACAATACAAACATAACAACCTTTCCTGTTTACCTTTTTTTGAGCCTCGGGAGTCTCCCAATCATTGCTCTCTGGTGTTTTATTTGTATCTCTATCATCAGCCTCCTCAACAACTTTCATTGGTTTTAATTATACTAAAAATAAGACAAAAATTCAAGAACTTCAGCTTGTATGTAGATTATTATACTTCAACAACCACCTCAATTTAAAGAATTAAAAAACAAACCACGTAAAAAAAACCAAAAAAAGTTTAATAGTCACAAACAAAAAGAGGAAGGAAAAGAATTAAAACGCATTAAAAACGCCCCAACCCTTTTTTCAGTCAAAAAGACATGACAGAAGTGTAGGATCGATAATTGCAGATCCAAGGCTCATTCAAGTGAAAAACGAGCCAACACGAACCTTCACACCAATTCGAAAACATAAATATTAGTGAAATAAGTTTCTGAAAGCCCAAACAGAGCTATAATCACGAAAGAGGTTTAAAAAAATGAAAAAAATTCAGCTTTTTAAGCAAAACACGAAATGAGGTTAACGAACTGAGCCCTTAACTAAAGAAAAGAAACACGGAATTGAATTATCAAATAAAAACAACCGTTAGGCGAGTCTTAAAGGAATCACTTACCTGTCATTTTGAAATCCGAATAATTACGATTTAAAAAAAAATAAAAAAAAATTAAACTTTTTTTCACAATGTTTTCGTTTAAAAAAAATAAAGAAAATGACGCAACATGAAACCCTTGTCTCAAAAATGGCGATTCTGTACGTTCTGATACCACGACCACTGTCATAGAGTAAGAAAAGTCGGGAATGACGACCAATCAAAATCGATTTTTCTCACTGGCGTTTTTTACAAACGTATTTAAGGGATGAACTAAACCCACTCAAATATCGTTTAATTTGTACCGAATTTCCACCAAACCTTTACAAGATGACATATATTATGTATTTTGATAGATTTAAATAGTTTTAGAATGAAACTGGAGGAATATTAAACCATAACACGAACCCATAATACAAAAGAAAATATTAATGGACCTCACGAAAAGTATTTCATTTAGCCTACTAATCATTTTAAAATATTATTAGTATGAATAAAACTTTTATTCTCAGCTAATCTATTAATTTTCACTTGCCAGCCTTTTCACGAAAACTACTAGGTGGGAATAATTTCGTTTTTAACCGCTTGCGCTACGATATAATCAGTACTTGAGCGCGTTGGTAGGGTCTTATTTAATATATTTACCTATCAGGCTACCCGATATTGTTGAGTTTTTTATCCCTGATAAACTGCTAGCAAACTAGGCCAACAAGTCGTTTTTGTTTCTGACACAAATGTCTATCGACGGGGTATATACGTCGCTGGCGGTTTTGTACTAAAAGCATCTGGCCGTGAGTGGCACGCATTTATAGTGCAAGTGGTTAATGTTTTAATTTTATACTAAAATAATAATCAATTTTCTAATAATGCCATATACTGTATAAATTATTTAATTTATAGTGAAAAACCATACTGCAGTTTTTTTCACGGATACATAGATTAGTTTTTTTTTAATCAATACTATTGTTGGCAAAGAAAAAATTTGTGACTAAAAACTTTGAAATATTGTAAATTGCAAATTTTGGCTCTTCCTACTCAAAAGGTTACCAATCCCTGCTCTGGACAAGACAAAAATTTGATTTGGTCTGCATAATAGCCAAAAGTTTATACGTTACTAACACAAATAGGACTAGAAAGCTAGTAGGGAGGGGTACTGTTCTCGCTCAGGGTTGGAAACGCCTGGCTAGAACCTTCACGTCCAAATATATAGAAGTTTCTGTTGGAATCACAATCACAACATAGACGAACTTCGGAAGGTATTCTTACTCAAATATGGTTAAAGTTATGAAATACTCAACTCGAAGATTCAGATTCTTACCAGCCTCACTGGTACAAATACAGGGGTCAGTATGAAAGCTGGGGAAAAGCTGACATGGTTGTCCGGGAAAGAAGACTGAAAGTTTAACAACTGAAAATTTACAAAAATAGGAAGTACAATCATTTTCAAATCGGAGATAAAATCAAAATTCCTCCTTCAAATAGTTAACTAGGACCTGTCTACGGGTAGAAGACAGAAGTTTGTAGGTCTAGTGTATTGAAGTGTACTAAGAGCCATACCATAACGACAGAAACATAGACGTGATAATGTTTGAACTAGAAATCGAATTGAATATAAATAAATTCACAAATTTATAAGAAATAAAATTTATTTGGTTCATAATCAACTGGAAAATAAAATGCATTTGTATGAATTGACGATTGGTCCCCGACGCATCACAGCCGAATATCATTTTCAACAAAAATTAAAATAATAAATAAATTGTTAACGACGAGAATCACCCAACTGAAGTCAGTGCATTGTTTTGGGCAACTTTCAGACTTGTATCTAAAGTTCTGGGAAAAAAAAACAAAAATAAATTAATAATGATTAGAGAGACGCATGGATTGTCGACTCAGACAGACAGATTGACACTAGACAGTCTTCTTTACCTGTATATCGAAGAAGTCGAGGTCGATCGAGACCACGAAGCGAGAAACTCTTCACCTCTAGCCACGTGAGTTTTCCTTTCTCTCACGGCTCTGGCCACATCGTGTGGTGACAACCATCTTGAATAACAGATATATAGGAACCTAAAATGATCACAACATGATCTTCAATATCAAGTTTTAATGCAACAGATTATACTTATGGTTGTAGTTGAGTTTTATCCCGTTTTCATCCTTTTTGGGGGGTATAACAGGATACGGGAAGAGGACGAGGATTTAAACTCTATAACTTAGTATGGCACTTGATCACTACAACACATACCTCCCGCAATGAAACAAAAAAAGATGCAAACTCGGGAACACTCACCTAGGGAGCAAGGCCAAAACGATTGTCAAGAGAACGACCGACCAGAAAACCGGACTCACGATCATCATCTGCATAACCCAATAATTGCTGGGCAGACCCAGGCAATCATCGCAAAGACCGTTGTACAATAGAGAGAATGAAAAATACAAAAATATAGATGCGAATATAGAGATCACGTGAATGACAGTCTAGAAACAAAAAAGAAGATTAAAGACAGTGAGTTGAGAGCACATCATCAGAGAGTGTTAAGAATGGGAGAAAGACGGACGAGGACATACCCATGATTTAGTTTCTATGGCAACCTCCGCCAACATGATAAACAAACAAGCAGTTGTGATAGTCGTTCCGAACTCCCACAACCCGACATCTGAATCGTGGTAGGCCTGAAACACCCAACAAGAGAGATAGAGTCGAACAATTCTAACTTTTGAGTTGGTAAGTACTTGAGACCGCTTACTCACCCCTAAAGTGATGAAGAATATGACGATTGATTGATATAGTGAATCAGACATTGTTATCCAGAAGGAATGAGGTTGGTAAACGAGACCCAACCGACCCTGTTTGTATAGGGATGGGTTCGCCATGAGAAGCTCTTCCGGAGCATCTTGCTCGTAAACACCTGAAAGGAGATCGCAGGTTCGGGCTTAAAACATAGGCGACATGACGTAAACCTCACCCAAGAACACTTTCTCACCGATGGCTAAAGGAGGTAACGACGTAAACAGGAGATTATACAGCATAAGATGCATTTGATCAATCATGACCTGAGCTGAATAGCCGCAGTACAGCTGGTACCAAAATATTAGGAACACAAACGTCTGAAAGAGAACAGCAAAACGATCGTCAGCACAGTCAACAATAAACCGTTCGAAGTTTCCATGTCACGTTCACTCTTCCAAACTCACGGCATTTTTGTAGAAGAAATGAAGAACCATCCTCGCGATCCTATCGTAGCACCAATGCCCGTGGACGAGTAGAAACCTCTCCAGGAACTTAAACCTGGACAGGGCGTAATCCGAGGCCATGATCGCTTGCATTCCCTCCTGACCGGATATTCCGACGCCAACATCCGCCGTTTGAATCATGGAAACGTCGTTGGCTCCGTCACCCACAGCCAAAGTCTTCTTGTGAAGGATCTCTTTGACTATTTTCACGATGTAAGCTTTCTGAAGGGGTGTCGCGCGACAGCACAAAACGCTCGAACAAAGTCGAGTCAGCTCGAGAAAGGGTTTCTGCAATTTGGATTTCGGATCGAGGATAAATCTGGAAAGCAAAACAAACATAAGATTAGGAAACCAACAAACGAAAAAACAAACAACTAAGACACGGCTGTCACACTCACGTTAGAGTTTTCCCGTCTACGACTAAAGCTCTCTTCCGGTTAGGCCTCAGCGGTTCTGGCAGTCTTGTTGCGTTTTCATCCCCTCTTCCGAACACTCCTCTACCGTCTATTGGTAAACTACAAACACAAAATCCGCTTTTAGTTTCAATCCCATCGAAAATTCCAAAACCGGTTGTCCTCTTTTCACTCCCTCACCTGTTGTTTAACGGATTGTGTCCTTTAATATCAGACAGATAAAAATTAATCGCAGTTTCCGCTGCTGACTTATTCCTCGCCGCCAACGTTAGTATCTCCATCTGAGGCGAGAAGAGTTTCGCCGAGTACGCGATGTTTATCGCAGTTTCCGGTTTGTCTCCGGTCAACACCCAGACGACGATCCCGGCGGACATCAACTGCGCGATGCACTCGGGCACTCCGTCTTGTAACCTGTCTTCGGTTCCGGTTGCACCTAGGAGCGTCAGCTTACTCTCGATCACGCAGAAACTTTCCATCAACCTCTTTTCCCGACTTTCCTGACAGAGTTCCACTTCCTTGTGTGCGTTCAACCAATCTGCGAACTCTTTTTCGGTTAAGCACCTCTTTGCCATGACGAGAACTCTCAGACCCTGTCTCGCGTACGAATTTATCTGTTGCTGAGTCCTGAAAATGTTTTGCTGAACTTCGATGTTGTCTGTAAAAGCCAAATTGCTGAAAATCGAGGTATCCGCTCCTTTGCTGTAGAGAATTATTTCCCTCGTTCGCGGATGTCTCACTATCACCGACATCATCTTCCTGGTGGAATCAAACGGAAGAATTTTAAGGATCTCATACTCCAAAATCCCCTCACCTAAACAGAATAACAAAAGTTATTTCAAGCCCACGTCGCGACAGGACTGGTTAACGTCAACAGGAATCCATCTCACCTGGAACAGCGATCGACGCCGAAACGGGAGTCCTCTTCAGCAATCTACAATCGTAGCTGTGGGCGGCTTCGACTAGAGCTAATTCATCTGGGCTTTCTGCTTCGAAAATCGGTTTCAACTCGCTCGGAGACGGAGTTTTCGACTGACTGATAAAATTATCTGAGACAAACAAAAAGGAAACGGAAATACAAACATCTCTTCAAGGTGCGAAAAGAGAGAGACGGGGCGACAGGGAACTCAACTCACTTTTGGGCTTCCTCCCAATGAACAGCAACCCGGGAATGTTGAGAAGTCTGGGTCTCTCCGTCTTCGGACCGCCATCTCGTTCGTCCTGAGTCGGTTCCTCCACGACAGCAGCCGACGGTGACGACTCCTCTTCCGGCTGACTCTGACTCACTTGTCCGTTATTCTTCTCGATTTTGAGTAGAGGCACTAGCGGAGGAGGTGGTGGAGACGGAGTCACGCTTCGAGATTCGCACAACCTCGAATACCTTTCTTGACATTTGTCGTTCTCCAGCGACTTTGACTTGTGTAGTGGAAAGTTTTTTAAACTCGTTTTCAGTCCTAAATCGCTGTTCGAACGTGAGGACAAAACTACTTTCTCGCTGGGAAGCGCTGGAGTCGATAATTTCTTCTTGAGGACGTGACCACCACCATTACCGCCGCCGCCGGTACGAGCACCACTATTCCCTCCTCCGCTGGGTTCGTCTACATCGATGGAAGCTGAATCCGGAGTTGGAACAGATGTCTCCGCTTCGATCGTTTCTAACACCTGTCTGTGAGGGGATTTATTGTAGTTAAGAACAGTTTCTATGACTCCGCTGGCGTTCATCTGGAAATGACAAGAACAAGCCAAGACAGTCAACAACCGTCGATTAACAGTCCTTCCCTCCCTATCATATCACAACTCATACCCACCACGTCGTGATGAGGATGCTTCGACACGACCACCGTGTTACAAATAGCCAACACTAACAGCAACTCCTGAAGAACCTGAGCGTGTCTGATTTTTCCGGAGATATCCTGCTCCTGATGACCCGCTTCCTTCCTCCTATTTTCCGGCAACGATGTCAACATCTCATTAGTCTTCCTAAAGTTATTTACATTATGAATATAAGACAAGTCTTCTTGTAGCTTGGAATTGACTATAACAGGCATCGGGGCACCCGGTCGAGTCTTAGACCTCTGAAAAACAAAACCAAAAAATCACAAAAAGCTGTCTTCAAGCAAAGATCACCAACCGAATACCGTCACCAAAAAAAGTCGTCTCGAACCTGTTCGTTGGATGGCGACGCGTGATTATAGTCGACTCCATTTGCACTGCATCTCTTAAACACCATTTTGTTTTCGGTCAGAGTTCCCGTTTTGTCTGAGAAGATGTACTGGACCTGACCTAACTCCTCGGTTATATTTAGAGCTCGGCACTCGATTCGTTTGCTCGTTTCCGGATCGTAGAAGGCCAAATCGTTATGAATGTGATAAACCTGAAGCAATTTGGTCATCTCGACGGACACGTACAACGACAGAGGAATCATTACCTGAAAATAAAACCAGAAAACGTTCACAAATCACCGACACCAAGACAGATGAATGAACTTTTCGACCGAGTCAGGGGAAACCAGTGTGAAAGGCTTACAACCGCGTCCACATGGACGATTGGTCACAAAAAGAGGACAACAGGAAGCACATCCCGAAGAAATTTTTAGGTTTTAAAAAAAGTTTTTACTCAAAATGTTCACTTAAAAGATAGATATAGTTTATAGCCGAGCTTTACTCCCGTCTTTAACCCTTTTTTGGGTATAACAGAATACGGGAGGAGGATTTGAACTCGCGACTACAAGTTCTTAGTCTGGCATTTAACCACTACGCCACAGACCTTCCGCAAAGTTATAAAATACAAAAAGTGACAGAGAGGACGAGGAGATACGTTGTACGTGTCTTAGAGGGATAAAAAAACTCAGACCTGAAAACTGGAGAAAAATGCCAAACAAAAAGCCTGAGAAGTCCAAGAATTAAAGAGCGAGGGGGGAGGGGAAGAAATACAGTAAAAGACGTCGGAATGTATATCCTTGACTATATAGGAGCTTTCATGAAAAAGAAAACCTTCTGAAAGCCATAACAACAATAAGAACAAACCAACCCAGTGGAAACGCAGCAAAACTCACGACCTCGCCGTTCCATTACCATCTACAACTCTTCTGTCACTTGTCAGTAACTGACAACGACTGAAAAGGTGAAGGAGCCGGTAAAGGGCCCTCCCCCCAAAATTTGGAGCAGAAAAGGTTAAAATTGAAGAAGGAAAATTTGGAAAAGAACTGAAACACTACTACAGAGCGCAGGCCATTTCAATTATTAATCACAGTCCTCCCTCTTCATTTAACCTTTCCGTCCTACTTTAGAAACACCATAGCTTTCCGGTTTTCATGCGATTTCTACCATTTAAATTTTTTTATTTTGGTTCGTCCTATAAACAAGACACTGGTACTTTCCGGTAGACCTAATACCAGTTACCACTATCATGGCTTTCAGATCAATTCTAAATTCTACTCACCTGAAGGATAATGACGAAGGTAAAAAAAGTTAAAATTCCCTCGTAGTTTGGATCCTGAGCGAGGGGAATAAAAGGCACTGAAGGATCGTATGAGTAAAGCCACATCCTACAGCCTATCGCGCCTACGACGCAAAGCACCAATAAAATTAAAACGCACCTAAAACCAAAAGGAAAGAAAAATTTTACTCTTCAAAAGTTGACACCATCACAAAAGGTTTCACGAAAGGGAGTGTGACGGGAAAGAGGGTTTCCCACCATAATCAATCTTGGCGAAAGTCCGCCAGAATCAAATAAGGCGATTTAAAAGGCGGTTCTTCGTTCCCGTTCCGTCGAAGGACTTTTATTATGGCAAGGCGGTGATTAGAAGCTCGGGGGCCTATCGCTTATAGATGGAGGTCGTGCGCCCCCGTGCAAAATGGACTACGGAAACCACTACTGCCCAAGTTTCGATCTGTTGTAGTGGGGCTACAGTTCTCACAACACAAAACAGAGCTCTGACGAATCATTTTTCATTTTTGTTTTCTTCCTCCCGCTTTCCTCCTACTCACCAAATGATATCTCTGTTCATTTGACGCTCGATTCCGCTTCTTTTGTACCTTGGCCCTCCGTTGTTGAGCAAAGCTTTAGTTTCATGACCTGAAATTGACATTTAAAAAAATTATAATCGATCCTACTGTCTTACTTTCCTTCCAATCACCCCCGTCCTCTTCATCTCCAGTACCACTCACCAGCATAAACTACAATGCCCTCAACGAAATCCGTGTTCTTGACGACGCATTCCCTTAGGAGAAGATTATCCGTCGTCAATGGCACCCTTTCCCCGGACGGATGAACCAGAGACCCGTGAAATTTGTAAATCTTCGTACTCGGAGCATCCACTTCGACCAGACTGTCGAAATCTTTTGGATCGAACAGTTTTTGCTGAAGACAAACACAAAAAAACAGAAACAGATTACATCATCCACTCAAACTTTCTTCTCTCCTGCGTCTCCCTTCCAACTCACTCACCTTTTCCATGAAACCTCGGACGACTGTTCTTTGCTTCAAATTGGTCTCACCATCCAAATTGCACGTTTCTATGTAACAAATCCCATGAGGCTCAGACGAACGCAGAAGGAGAACATCCGCCGGAATTAATTCGTTGTTCGACAGGTGAATCACGTCTCCAACGCGAACGTGCTTCCACAGAACTTTCTTATATCGACCCTGTTGCCTGCAAAACAAAAATTAAACAAAATATAAATCCATACACATATACCAACGAATGGCCTTATACATGAGAAATATTAGGGAAGGCTCAATCGGGAAATCGTACAGTACGGTGCGTGAATCCATTCCAATCCAACACCACGCCTTCCATAGCATTGTAGACTGTCATCTGAGTGGTCGATTCTGACGATAGTAACTACTCCTGGGAATCGAACAATTGGAAGACATCTAACTGTCAGTGTCACGTAATTGGTTCTCAGAATCGACCAATCAAATGACCTTGCAACCGCTTATTTTTAAACACCTTCCGACCAAACGATTCCTGTTCCTGTGTGACCTTATAGATATTTGTTCCGAGGCCTAGAGACATGTGAAAACACCCAAAGAGAGTTCAATGAATAGAATAGGTCATGGTTCAGATCAAAACAAAATCGAAGAACATATTCAGGTTTAAAAGGAGAGAGAAGGTCGACTGAACCGATCTACCATATCACCCGATGTCTCCACTGACATACCATGGAACAAAACATCCTGATTCAACATAGAGATGCAGAGACAAACAGAGAAGGAAGAAAAGGATGACAGATGGATGGATAGATAGGTATTTGGAGGCAGATAGAGAAAGAAAGAGAAAAAAGAAGTAAAACATTCTTATATAACACCAAAATCCACATATAAACAATTCACATGTCCAAAACAGAAAGATAAATAGACAAAGAACGAAAGAAAGCAAAAACTAAGTAACATAGAGGGAGAGGGAAAGAAGGAAGAAAGATAAGACAGATAGATTGATATAGAGAAAGGATGAGACAGAGAAACAAAGGTACAAGACGGAGAAACATGGAAAGAAAGACATATATAGAGATAAATACTGATAAATAGATAGATACAAGGGGAAAGATAGAGAGAAACTAAGAAATACAGAAACCATCTAAATTTAACACCAACATCCAGACATAAATTCTTCTCACGTCCAAAACGAAGCAGCGCAAATAATAATCCATCTCCACCCTCCCCCTCTTCCTCGAGGGAAAAGTTAATCTGTTCAGGTTCGACTATAAAACCAATTTTTCTAAGAAAACGATTCGATCGATATTTTCAAATCAAAAGAAAAGGAGGAGGGGGGGGAAGAAGAGGAAACTTTCGAGTGTGCTAAAGCACGCATTCAAACATTTCACGATACCTATTAATTCCTCAGCGGTCCTTCGTGATTCAATATATCCAATTCCTCCTTTCCCCAATCCCCCTACCAAAAGTCCTTGGGGATGCACAAAACGATGGGGATGCCCTTCCAAATCTAATTTGGAAATAATTATCACAAAATAAAGTTTCCATCAAAAAACAAATAAAACTAATAAAAATTGCAAAATTAATGTTTATCGAAGGCAAGCCCCACGACGGCCCCCAGCCACTCCCACTCACTGTATTATAAAAATTTTCCTCATAGAGTCCTAATTCTCTCTCTCCTTCCTTCGGAAAATGAATTCGTTAACAGAAAATTCCTTTTATATCCCTTTTCATTTATTATTTACCATCATCGGATACCTTTAATGGACGATTCGGACCGGGAACCACGCACGCGATAATTAGATTTCGGCTTTCTCGAAGACATGCGATTTTGCTGTGACACCACTCGCAGAAGACAATGCGATACCACTTGGGTAAGACCCTCAGCACTCGCCACCTCTGACTGGTAAAAGTGAAATGAAAGAAAGTAGAAGAACGTAAGCACAAGATTAAGAATGATACAGAGGAACCGAGAACTGTGAGCTTATTCTGAACGCTGTGGCGTCACAACTGCATTTTTAACACCTGAGAGTCTGTCGTTTCCATTTTAAAGAAAAAGTCACTGGACCGCTGCATAAAACAAAAACCTCTTCAAGTAAACAACAACACACAACACGAGTTTAGGGCCGAATCCATGGTAAATCATAACTTACCCCCCCATCTTGTTCTAGTCTCTTGACCATAGTTCCCCTGACCTGTACTCCTCTCTCCACTTTCCTCTCAAATTAATCTTTATAATTTATATCTGTAAACAATACACCCACCCAAGATTTATGTTTGTCCAAACTTTATCCCGCTTTTATTTATACGAAATTCCCAAAGTTATGAGAGAGGATTTAAGGCCCCACTCACCCACTTCACCCCTGTCAAGGCCCTCAGTCGGTGTAAACAATATGTAAATGAAGCAAAAGTTACCTCAAATTAAACAAAAGTAAATATTTGGTCTCGGAATTAGCGGAATCCGATCTGTTGCTGACAAAACCCTCCGAAATGACGATGGGGAGAAAGAAAGCAGAGTACAAACCAAGATCAAAAGCTAATAAGCTGAAACACTGAGTCAACGATCTTCAAATTTCAATCCGTTTCAGCGACCTCCTTTCAAAAACATCATCCTCACGGTTCATGTAACACAAAATAAACCCCCCAAAACATCCGAAAAATTCGGTACAGCAGCAAACACAACAGAAAATTAAAACCAAAGATTGTGGAGAGAGAGGGGGAAATCAAAAAATACAGAAAACAATTCAAACACAAGAATGTGAACTGAAATCGCGTTACGGTAGAGAAAGAACGGCCTCGTGGTGCTCGACGACACGGTCCAAGGACCCTGAAGATTGAAAATAACAAGTCTTACAAGAAAATCAGAGCCTAAACGACACGCATAAACAGTTTATCACGAACGTTACGGCGATGACATTCGGACTTAAAACCTCAGCCGTAAACCCAACTGATTAAGTCCTTCCCAACACACCGAAAGATTGTCGAGCAATGACCGTACGAAACCATGCGGTGACCACCAGGCCAGACTCTGGGAAAGCAACGGCCAAAGACTTTCGATATAGAGATTCGGGTGTCACCAGGTTCACCCTCTCACTTCGAAAACTTGTTTGTAAACAAAATCCAAATCGGAAGAAGAAATAACTGTTCGAATGGGCGTGGGTCGAACGTGAAGAATCGAACCCTATTTCTTCCAACGTTCTAGCACGCCTTACTACTTTGTTTGCATAAATATTTAAAAGGAACCGAGAAAATGGGGCTAAGCTGATGACGCCGTCTACAGGAATGATTATGGTGGTGGGCGCGTTAGACACGAACCTTCCTTACATCCGCCTTATTATTAAATGAGGATCTGTACCTTAGAGCACAAACCTGTTTTTTTTTTGAGATTTTGCGCACCAGAGGATATTCTAGCATGCTGTAGCTTTAGAACTACTCCCCCTGACTAAAATTACTCCTGCTGGGCTCCTTTTGAGCCTGGATAAGGTTATTTTCTAAGCCCTTTAAGCCTATTTACACCAACCATCTTCGACAAAACTCTCCTTTCCCCAGAAAACGAGATCTCCTGTACCGCCCAACAACTAGACCACTAACAGCTCATACAGATTAAACTTCCTCCTTGAAAACGACGATCAACTTCTAACTTCCAGCATAAATTTCCCAAAAACTCACGAAAACCAAAAACGTCATTTCCATCTGTCGACGACAAAAGAAAAAACACCCAACAGGAAACATATCAACTCGACAGCAAAATATCTTTCCCCAGAAAACAAATCAAAAAGCAAAAACAAAAACAAAAACGGGCACGAATTCCCTCAGACCAGGAAAAACCGCGATTCCAGAGCTTCTGTTTTATGACGTCATTGGAGGAAAAGCCTCCAAAATGATGGTGGTTCTCAAAGGGAAACCCTTCAACAAACCAATCAAACCAGAAATCGAAATTTTCGTCTGTTTTGTTTCTTTCCCAGGTTCAAATTTGCGTTAAAAACCAAAAAAATTCTTTACTGCTACGCGTGCGTTATTTACTTTCACGTGTTGACATTTTCCTCGAGCTTTAATTACCCTAATTAAACTTCTCGAGACCTTCGTTAACGTTTTTACCTGCAGTTTTCAAAAACGAATTACTCATTCTCGCGAACCTGAACCTGAAACACTACAATCAAATTACACCGAGTGTTAATTGTCGAAGCCTTTTCCAAGGAGGATTGAATGGGCAAAGGCTACTAACCTCACGTCCTAAATTCACGATTTGTAGGCTCTCTACTCACCTCCTTCCCGCCATTTCCGCATCTCGTTTTTAAAAATTTCGTGACCTCGCTTTCGATTTTCACACCGACTACAACAACCCCCAAAAGAGTTACCAAAGACATTCCTCCGTCCACGAATACGCAGTTTTTCACCTTGACTCAAACCAGGAGTCGGCAAGCTTTTTCTTCGAACCTTTTTCTTTCACAATAAATTTTTTTATGCGGGCCGAAACATTCAAATAAGCATTTTGCAATTTTTGCTCGACTGTTTTGTTTTGTCTTTACCTCTTTTTTTGTTCTTTTTTTGTATTTTTATGTTTCTCTACATTTGTTGTTTGATTAATTCGAAAAGAACATACCAAATTTGAAAATATTATTATCATTACAATTTGGTTTTACTTTACAAGTAAATATAATTTGTCAAAATGTATGAGTTTTGTCGTGTATTGGTCACCCCCGCTTCAGAGTATTCTTAACATCTTCACCCATCTTTGGCGAATTCTCCTGAAAGCTTCGTCGCCCGGAAAAAGGAGAGAAATTTACAAAATTAAATAGCATCATCATCTCAAATAACAGAAAAATTAACCAGCAACCAACACTCAAAGACCTAAACGTTCTGACGGGTAAGCGAACGCATTGTAAGTACCTTCAGAAAAGAAGAAAAAAGGCACCACGTGTCAACAGTTACCAAACCTCATTAACCCTCCTCCCAAAAAAAAAGAGTTTGATCGCGATATCAAGTCATAAATCCCAAAAATAAAAATTTAATTGCGATTCAATTCCCTTTTCTCCTTCTCCGTTCGTTCGAACGCCTTCTTGAGTAATCTCGACTTCGCACACTCCGTTCTATTTTTAAACTCATACACTCACAACATACGACCCAGAAGTCATCCGGTTCGCAATTCGAGAGATGTCACATACGGCGTTTGTAACCAAAAAAAATATTAAAATATAAAACAAAATTTCTTCTTCCACGACAAAATACATTGTGCGAAAATGAAGTGTAATCAATAATTTTTTTTGTGGTTTTATCCGTACCTGTCATAACTACTTCCGGGAGAGGAGGAATCGTTTAGAAACATCATTTGGGTAATAGTGAATGGAAAGACGGATCGCAAGTCAAACCTGACATGTACCTGACACTCTACCGCCTACGTCCACTTTCTTCCTCGTTGTAAAATAAACAATCTTCCTGACCGGTGAAGCCAAAGCGGAATTGAGATCCTAAGCACTATTACTTACAATTTCTCTTTCAACGACACCACCAAACCAACTTCCAAAACCCCTCTGGACGTTCGCAACTGGCATTAAAATTCCAAAAACGCGCGCGTCACTCCGACAAAAGCCTCTTCGAACCAAAACGTAGCAAAGAAAAATGAATCAAATCGCTGACACGTGACCTATTTAAGGAATTCGCACTTTTGCAAAACGAAATACCATATATACCCCCCAACCCCAAAAATCTTCCTTTTGTGACCCCGATCCACTGCCATGTGAGATTAATGCAGGCGTTTGAAAACCAACGACCGCACGTTCACTTTACACCGATTTCCGTTCAATCCTCACCTAAAGCTTACAAGACTTTTCACTTTTCGCGAAAGCCCGCAAAAAAATTTTGAAACCCGACAACGTTCGATGTTCTCGCGAAGTTTTTTTCCAACACAAAGAGCTTTCAAGTCGTTCAGACACCATCAATCACCTATCCATTCTCCTCCCGACTCGAACACAAAAAAATCCATTTCCTCAAACCCAATCACGACTGTCACATTCTTCCATCACGAAAACATCCAAAAAGAAAACAATCGTCACCCAACATCATTATGTCAGAGTCACGATGACCGAAGTTCGTTCGACCTCGATTAGATAATGAAACTGAGGTGTCGTAAGGTAACCAACGACTGTTCCGTGCGCGACGACACCCAAACCTTCCGTGACGGTTAAGAGGACGACACCATCTTTGTCTGACGATGACAACCGAAGAACCGAACGGATTTTACCTGGTTCAATTTTAGACGGGGAAACGGAACACAAAAAACGACTTTGGCACAAGTGGCTTTATCGAGTCTCGAGTCTTGTTACCACCCCACGCCCACCCCCGCCTCACCTCAAACAAAACCGTGGAAACAACGAAATGCTTTAACCTGATAACACCAATTACGAATACTGCAAAACTTCAACGCCTACCCCAAACCATTTGAGTCTGTTTATACAAATTCCACAAAAAAAGCTCAGTAGTACGAATCAGTATTTTTCACCACAGCTTTTCACCATCGCACAAAGCGATTATTTCGACCGTATTAAATGAAACAATCGACTATAAATAAACAATTCACATTTACAACAAATAACTTTCGAGTTAATCGAAAGACCCATTTCAAGAAACTTCTTCATATAGTCGAACCGTGCCTAAGTAAAGCCCCGTTATATAATATAAAAACCGTATAATAAGAAACATGAATAAATACAATAATTTATTTAAAAAAGTTTTCAAAATTTAAATTCATAATCCATTAAACAGAAATTCTAATTATCAGGTAATTTCGAATATTTCTAACTCTGTTGTACAAAAAAAACTTCAAAATAATTCGAAACAATCATTGTCGTGTTATATAAAACCTTGTATAATTGTAGTTATAATTATACCAAATTTTCCGTTCTTACGCCTTATTTCACTGTCACGTTTAAGGGAATCCCTTATACTCAAAAAAGGAACCAAAAGCTCTATCAAAAGTAACGGAAAAGGATCAGCACGTGGACAGACATTCGAACCATATGATCGAAACCACTTCAATGGAAAAAAAGATAAACAAATAAATAGAGAGAAACAAGTAAGTACATATAAGGGAGAAGAAAAGAAAGAAAACAAGGTAGATAGAAAAGGAGAGAGATAAGGAAAACAGATACAAAAACGAAAGGAAGAGAGAACAAGAAAGAAAGCAATATGAAGGGATAGATGAAGAGAGAGAGAAACAGAAAAAGAAAGAAGAGAAGGAGGAAGAAAATAAAGAAGGTAGATAAAGAAAGAAAAAGGGAAGAAAGGGCGATAAATAAAAGGAAAAACGGAAAGAAGAGAGAAAGAAAAATTAAGTAATATGAATGAATACATGGGGGAGAGAGAAAAAGATATGTAGACAGGGAGGTATGAAAGGAGACAGAGGAGAGGGAAGAGAAAGAAAGCAGTAAGTAAGATAGATATAGGAACAGAAGAAGAAAGAAAAAGTCATTTTTGTAACATTTCATGTTTTCTATTAACAAAAGAAAGAGGAAAAACTCGAGGAAGAATTCAGTTTAAACTCGAAGCTTTCTGTCTACTTGACGACAATAATAATAACAACAATACCAAGAGAGGAGTGAAGAGGAAAAAAGTCCTTATCAACAAAACACTGTTATCGGTTAAACCTAACACCGACCACATATGAGCAGACGGATGTTTCCCACGTCAAAGTCATGAGAATGAAATATTCAAAAGGTGAATCAATCAAGTTGAAACCACGGATAAACGAAATAAAATCGAACAAGAGAAGAACCAAACACAAATTTATCTCTTCCTCCCTCTCTATCTTTCTTGTCAAACACTGAAAGAAAAAATAAGTTTGTAGGGAAAAATCGACGAACAGCAAAACCTAGTATGGTGTATAAAGAGAAAACTAATAGAAGTAACCCAAAATGACTAGGAAACCAAAATACAGAAGTCCTGAGAGTCCTGAGTACATGAAAAAGGAAAGAGGAAAACAACTTTTGCACATTTTGGGACATCAGGTATATAAACCAGGTAACTGTTATCAACGTTAGAGTTTGCTTAACTAATCAAGAGGCGAAAAAGATGACACTCTACAACCCTTAAAAACGCAGGTTCGTAACGAATACAAATCACGAACACAAAAAGCAAATTTCATTTAATTTAAAAGCTTCTTTGGAGTTTAATAAGCTTCGCGAGCTTTCGAAACCTTTGAAAAGAGAAAATTTATTAAGAAGATGTTATTCGTTTGAGGTGAGTTTGCGTTTCTCGTGGGCGGAGAAGTGACTCCTGCATAATAGATGAGATATCGCGTGATTACAAAATGTTTTCGAGAAAAATCGGGCGGAAAGGGAAGGACGAAGGGATGGAAGCGAAGGAGACCGACACAACGGAAACGGAAACAAGAACAAATGAAAAAAGCTTTTCCTTTCATTCCGAATAAGATTTGATTTTTGTTTCATTCTGCCTCATCCTCCCTTTCCTAATCGCCATTATGTCACACTACTGCAATAAGTAAACAGATTTTCACCTTGAACGTAACGGACTGACTGCTACTAGACTTTTGGATTGATGCAATGACTCGTATCGACCTCGAGCGAATATCTCCTTACATAACAGAAATACGATGCTTTCTTTAAGCGGTCTGGGTGGGAAGAAACAAGTCAAAACACCGGGACAGGTGTCCGAATTGGTCGGGATCGGAGAGAGAATCTTGAAACCGCGGTTCAAACCTCTCCCACAATAACTAAGCTTAAACACATTTACATTAAAACTTTCCCGGTACAGGTACAGAGGAGGAAGTAGTTAAGTCCTTTTTCACCTCAGACAGTTTCAGAAACCGATATTATACTAACCTATATTATTTATATTATACGAAGATTATTTAAACTTATGATTATCTCTCAATTATTCCTGAAACCTGACCCATCTTGTAATCAGCACACCAATCTTTAAGGTTGGGGTTATTCTGTCAGGGTCATAAGATCAGTCTAGTATTTGCTGTCTTATTTCAGTCTTAGAACTTAACCACCTCAACCAACTTTATACCCGCCATTGGTGGCGTCACTCAAGCGTTCTCTGGAACATTTTTATCCGTAGATCGATTCCCATGGAGACTTGGGTCCGCCAACTACCTCGACCACCAGATTTTTGGCTTCGGCGAAAATGTCCCACCGACTTCTTATATAGGTTATTTTGAGAATCTGGCTTGCTGCTCTGGTCTCCTAGAGACTTCTTTGAGTAAAATAAACCGAAAAAGCCTTTGAAGATTAAGAACAGTGCAAAGCACGCATACAGAACACACAACAACCATCGCAAAATATGAACCTGAGGAAATTTCCAACTCAACTAGAAAGGGAGAAGGAAGGAATCCGAAAATACTCCGAATGATTTCGAGCCGCAAACGGAAATCGAGAACACGAAAAGACGATGGTAGCGGCAGAGTCGGAGGAATATCAACTACGCTCGACACGGGCACGTGTCAAACACCTCCGTAAAACGTGATTAGAATTCCATGTAAGTGCCGAACGGCAGGCAATCGGGTCAATTCCCAAAAATTGGGAAGAAATATCCCGAAGGAAGGAAATTCCGGTGAGCGCACTACGAACGGGATACCGAACTTTGACCAGTATTTCCGGTAAAGACCTGTTAAAATCGTCCGCTGTTATCTGTTTCCTGTTAAAAGCTTTCCCCTTGAATTTTGTTTTCAAAATTGAACCAAAACCCCAGCTTCTATTGACGAAACAAGATAAAGTTCAAGAGCACAACCCACCAACTCAAGCCCCCGTTTGCAAAAACACCCAACAACACCTCCGTTTAGGGAATAAAAATTCGAGGAAAACGATACAGAGGAGAAGGCAGAGTCCGACCGTCCGCATTTGGCAACCGTTCGGTCAGCACCCAAAATAGTTCTCGGGATATAAATAAACCGGGAGGATTTAAGGTGGCGTCCTAAGGTTGACCGCATTGTTAAGCTTCGTGTTAACAACTCCGAGAACTACACATCCCCCTAACTTCCTACCTCAGACTTCATGTCTATGTCCAAGACACTACCACCACCATACAACTCACTAAACTGACCATCAACCTCCTATCAGCCTCCTTCCGATCGGGTTTAGGTTTTGACCAAAGACCACCTTCATCTCATGTAACATTATACCTAGAACTCGAAACAGAACCATAAATTAACCTCCAAATCTTTTTTCACAAGAGCTGAAGACGAAAAAAATTTTTGTTATAAATGTATTTTTTACGAGTTTAAATTTTATTATGTTGTCTCGCCTGACATGTAAACCTGATGGGTGTCGTTGAGTCTTGGTCTGAATAATGTGAGAAAGTTGGAAGAATATTCCACAACACAAGAAGTTTGACGACGACGAAAAACTGTTTCCAGTGAATTTTAACCCTTTGTACTCGAAACAGCACTTGAGACTTTGTGAAGCCCACTAACCCAGAAATTTCTTAATCGTAACTCAAAATTATAATATTTCAACAAGTCTTTATAATAAATTTATAAATTTAATATAACATCCGCGAATGATTAACTTGTTATTTTACTACTTTTATAAAAATAAAATTTTGAGCATTATTTTTCGGATAGATTTCTGGCACAGTGTGCAATACAAATTGGTGGGAGGGGTAGTGTAGTGGTTAAAGCAAATGGTCGTGAGTTCAAATCCTCATTTCGCATCCTGTTATAATCAAGAAAAGTGTGAAAAACGGGATTAAAACCACCACTTTCGAAACAAATTCCATAGAAGAGTGTGGCGAATAATTTATGAAACTAAATAAATTCCTTAACACAGTGTGCAGTAGTTTTGAAACGAATTCCCAGAAAGTGTGCAATATTTATGAAACTAATTCATTAAAAACTGTGCAATATTTATGGAAAATTAATTAGTTCTATTCCCACGACTTTTAAGTTCGAACTAAAACAAAAAATGCAGCCTCCGTTTTGTGATTGCAAACTAATTTCAGATACCAAAATGTTACCTCCATCTCAAGAGTTATAATTTTAAGATATATAATACAATTATACTTTAATCATTATGAGTAGTGAAGTTTATGTGAAAAGAAATTCAGAGAAACAACACAAAATTGATCACTGTCGCCCATCAAATCAAGTGGAGAGTGAGAGTCACCTCTCGAGTGCAAAAGTGTTAAATTTTAACAATATCATTCTCAGCAAATATTGACCATCCAGACTCCTACTCCTAACTTAACAAACATAAATTAAAACGTTCAGGAAGTATAAGGCTACGGTTATACTTATAACAACAAAATTGTTATTTTTAACAACACCAACTCTTGAATAGACTTCAAACCAATTCTACGGCCTCCAAAGTTAAAACGCCAAAGCTGAGCTTTTGATCGTTACTTAAACCTTTAAAACCTTTTTCCGAACTAATACCCAACCTTTTTATAAAAATAGACGAGGCCTTTGAAGTCAATTTAACATCGAAAATCCGGGTCTGTTTGCTCACCGTCATCATCTAACAGCCCTGTTCTCTTCCACCACCCCATTCGGGAGGGATACACAACATCCAAGCTCTCTCGAATGGTGGTTAATATTAGAAAGCGTCATCGATCGCATCCAAAAAACCGTAACTTCTGTCTAATTTCCGGTTCGAACCCGAAAATGAGGTTTGGGGGGCTGGAAAACTCGACAGCAAAAAAAGTTCGAAAAACGGGATGGGGTACCAGAGGGAGCGGTCGCGGAGGGAAATGATTAATGCAACGTTGACGTCATCACCTTTGACTAATAAATTCATTATTTTGACAAGATGATGTAATTTGGATTGTTCATCCCACCCGTTGCATCATAAGCTTCACGTACCTTCGTGAAGACGGCACAACAACCGAAACCAAATCGAAGAATCCCAAAAGCTCCCAATAACCCTCTTCCCGAAGACGTGGAAAACCGTCTCGACCACCCACCAAATTATCTTTATTTACTCGAATTTTCCAGTAATTTGAGCATAAAATAATTGCAAGACCTCGCATATGACGCAAAATGAAACGAGCCATAGTGAAATGTCAAGATTTTTTTCCCCCGTCTTCTCTTCTGTTTTCTTTTTAAGCTGAGTCAACCGAAAACATCCGACCTTGAATACTAAACGAGAGATTCGTTAGTTCAGACCGCGTGGCACATTTCCCAGTCCCGTGGCATATGTGTCTGGCACATTTTAACAGAGAGAGATTCACTTGGAATGGGAAAATACACCAAAAACCCCGACTGAGGCGTAACGAGCGCCAAATTATCGAGAGGCCATTCAACTCCCGTCTTTCCCCGAATTCTCTCGTCGTCGTCCTCTCCTCCCGACACTTATCTACAGATTAAAACCAATTAAACTGTTTATAGTGGAATTAAAAAGGAACGACAGGAGAGAGAGAGAGATAGTGAGATGGTGAAGCGAAGGAAGGGAAAGAGAACCTTTTCATGATTCTAAATATTGAAACACTGCCAAACAAAAAAGTCCAACTAAAAAAAGAAGACTACACAATCATCCACCCACTCCACCCCCACCCTCAGATGGAAACCCAATATTTTCCAAAATTAGACTTGAAATTTTATTTTGGGTTCTAATCCCGTTTTCCACCCTTATGTATTAGGTTTTTATTTAGCCTTAAACATGATCTTCACAGTATCCTCGTTGACGATCGTCCAGAGTGTGGCTTCCCAGAATAGTCGAAACCACGTAGTTGACAATTCTTGAACCATCTTCTGTAAGTTTTATGAGAAACTGTACCTTCACCCAACCACTTCGAGAAATTTTAGTTCAATTGCTAGGTCAATCTGTACACTGCATAGGTGATAAAACGAGACAACGAAAAAGAGTCGAACGAATATGTACAAACGTGTTCAAAGTTAATGTAACAGCATCAGAGAAAACCTTCTGGCAGAGCTAATATAAGAGGACGTCGGAAAGGTCTTCAACTTTCACTATTACTTCCCTAGTCTGGCACTCTAACCGCAAGACTCAGGCTTCTATAAAATTTAGGATACCACGAAACAAAGATGGAAACCTAAAAAAATAAGAGAAGAGGAAAAACGGAAGAGAAAAGAGGAAAGAAACCACACAAATTTCAATAAACAAAAAATTAGCCGACAAAAGAGCTTTTTGTGATGAAAAGAAAACTTTCACAAGAGTCAGACCTGCACCCCCTCCCCTCCCCGTATTCTTTTACCGGAACCTTTCGCCCGTCAAAAATTTTAAAGACATTTCAGATTATCAAGAAAGTCGAGAAGAACACGAGAAGTTGTATTTATACAGTAATATACTTATACAATACATTTATGTATGGTTGAGTTTTAATCCCTTTTTCCACACTTTTTTTATGGTAACAGGATACGGAAGGAGATTTTGAACTCGCGACTATAACTTCTTAGTTTGGAACTTAAACACTACACCAGGAGACCTCCAGCTATACAGTATATTTTATAAATATACTAAGTCCAGTAAAAAATAAATAAATTACACACACAAAACATTTATCGAAAGATTTAAATCAAAAACGTTAAAAATAGGAGGGGACTAAGGACGATTATCTTGCAACTCAAAATAAGGGTTTTTGTTACAAATGGGATAGTAACGAGACAGAAAAAAATTTGGCAGTAATTGGATTAAGAAATCAAGAGATACACAAGGACAAATGCGACTTTTACCGAAACGGATAATCTCCTCAAAAGTACATCAAACCAAAACCATCGCCCTGACTTTCATCCCACCCAGTAACATTTCAAAAGAAACCAAAAATTTCCTGACTGAACAGAATGAGGAGAAAAAAATATCAGGAGCGGAGCTAAGACTCCCGCAAGGTAAAACGCACTCCGAAAATGTCAACCACACCGACAACGCGACAACCTTGTCTTCGACATTTCATAACTTTTTTTTTCTTCCTTCCAATTTCAAGGTTTCCCCGTGTCATTAACTGTCTTGATAATGACCGTCAAAATTTAAATTTTCAGGCCGCTCGCCACGGGACTGGGTCTCCTCGCCAATTTCTTCAGGCTCGGCTGCCTTCTAGTTCCCACCCCGGTGAACGAGAATAAGGGACGAAGAACAAAACAATCCTTTGATTGCTGAACCTCTAACTGGCTCGATATATTTTTCTTTCTGATTAGGCTTGCAAAAACTCACCTCAAGGTGATTTCCTAGAAAGATCAAAGGTCTCGCCAACACTCAAACAAAAAAATTTGTTTTCCGATTTGAAAAACCTCGCGCAGGTTCTAAAAACAAATACAACTGACCGCGAAGGTTGAATGGAACCATCATTCAAAAGATCTACTTTCCGTTTGGCAGACGAGAGATATATCCTTCCTTTGATCAACTTAAAACCAATCTTCCGGCTCCGACGCCAAAAACTGGTAAAACAAAATGTTGGTTGCCTGTTGTTATGAATTTATGGTTAAATGTTATGATTTCAAGTTACCAGTAAGGAATTCATTAAACACCACACAAAGTCGGTTGCTGATTCGTTCGCGCAAAAGAACACCTCCAGTGCAAATGGTTAACACACTTCACTTTAATGTCTAAAATGAAGTCATCAAAAACCAAGCAGAAAGTCTAAAATAGCAGTCGCAGCAGCTCGCTCTTAATACTCGGTTATTGCTGTCACATGATTCTATATTTATGTGCGTCGAGTCTTTATCGCAATTTCCACAGGGTTTTTGCTTACGTAACCGAAATGAAAATATTTTTTTGCTCAGGGAAATAAAAAACGTGTCCATAACGAGAACATAAAAGAAGAGAAAAAAATTTGAGGAAACCATTAACGTCAACCTTTGCTACAGCTATAAAAACAGTGACCAAGGCTTATCATCAGCACTCCGTCTGGCGAACCAAAAACTTCGCTTGGACAAAAGCTCAAAAAAGCTTTAAATAGCTCAAAACTCTCCAACTCCCAGCTTATCTTCAGAATTCAACTTAAAAGACGATTTATATTCGAAGCCATTAAAACAAAAAAATGCTTTCATCCACGCGAGTCTTGAGGTATTTCCGGGTTTCCGTATTGGAACCGACAATAAACTCCATTCATGTGGATCCAAGCTCCCGAAGCCATGATATTTCACAATCGCTTCCACATCTCATGCGGGACACGCTTACAAACAAGACTCGTGCCCCGAGGGGGGTGTGTCCTACAATAACCGTCACCCAGGTATTGGTCTGCGATCACGCTTTTCGGACAAATCGTTGACCCCATCAAATCTAGGTCAAAGCGCCGGACCAATAGCAAAAGGTTAACAAACTCTAGAAACCTTTTTGTTGTCGTGTCGCCGCGTTTCTCCAGCTACCTCCCAAAGACTTTGTGCTCATCTCGACCTAAAATCCGAAAAAACTTCGTCCAAAACAATTACGCAATTGGACCACAGCCGCAATGACTCCCCGATTTTTCCTTTCTTGTTGAAGACGTGGTCTACCATGTTATGCTTGCGGTTATTAGACTGAACAATAAAAGTGAAAGTGAATTCTTCAGAAAACAAATCTTTGAAAACGGGAGGTGTATTTGTGTAACTGATTCAAAAATAAAAACCAAAATGGCTGACGCAGTGCGAAAAACATGCTTACAAGCCGGATCTCCGAATGGAAACGTAGGTAACACCCCCTCTTTCCCACAACTTCTTCTCAAATATTGAATTTTAGTTTGTAAAGTCCAACAGCTGGCAAAATTTTATTTCCAAACTTTTCGAATGAAATATCGAAAAAGATGAAAGAACCAACTCAAAGTGCTTCTAAAGTTACGTTCCAAAAATTTCAAGATAAAAAGAAGCAAACTTCTTAACTAATACTTCCTTAAGACTTCGAGGAAATTCGCAATGCAAAAAACCAGCAAGAAATAGACAGCAAACACGACGTAATCTCGCAACCGGAAACAGTTCGTGACTGTTATCTATATTTATTAAAAAAAGTTCCAGCTTAATATAGCCTTTTTTCGGCAGGGCCACCGTTAGGAAGCTGATAAATTCGCAACTAGGACAGGATCATCAAACGGCGAGAGTTTGGCCTTTTAACTAACAACACCTTCAAACCTATCGATCATTTCCACTCAATCACGCAACCATCTTCAAACAAAGGAGCAAGGATCTCCAATTGACCTGCAAAAATACGCCGAATCACATGCTCAAGATCGCGAGACGATATCAGCCTTGAGTATATACAACTGAGTACTTTACAACAGTTTCACTACTCAAAAGAAAAGCTCAGTATGATACATAACATCCTCAACCAATAAACCAAAATAGTTATATTACAGAAATAACCTATTAACCCTTCGAAAATAAGCTCAAATAATGCGGAAAAGTAAAACACATAAAACAATTATAAAAGAAAAACGCAACTTTAATAAATCAAACTAAAAACAATTAAGATAAAAAAATGACGATTAAAAAAACAATAAACAAAGGAATGGAACAATTTTCTAAGACCAATAAAATACATGAAAAAATCAACAATGAAAGATGTGACATAAATACAAATACTAAAACTGAAAAATAAACTGGTATTATTTATTCTGTATTTAACAGTCAGCTGGTTTAATAAATAGTTATGTAGTTATCGTCGAGTGTAATAATAGTCCCAGTCGTTCAGATGAGGCGTCGCTTGAACTGTTGGTTGGAAAGCTATCATCACATTGATACCCTCCGAAAGCACCTTAGGTAATTTAAAGAGTGGTAGAAAGTTGTACCACAATAAGATATGTACAGTATAAGCTCCAAGCGAGTAAAGCTATTCTCGTTTTACCTTAAATATATCAAAAACTTATCAAATTTCTTCGAATTATAAAAAAAAATCATTTAAAACCATTGACTCCGTCAAATTAACTGATTCCACTGATTCAGAATTTCCTCGAGAGACAGAAGAAAGCAATACTGTACATAAATCGTACTAAATTATGTCCAAAGGGGTAAAAACGGTCTCAAAGAAAACTCGATTCACCGGTGGATCAAGCGGTCTTCTTGTCCCGACCACACTTCACCCACAGGTGAGTCGAGCGAACGTCAACGTGTTTATACAAGAAATATAAATAAATAAATTTAAAAATAATCATTTTTCTGGTTTATTATTTTTAATTTTATAAATAAACAAATCGGAATCATAATTTAGAAACAAAAAACAGATATTTTATTCTATCGCCAAATCTTAAATGTTAAATTTTCATTTTGTTCTAATATATAAATTTATAAGGAGGCGCCAACTGACCACTTCTGTGATTCGAATCAATATACATCAGTCTTTTTAGTGTTAATGAAACAAACTTCGCACGAACTTCCGACCAAAAACTCAAATAAAGAAAAATTATTTTCCCATTTCAAACAACCCTTTCTTCCACCCCCAATAAATAAATAAATAAATAACATTTCTTATCTCTCGAAAACAAATTAAAAACTAAAGGGCAGTACTCCATTAAAAATTCAACCGGGAGGTTTTCCCAATAATCCCCGTTCGGAGGCACCATCGTGATCAAAGAGACCGAAAGAAAAAACAACAAAAACTCTTAACTAATAGCAAAATTATTGATTTCGGAAAGCAAAAAAACCTTCAAGTTATAGTAAAAAAGTTTTTTAAAAATTCACAAACCGCCCCTCATCGAAAATTGATGACATTTAGACGATTGGAAAAAGAAAAAAAATTAAAAAAGAAAACTGATGGAATCTAAAAAATTCTGTTCGCCTAAGATTTTCTTGACCCATCCCTATCGCTCTTCCACCCCCAACCCCGCAGCCCCGTCTTTTCCAAAAAAATCGGATTCGTCTTTACGCACGCCATAAAACACTCTCATAACGCTATAAATTCGAACGCGATTTAATTATGGCAAATTCCTCAAGTTTTTTTTTATTGTGTCCGTTTCCGCCCGTTCAAACGATTAACTTTCTCATGGTCAAGTAAATTGCTGATAAGTTCTCAATCAAGCTTATCACCTTCGCCAATTCATTTGCAAAAAGAACAAATAAATTCGATTGGGATTAGTAGCTAGTAAAACAAAGAGAAACTGAAAATCCTTGAAAAGTTCAAGTTAAAAACCGACAAGAACCGGAAAACCGCCGTAACCGCTCTTTTTCGTAACAGCAGAAAAGAACAGAATGAAAATTAGTCACGTGATCAATACAGACAACAGAAACTGCGAGTTGGGAGTGTAACCAGTTTAAGAAAATGGAAAAGAAAACGATTCTGGGAAAAGTTAGGTTCGCGGGTCGAACCTCCGAGCTTCGCTGTCGACCTTTTCCTGCTCCTGTGATTATTAATTCAAGACCACCAACCTCTATCTCCTCCTTACTCAGGTTTCAAAAAATTCCTCTCAGCTTCCCTTTCCAGCTGGATATATTTGGAGTTCTTAAGCAATCGTAAGAAGACAAAAACCAAATTTCCGGTTGCACTCAAGTTTCTTTCTCCATTCCTGCGAGTCTCTTTTTTGATTTTCATACGACACGCACTTTTCATTACATCAAGTTCAACTAATCGGCGGAAGTTTCCAACTAGATCATTCACCATCATGTCATTCTGGAATTTTCCTGATTTGAGACGACCTAGCCTTGAGAATGAAAACCATTTCTATTGAAAACCGGACATTGATGAACGGACGTCTCAACAAACACAAGGTCGACTTTTGTACTTCCTCTAAGTTTCGCTTGGAAATAAAACAATCCAGTCACTGAACGGGACGCAACACTCCATCAGAACCTCCTCAGAACCAAAAAACTTTACATACAAACAAAAAAGAAATTCAGCAATTAACTCACCCGTCGTAGATCCTGCACGTCGAGTTGTTTATCCTCTTATCGCTTATGTGTCGTCTTCGGTCTTCGAACAAATCCTTGACCGCGGTGACGCCCAACACGAACAGAACGGGTATCATTGAAATTTCTTTTCCAAATGCGTTGATGGCAGGGAACCAATTGAGTAAAACGATGAATATGAAATACAGGTTTGCGACGCGATGAAACTGCACACACAAGAGATCACCATACACAAAATTGCCCACGTTAAAAAAAGAGAAAGAGACAACCCGAAGAAAAACAGAATTTTGAAAAAAAAGAGCGACAGCAAAAGAGCGGGAAAAGGAGAGAAGAAGGGAAACGGGAGCAAACTTGATGGATGTTAATACAGAAAAAAAGGTTTCGAGAACACTCAGAGATACTTTTTCCTTTTCAAAGTGAAATCAAGATTAGTTTTTACAAAAGATCAAAGGAAATGAGAAGGTTGACAAGGAAATGAGGAAGTGGATCGGGTGCGGAGAGAGGAAGAGGAAGCTGATAAATAAATTTCAGAAGCCAACAGCAAAAATTTCGCTTAAGAAAATAATTCTTTCATGCTGTTTTGGATTACTCTCACATGAACTCTGACTGATGAAACATGATTCGAACTCCCTGTCTAATCTTGGGGGCCGCCAATAACCCTGAAGTATGTCTGACCACCGACAATGTCCTACAAATAACCGAACGCCTTGTGAATGGTGTACATAGTCCCAGTTCTTAGTCTATTACCTGGTTTATCATTGATTTGAACGGATTATCTCGAGCTACCCGTTTACGGGATTTACGGATAATCCCCTCGCACTAATCTTAGTTTTACGTTCGTCAAAGACATTTGACACAGCTTCAAAACAGGATCGTGGTACAAAAATTTGGAGCCGAAATTATGAAAAGGGAACGTTTCTACTATCGGTCATTGTTCGATTATTTATTTCCGCCATTTTGTAATAAGCACGTTTACCCAAACCACAGGAAAGGCGTTTAAGCTTTCTCTTTCCAGCTTCAAAATTAATTTCACTTTAAGAGGGAAATAGTTCGACTCAAACCAACCCTCAGGCTCATTCTTAAGCCTTTGAGAATAATTTAAAACATTTAACTTGGGAGCTCGCCTAAAAGCGATTATGTGAAATCATGAATTAAACATTTTACACGCCGTTAATTATAATTATTGGGTTACTACTCAACCCAAAAGAAGAAAGACACCAAACGATTGTAAACTTCCCCGTTTTGGGTCAAACATAATAATTATAGTTTCTAAAGGCAGTTAGTAAAAAATTCGAGTGCCCAAATTTGTTAGCTTCTGAAAATCATCGACAGCACTTCCGGTATCAGGTCAACTCTTCTGCCGGTTATGTCACGATTCCAGTGACCCCTAAATTTAGAAGGAAAAAAAATTTATCTTACGGTCAACGCACCTGTTCAAATAAATTTTAAGGAATGAACGACAACAACGTGTACTTGGTGGTACAAACATAATTGTTGGCCCAACGTGAATTGGGATGATCACTTTTGTTAGTCACACTCGGCACTAAATGATTAGGAACGATGACGCGTTGTTTATTATCACTGGGATCACTTTCGTACTGTCTCCTGAGAATGAAATTGCAACACCTTGTCAATAAATTTGGTTTCTTTCCCTGTCTTAGCGTATAGATGGACTCGGAGCGAGACGCCTGCCGTTTGTGACCCGGCTTGAACAGGCTGGCCGCCGAGCCCAACGTTCCTCCGACGCTTCCTCCGCTTTCCTTGTGACCCGGGGGAAGAATGAAATCCGTTCTTGAGCCTACGCGACTGTGACCGCTACGTGTCAGCCCCGCCGAATTCGTTCCATCTAATATCTGACCCTGTGACAAGGCTCGCTGATGACCTGGCGTGAATTTGAGAGCAGAAGGCCGGGAAACGATCCCTGCCGAACCTGCCCCGGAAATCCCACCTGAAAAGAAGAAAAAAAATCATTTCTCAAATATTAAAGCAGGTAATACTTGGCTATGTAATTACACTTAACTCCAGATAAAGCTCCGCGATTTCATTTTCCAATGCCAAAATAACCAGCAACAGATCAAAGACTAATGCAAAATATTTTCTCCCGCCATTTCTTTAAGATCAATTTCTCGGTATAAACACTTAACCCACTGAGAGAAGTAACGGAATCAAAAAATACTTCAAAACAAATAAAAAGTATTGAGAAGTACACGTCCACTTCAAAAACAAAATTTGACTCGGAATCCACATAATCCGACAGACGATGTACGATGACCCCAAAACATTTAATCCTCCGACTTTAATCCCTACTCCACCTCTCTCCCCAGTTAATCTCCAAAACCGAGCTTTCAATTATTTATCCACCATTATTTCAGCCCAGAATAAAATTCCTCCATTTCCGGTTGGGCCAACTGATATTTTAAACTTTTTACAAACAGGATCGTTTCAGACAACAATGCCCTTAGTGGTTCGAGTTAGAAACTTCGAGCTCAATCAGGACACGCAGGTTCAAAACGATAAAACTGGTCGAGGAGAGAATCTTGTAAGAATGATTCAGCAAAATGCTTCGGGCTATCCACGACCCATAATTCATTGGGTTTTGGTCTGTGTGGCAAATCGCGAAAAAACTTGACCACCCGCATGTGAACGGTCCCATCTCTCTCTTCCTCTATAGCTTAGCTCTAGTATGCCGAGGTTTTCTTAAACAGGCTTCCATCTGACGTCTTGCATTTCACTGAAATCACATTTCTTCTATACCCGACATAACCTTTCTTTCAATTCTGTTTTTGAGCCACATCCTCCAAAAGGTTCCTTCGTTACAAAATTGATTTTTTCAATTCGCACTAATCTCATGTACTTCCTTTGAAACAGTTCTTAACCTCTGACTATACCAAACACCACCATTCCAAGTTTAACACATTTAAGCTTAAAAGCTGAAAACTCCAACTCTTTCGCTTCACCATCCTCCCTCCAGATAAAACACCGACGAAAATGATTTATAAATGTCTTTCGCCCACCGAGCCCTCACCAAGATAACGTACCTTTAGGAAAGATCGCCTGTTGAGACCCAAACCCCACGTTAACCTTTCATTCTGCCCCCGGGAGGGATTCATTTATATGGCTCCCAACCTTCCTAAATCGTTTTTCAGGTAGTCTTTTATCGCGATCGCTTCGTGATATAGCGTTTCTAACTTCCGGACAGCTACAACGACTTCTTATCAACACCTTCGACAATGTTTCATCTGAGCATCTTAAACATACTCGAATGGAACCGGATGAATCTAATTTCCTTCACAATTATGTCATATTTCAGGCACTGGAGTCACGGATGCTGATACTTAGCTTCATGTCTCTCCAGATTTTCATCCCACATTCTGCTCGCATCCTTGACTGAAATAAAGCAAGGCTAAACAATTTTTATCGCATGCTCAAGGCTATTTAATCGTATACTCAGCTTCAATTGTGTTGACGAAAACTCCAAGATACCGAAAAATTACTAAACTGATAGTTAATTAGTCTGTTTCCACTGTTTCTATTACTACTACTATTTATATTGTTGAAACTATTTTAGAAGGTATTTACTACCCTAATCTAATGTGGCGCTTCCGGAGCTCCTCTACTTTTTCCTACGGCTTTCACCATTAGGATAGAAATGAGGGGGAGGGGGTAATTAGATGACTGAGTATCACAGTTACAATTTTTTGTTTTGCCTAAAAAGCAATAATAGTCTAAAGGTGTCTACTATACCAGTTATTTCAAGATAAAGTTATAGCAATGGGTTTAGACTTCAAAACAGATTTCTTCAAGCACTGAGGTCCCCAACCCAATGGCCGCGGGAACCATGGCGCCCACACACCATTTTACGCGTGACTACTCTAATCCGAATACGCTAAAAATTATTTACCGTATACAAAATTTTCATAAACTATTATATAGCAATCCAATTGAGGGCATAATATACCGTTGCAGTGTGAAAAAGTCTATTTCTCGCCCGCCAAGTGCGATCTTTTCCTGCACACTGCACTAGCACAAAACAGACATCAACCTCTCAGCTCAGCACATGTTCATAAACCGTACGATGCTATAATTGCATGTTTTTTATTAACAATATCAAAGTATAAATTCACATTTAAAAATTAATGTCGGCCGCCACATAACCGGTATTACAGAATGTGGTCTTGAATGTAAAAAGGTTGAAGACCCTACTATAGCATATCGGTATTGTTCAAGTAGTAGAAATAACCCAAACAACTCCCACGAGTATAGCAAGTATGTATCACTACAGCCTTAATTATCGTAAAACCATTTCGCCAAGATAAATACACCCATAATTGAAAATTGTAAGCCTTAGTAACTCTTAAAAATATTCTCCCAGGCTCATACATCTTTCAAATCATCCCCATCCTCATATCAATTCCCAACAAGTTTTTTTAGATGTACTTTGAGCTCTAAATTTGTATATTAACCATTCATGGTCGTAGGTCTATTCTTAGCCACCAAAGCTTTCGTATAAATATAAATTATTATTATTTTTACATATTTTTGTTACATAAAACATTATATTATATTAATATTAACAAATTTAATTATGTTAAAAATTATTATTTAAGGTATGATACAATCATACCTTTGTATTTTTCTAAAAACAGACAGAACGTTCCAACAGAGCTAGTTTATTAATACCGACTAACATGGAATCCAAATACAAAATCAACACAACCGATGATTTCAATTCCTCATCAAATTCTAGTGGAACACCAGTTTAAGTGACAAACATTTTTTAAACCCTTGGAAATAGTTAGGAAATATTTTTAATTCTAAATATTTTCCTTCGAATCAAAAACAAATTTTAAAATTTCGAAAAAAGTAAAACGAAATTCAAATTTAACCGAAATTTCAAATTTAAGGAATTCAAGGAATAAGGTCGGTTCCAACACAAAAACTCATTCATTGCTTTGCTCTATTTTAATAAAAACAATTCAACTCGACCCCGCGCCGAAACCCCTCCAACAGCACGGACAAAAAACCACAAAAACCGAGACCGAGCAAACATATAAATGCTAATTAATGAGATTCAATTACTTACAATAATAATAAAAAAAAGAAAAACGGAAATGGTTTTGATGGGACCGTGAGCAGACATAAATTTAAGAAAAAGCTTTCATCCCTCCTGAAGTCGCTTTTATTTCATTTTCTGAAGTCCGCGAAAGCTTAGATCAAAAACGAAAAAAGAAAATAAAAGATGAGGAATATTAAAAAGAGCATTAACAATGCTGAATTAATTAATCAATTAATTAATTGATTAACATCGTTGTTCGCCGGAAGTTCTTACTCCTCCTTTTCCTATCCGCATAGTTGCGGTTTTCGACTTGTTCGTTCGATGAGAAACCAAGGAAAGTTGCTGTTGTTAACTTCGTGTCGATTTTTCACTTTTTGGAAACAGTCTCTAAGCTTAGGCAAAGGTTAGCGCTTCGATGTATACAAGAAACATAAAATTCGGTTTCCAACCTGAAAAGGCCAAAGTTCAGGTCAGATCCTTTTGGTCTGACATTTGATTAATTCCATGCCTTCTAATAAAGACGTCATACGTTGATATATTTGATCGATCGAACTCTGTTAACTGATTACTTTAGAACAGGGTGAAACTGAACAAGTCGGAACAACAAATTCTGAACAAATTTACATTCAGAGCGAAGAATGAAAAGGAGAGAAAGAGTGATCGCAGCTTATAGATAAAAGATAATAAATATTCCACAAAAAGATTAAAAGAAAAATTCTCGAAAGCTATTTATCTGGTTTCAGGCTTCTCAGCTTCGAGGGCTTAATAATGTTACTTGTGTAACAAATCATAAATATATCTTTATCTAAAAAAGCAAATCTCAAAATGGGGAGGGACATAAAAGAGTGAGAGAGTAGGAAGGAGTAGGAAGAGACAGAGAGAAAGGAGGGAAGACAAATAGGTAAAGGGAGAGGAAGGAAAAAATAGATTGATAGATAGAGAGAATAATACAACAAAAACGAAAACAAACCAGCAATGTCCAGCAGTCCACTGAGCCCAAAGGTTCAAACTCGAAGAAGAAAAAATTATAAAAGGCGCTAACATGCCCCCACCCCCAACTCTTCAAAAACAAAACTCCAAGAATCGGTATAAAACTCGATCGATATCTAGATAACAACGCCAACAACCGACCGGGAGGCCAATCGCGAAAATCCGACCGTGAACTTGCTTAATTCCTCGGGTGAACTTAATAAAAACAATCTCAACCAATCAAGCAAAAAATCTGGCCTAATCGCTTATGAACCTAACTGAATCGACTCCATTGCTTAACCTTCCTCTGACATCCCTCCCCTCCAGGAGCTTTCAAATTTGAACTTACCGCTCGTGAGGGGCCTTGTGGCCACCCCTCCATGACTGGCACTCCTCTGGTGTCCTTTGAGCGCTGATTTTGGCGGGAAAATCTGTCTCATCGGAAGTCCTCCCGGTCCCGGCGGTGTCGAAATCGCGGTGAACGCCGGGAACGCCGTCGCGTCTCTTTCTCTTCCGCTCTCCGCATTTGATTCGACTTCGTTTGTGTTGCCTGATGTTGCAGATGTTGCCTCTGACATTATTTATCATCTGAAAACAAAATAAAAAAATTAAATTATCTCAAAGTTTTCCTCCATCTCAAGAGAGCGGAAGGAAGAACACAAACACAGAACACATATTCCGAACCGGAAACCTGGGGAGTTACCTTGCCACCATTGTTTCCTGAAGGTGCTTGTAATTCAATATCTATTGTTTTCGTTAAAACTCTCCTCCTTCTCCCTTTTCCATTCTTTTCTGCCATTTCGAAAACGATAATAAAACAGAAAAATAAGTTTATTACTTCTATTTATGAATCATTCTGCTTAAATACCATATTTTAAAAACAACACCTCTTGGAAAGATGTTTCACCCCAAACCAAACACAACAAAACGAAAAACCTGATGTGACATAGCATAAACTTCCACATCGAGTATGGTAAAATGTGTCTCACGGACCTTAAAAGTCAACAAAACCGTGGGATACACACACCCCAGCCTAATTTTTTGATCTTAAGACTCATTTCCGAAACAGCTTAGAAACTCTTTCATGTAATATTACATCTGCTACATGATTCGATCCTGATTTCGAAATTATTTTCCTTTAACTCCTCACACTGAAACATCTAACCACTCCTATTCTGTACAAGCAGGTTTGAACTTCCTCAGAAACGTTTTTAATGCCTCCCTTCCCCCATCACAGTTCTTTGAAAAGATTAACAGAACCTAAAACCACAACTAAGAACTTAAAACTACAAAAATTCAAAAGTTCAACTCTCAAGGAAGCCGATCATCTGCTACGCAACCGAGTAACCGGAAGTAAAATAACCTAAACTCTCATCAAACACAAATACATCTTTCTCCAGACTCTTAAGCTTTTCCAACAAAAACTTCCTTTCACTCGCCGATCATCATAAAAAAAATTAGTCAACCTTGTGAATTACTCATGGGACAGCCATAACTAATACAAACAGGACTTACACATGAGTCTTTATGTAATTGACCATCAAGGATGACGACTCACCACCTGTTCAATGGGCTAAAGAGTGGCAGAAAAGGAACCGGAAAAATCCATGGAGGTATATATACACATAAAACAAGGTTTCATGATAACTTTCATTAAACGACTTAAAATAGACTGTGGGAAATAAAAATAAAATGGAAAACGCGCGCGTGCAAAACAAACCTAAACATCTATTGATTATGCAACCAAGCAAACAAATTAATTAACCCAACATTTCCCAAACATTGGAGAAAAAGAAAAGCACAAAAACAACCGTTACGAGGCCTTGACATGGTAACAAGGACTAGAAATACTCTCACCCGAGCCCCTCCCCCACTCCTCCTCAACTTCTATTGTCCCAGAACACTAATAAACGACCTTTATTGTCTTTTTGATGTGTTCTTCTGCTCGCAATTCGATAAGCCATCTCCAGATCAAACAATCTACTCCCCGCCATACACTTGTCCTTATCGCCTGGGGAAAGTCGCGATCGACTTTCTTTTTTTATGACGGGAAAATTAATGGAAAAAGATACCCGCCCCCGCCTTCTTCCCTTACTGTTGTGAAGAAGACAGCGAGCACGAAAAAACTTTTTCTTGTAATTTAAATAATTAAAACTTCGTCGGCGTGGGTTCATGATGGTACCCGCGGAACCCACGAACGGGGGAATCGGTGTCATCTTCTTTATAAATCAGCCGGTTTTAAAGCAAAATCCCTTGACTGTTCTCGTTTTTTTAATTATTAACAATAATTTATTACTTTTAATCGTTGTCTATTTATTGGAACACTGGTCGGTAACTTTTTTTGGACGGCGGTGCTAAAAAAATTTTAAGCGGACCGCACCGCCACCTGCCATATAGTCATCATCATCATCATCGGTACTAAAGCCCTTTATAGGCTTTGGCCTTTTCTTAGAACTTTTTTTTATACAAAGTCGTTAGCCTTAGCTCAAACCCCTAACCTGGAGACCATGTTGGATATACTTTGCTTGGCTTCCCCTATCCTACCAGAAGTCTAAGCTCCTGTCAGCATAGCTGTTCTGGTAATTGAGCCACGCATATCCCCCCAGCATGTTAAGGCGACAGTCCATAAGGAGATTAGTCGTATAGTACTTAGCTACTATTTATTTACTCTAGATAGATAACTGCCATCTACCAAGTTCGAGGCAATAATCGGTCAAACTCCAGGGAAGCTCTTACCTAGCGAACATAACATTGCCGTTAGCCCAAGGATTGGATAATTAGGAATATAGTTAAGAAGAGATAAAAGAGTAGTGCAGAGTAGTAAGAGAGCAAAACAAAATGAGAACAATAATAATAAAAATAAATAAAATAAATTGGGAGTAAGATGGTTATTGAGTAACAATTTAGAAAGACAGACATGCAGAGAAAAGATATGGAATAGAAAGGAGGATTTACTTAAAATATATATTTTAAAATCAAATTTTAACATAACTAAAACCAATATAAAATAAATATAAATTTAGTAACAATTATGTTTACATGGTTACTTATACATAAGTAGAGCGTATTGTCAGGAAAATTAGACTGCTTGGCGGGCCGTACAATAACTTGTAACGGATCATGGATATCCGACTCATGCTTTAGAATATTATACTAATAAATAAACTTTTAAAAAATTTTTTCCTAAATTAAACCCTATTTTTGGAATCTGATAAAATGGCTTTAAATACATTTAAATGCATCGTCAATTCATATACAGACGAATGAGAGTATATGAGGAGTCTTAGAATCACACTTCTTAATATAAAATTTTTTGTACACCACAGACATGTCAATAATGTCGCTGATACACACCCCGAACATACCTATTCTCCCAAAGCAAAAAAATTTCCATTCCTTCACCAGCCCAGATAGCAATAATGGGTGCGCGACGGGGCCCAACAAGGCGAGGGCTCTCTCCCCGGCCAATATCAATTCGTTTCGCCCGCGAAATCATTACGTAATTTTTAAATAACTATATTTCACTTGGGAAGGCCGATTTGAGAGTGCTTTTAAATGGTAGGCACCGCCTTAATTAGTTTTCTTCAAATCTCTTCCCTCATTCCCCCGGAAACCAATGAGACACGAGTTTCAAATCAAAGTAATCACATTAAACGCAGCAAATTCATAACGTTATCTCAAACTCTTAATTTAAAAACTCAATTATTTATCGTTTCGAAAGGAAAAAATGAAAGAAATCAGTTTGGATTAATGACATGACTGGCGCATGCGCAAGTGATGCGCGCGAAAAAACATCCGACGCGGATGTGGGAAAACCACACCAAGTTCATCCTGGTCGTTCGTTGTCTCCGTGTCCAAATATACACTTTGTATTCATATTGCTCTCTCTTTCTCTCTCCTACTCCCTCCTTCCCCGATGAACCGCATTCCAAACTGATTATACCTTCAGGTATGGGTTTAACATCACCCGGAACCTTAGAATAAACCTTAGCCGTTTGACTTTTCTCCTCTCCCGAGTCAACCGATTACGTCACCTGCCATTCTCTAGACTTGTGACGTTGAGGGGAAACCTTGTCCAGATCGTTAGAATTATCGAGTCTTGACGAATCCATGACCGTTGCGGACATCGCGGAACGAACGAGATGATACAATTGATGGCGCATTTTCGGTTTCCAATTTTAAGGCCATATAACCTTTCCTTTGTTTCAGTTACTAACCTCCTCTCTCACCTGCCTTCTCTGTCTATTTCTTATCACTTTTGTCATTGCTACATCAATTTTCTTCTATCTATCTCTTGAATTTCTACTCAGTTTAAATTTTGCCCTCATGATGTTTACAACCGCTTAGCTGAACGAAACGTCGGTATTTACTGACGGTGTTATAACCCAATGTTTAATGTATAAATTTTCAAATCTCTTCATCACTGACTTGAATCCCAAACCGATCTTCGAACAATGCTACCTCTGAAAGAGTTTCAAGAGACCAGCAAGACCGGACTAACATCTTTTCATTAACATTAGATTCAAGTTACTCATTTATTGGAGTTCGGTTCAGCAGGTGGTCAAATTGCCTGAATACCAAACAAAAGCGATACATCGCTTGAAGAATTGAAATCACACAAATCTTGCACCCGGAAAATTTCTTTCACACTAACCAACACTATCCAAATCGAGCCCATGTACCCAGTCCCGTATCGAGCCATTTTCAGCCGGTCCGGTAGATTTTGATTAAACGAAATCCTCCTCCATCAACGCTCCACTTAAAATGAAAAATGCAATAACACGTATCATGGCGACTTGCTCCACAAACCCACATTCCTCCGTTAGCTTTTGCATGCGTGTCTTTCATTCTTTTCACGGCCTCGCCCAATACCAAAAACTCGCCTGATCAAAAAGAAAAAACTAAATCGCTCTACCCGGGGTCCAGGAAGTGAATGGCGCGGATTAGGAAGTTGGATTCCGTTAAAAGAGGTCAAGTCCGGTTGTCTACTTCTTAAATAAAAAGTTTAAATATTCATCAAAACACAATGAGTAACCAAAAAAGAATAACAAGAATAATTTTCAGAGTCTAAGCAACGAGCCATGAATAATAAATAATCCTAAATCGACATCATTAATCAAAAAACAGTGTGTCAATATGTCAGCACCCTTCAAAACCCATAATCAAGGGCTTTTCCATTTCTCATATACGTTCGTTTATATAACCAAACGTTTCTTCTGTTCTATTCGACCCTCAACAACAGCAACAACAATAAGACATGTATCTACCAATCTAATCACTTGACTTGATAAAATACAAAAAAATCTGCCCTCGATTAAAATCGAGTAACTTTCCCCGACTTTTCACATTTAAAATATTCCAACACACAATCGCGAATGCAATCAGCAAAAAGATTATAAATAAATAAATAATACACAAACAGAAAGATAACAGAAAAGAGGATTTTATAACTGTATACTCTAAACTTTAAGGGTTTCAAAACAATAAGTGCATACGACACAAAAAACCCAACAGTCACAGTTGAGGTTGTTGGTATCGTCAGGGTAGAAAGGTAAGTTTGAAGGAACGATAGAGTTCAGTGGACAGGAGTGGAAAAGGTGAATTAGGCTTGAGGGACAAAGGTCTGGATTGAGATGGTAGGCCGGATAAAGAACTAAAGACCCCCAATAGTTTAGTACAGGGGTCGGTAACCTTTTTCGGACGGCGGACCACATTCAAAATAAAATTTTTTTCATGGGTTGCACATTCAAATGTTACTTAAAAAGTACTTGTATATCATATAATTTTTAATATAACGACTTTCTTTTTATATTTTAAAAATCTAAATTAAAATTCTGGGAAAGTATCATTAAAATCACTGCATACACCGAACACGGGTTTTTGACAAACCGCGTCAGTTTTCGAAAGCACTTACAAAAACCGCGAAGAACCACCATTACAGTATATACAGAATATCGCCACACCGTACGAAGTAGAAAACTTAGAAAAAGTTCGATATTTCAGCTGTTAGTATTGTTAGGCTACAGAAATAATGGTTCTTCAAGCTTTGTAGTGACGTAATTGCTTGCAACTTTCTAAACCCAAGACGAGGTTTGTTAAAACATCCCAAAAGTCTAGTGTACGATCAAACACAATATAGAACCATCGCGAAAATTTCCAATTAAAAACGTAGCTCTGAATCAGGCCAATACTAATGACAAGACAAACTAATAAGGCAGACTCAAACGACAGACGAACTCAAATTCATGGAGCGAAACGGATGAAAACCGCTATGAGTGCTAAGTAAACAAATCCAATTAAAGTTACAAAGATGACCATAAACAAGACAAAAAAAATTGTTCTTGGTTAATATACACAGTATTTAGGAAACCGGAAAATGTTTTCGTTTCCTATTAAAACAAATTCTTAACTTCCCTTTTATTTTTAATCACTCAAATAATTATCCTCATTAATAACAGACTTTTCTATCCACTGTCCAAATTTGTAATGGCGGATCAGCAGAATCAGTAGGTTTGAAATATTTAGAGATGGCAATTTAGATATCGTCTTAATTTTCAACTTTTCGTTACTTCGAAAGTGCTGTAGTGCTCGGAATCAATGGACGAGGATGATCTGTTTTTGGCTGTGGATTTTTGTGAGTTTTTGCTGAACTCACATTTGGGATAATTCCTTACAGCGAATTCGTTTCACTGTCTTTATTTGTGTATTGAATCTCGTCAAATTTGATTTTTAATTAGCAAGAAACACCGGAATTTAAAAATGCATCGGAAAAATGTCATTTTTCTTATCTTGAGCGGTTGTGGCACTTCAGGAATATAATCGCAATGATTGAACGATTTCAAAAAGCTGCACGTGACAGGATTATAGAAGTCTTGAAAGAAACCACCAAACGAGACTGCATGACTCTCATTTATGGGCAGCTTTTGAAAGAAATTTGGAAGCTCTATTAGTTAGGGACAACTTTGGAAACACAACACGAGATTTTTGAATTAAACTGCAAGACGCAGACTACTAAAGAGCCAGCTGTTATACATACCAGGGATGATTATTTAAGGTTTTTGGATAAAGATATGGCTGAACAGAAAACAAGTAAATGGAGCGAAGATTAAAAAAGCCCAAAAAGGGGCAGAAAAAAACTTTTAGAAAAAGAAAAAGGGAAGACGAGTGGCGAATGTCTTCCAACCAAGAAAATGTTAACAGATCTCTCAGCTGTTCACCTAGTTCAAAATTTTCCGAAATCGTGGGAACCGTGACAAAGACAAATGCCAAAAAATGTTTTGTGACCGAAAATTTTTAACTGACGTGACTGTTACTTGTAATGTTAGTAATGATTTGATTTTGACTATTAAGCCGCTGGAACCAAAAATTTGACCCCAGCGATCTGATAGCCCAAAGCTTAACACTACTAACAGTCTGGTCTACCATTTTCGTATTACAAAATAATGCCCAACTGTAGATCACTCCTCAACACTTATCAACATAAGATCGATTAAATAGATCCAATATTTCGCAATAAAAGTCAACATTGACATTTTGTCCAGGTTTCACACTTCCATACAGAAGTAAGTGCAAAGTTTAGTCCCCGCTTCGATGTCATAGTTCCTATGTCACTAAACTAATAAATCACCCAATATGGTTCGACCAACTTCAATTTCTTCTTCTCATCTCTTTCAAATATTCTTGAAGAGTCTATCAATTGTCTCATACAAACAATTCAAAACCGTTAAACAATCCGACTTTGATACAACGCATTCCATTTGTAAACAAAAACCAACCAGTCCGCTTCAAATCAAAAATTCATATTCACATAAATCATAATTTCCGTTGGGGTCACGTGGCACGTTTAAAATCAAACCATATATGTCCAAAACAATTTTTCTTTTAATAGTCAATTAATTAAATTAATAATTCTGTATATCACTGACAGATCAACCTTGACTACAACCCCCTAAAGGGATGAAAAAAAAATTGTTTTTCTCCCAACTTTGGCAAAACCAATTTCTTACCTGCCTCAAGCAATTTACTACCCAAATCAATCTATAAAAATGTGAGAAGAATTTTTTTTTTATTAACAACCTGTCAATTAAAAAGGTTCTCGTATCATTTGTCCCACTCCCCCCAGTCCCCCACCAGCCCAACTTGTGTGCTTTCTGTTTAGATCCTCATATCAAATATCTTTTGCTAAAACCAAACCCCCATCACTGTGACTCAACTTTGTTTTTGTTTACTTTTGCTGACTTTCTTTTTTATTTGTTACAACCCTCTCGAGAGGTTTTACTTAACTAAGGTTTTCAATGATTCCTTGATTTGTTCCTGATTGAAGGCTAAAACTACAGTTTGGTTTTCCTCATTCTGTCTATTAGTTCTGTGAGTTAGTCACCAATTCTCACACAATGTCAATCACTTTTCTGGCAGCCCCACATCAAACCCTGTTGAAATTCGTTTTTATGTGTACCTGAGTAAAATAAACTTTCAGGATCAACTTTAAAAATGTGTAGTGAAGAAAAGAACTTTTTCTAAAATCCTGAGCTCAAAAATTCTACCTTCACATCATTTAGTTTTGCACTAGCAACATACCATCAAACACTTAACTCTATTAGGTAAGGCTACACACTTAATTTTAAGAACTTTTACATGAATAATAATTTTGGCAATCAAGTTCACTTAGCCCAGATTGGAATAGTTGGCCCACATTCAAAAACCAGTTCCAATGAAGCACATGTCACAATTACTCAAACTCAAAGATAATTTAATTTTTACAGATTTATCACTAAAACAATCAAAAATTAAATTAATAAACTCATTTGGGAAAATTAGAAGAAAAGCTTCACTCATTCTGTGTTTGAGTGACAACAACTACCACCTTCAACTAAGAATCCTCCCTCTGTCTCAGTTCTTCTAAATGTATAAACATGTCTCTAGTTTTTAAAAAAATCATTTCAACAGAAACCTATTTCAACAGTTAACTGTTATTTCACGCAGACAAACCAAACAATACTGGTTGAAAATCACTCAAGTGTTAAAAAGGCAGCGAAATTAGGCAGTTCACAGCAAAACATATGTTTTTAGTAAATGTTGATCGTTAGTCGACGAGAAAAATATTTTTTATCTGAATAAGTAGACGAGTAAATAAATATGTTTAAATCAGAATAAATTTCTTTCAGAACGAGGAAAAAACCATGATTTTTGTAAGACCACTACAACGTCCACTTAAGAAATTTACGAATAAACGAAAACGAAAATCCGTTGGAGTGTCAGACATTGAACCAAACCACACGAATAAATTCTTTCAATTATTTCTCACTTAAGTAATTCACATAACGATGGATTTGACAAATAAATGAATTGATGGTGAAATAATGACCATTTCCCTGCTTCCCAAATTTACTGAATACCAGTTTTCATTGAAAAAATCACCTTTCAATTGTTTTTTTTTGTTTTAAGTTGATCCAGTTGAGACTTCGAAAAACGGTATCCTCAACTTACCTTTTTCTAACTCTTCAATTAAATCATTTTTGAGTTTTCTAAATGAAAATAGAGATTTCATAACTTGATTAAAACAAAACAACTGTTTAACATTATATCAATATGAAAATCATTCCGAATTAATAAAAGTTATTTTGTACAAACAAATATAACACGTCCGCGACTCGCGACATCTTACACACAACTACAAGAAACATGGCGGTCTTCGCCCACGACAAACATGTGGTTCATTCGAGACCACGAAAAACCGGATATGGTTGTCTCGCTGTTCATTACCTAAATATAATTCCATTCAAAATGTTAATTTTTATTAAAATATTATTATATTTATTTTAAAATGACTAGTTTTTATTATTTTTCTCAAAGTTTATAAAATTATGATTAATGTTTTAAACGTTAAAAATTAATGTATATAAAGAAACCATTTCCTCTCAGCAAAGCCTCCGTGTTTTGTTCTTATTAAAAATAGATGTTTTAACTTACTGTACTACATAAATAATTATCAGTAAAATTTAACCTAAGTAATAAACATAAAATAACTGTTAACTTTAAAAGAATATAGGATTAAAATAATTATCAAGCACAATTTTGAATTTAACTCATATCCAGGAGGCTTTGATTTTTAAGGTGGATTGATTCGATCGGTTAAGTTGGCACTCCTCTCAATTAGAAGGCAATTGACCTGGAGGCTGCCTTTTGACGTCAAGACGGCGAAAATCGGATTTAAAAATCCATAGGAAAAAGTGAAATATATCGATTTTAATTAGTGAAAATAAAAATATATCACAATGGATGAAGAGTACGACGCAATCGTTCTCGGCACCGGCTTGAAAGAATGCATTCTCTCCGGTATGTTATCGGTATCGGGGAAAAAAGTTCTACACGTAGATCGTAATAAATATTATGGAGGGGAATCAGCATCAATCACTCCTTTAGAGGAATTATTTACCAAATTCAAAGTTCCCAAGCCGGAGGGAAAATATGGGAGAGATCGCGACTGGAACGTGGATTTAATACCAAAATTCTTGATGGCGAATGGTCAACTTGTCAAGCTGTTAATGCACACTGGAGTGACGAGGTACTTAGAATTCAAGTGCGTCGAAGGAAGTTATGTGTATAATAATGGGAAAATTAGTAAGGTTCCAGTCGATCAAAAAGAAGCCCTCGCCTCTGATTTGCTGGGAATATTCGAGAAAAGGCGATTCCGTAATTTCTTAATATACATTCAGGACGTGAAAGAGGATGATCCAAGGACATGGAAGGATTGCGATCCAAATTCAATGACTATGCTACAATTATATAACAAATTTGGTCTCGATAAAAACGTTCAGGTAATTTTTTTCTTCACACTTTGTTTAAATTTTCATCATAAATTTATAACGCAAATCCATAAGAGTAACATTTGATTATTTTTATGAGTAAACATCAAAACAGACTTTAACAAAAATGACTTAGGCCCAAAAAAATGACAGGGAAAAGATAACCTTGAAACTTTTAAGTAACAGTAAACATATCATTGCCCTATCTACTAACAAATTAGGGCCTGTATAGTTTTACAGATACTTATGATTTCTGATTAAGATTCCGAGCAATTGCAAAATGTCTTTTTTGAGGTGGTTTTCACAATCTCAATGACAGTTGACAATTATTTGTTCTGTAATCGGTTAGTTTTTTGTTTATGTTACAATATCAGCTGTTACATAATTGTAAAAAATACTCTTAATCTTGGAAAAAAGGGATTTTTATTATAATAAAAGAATGCATTATGAAATAAATAATTGCTATTGTTTGGTGTCATTTCAAGTTATTGTTAATGATAGCAAGGATATTGAGTAACCAAAGTAATTCTTTTATTAGTTGTTAGGTGTAGTCATAACTTTATTAAGTTAACAAGCCATCATAAGATATGTTCTTAAGTAAAACATAATTTCGATTTTGGTACCTTTTCCCATTTGCTGAGTGTTATGATGTTCGAGTTATGTTTTTTTGTGTAGTAGTATTGGGGGAAAATTTTTTGTAAGCTGATGGTGTAAGCACATAAAACATTGTTTTGATGATTTGACAGTAAAACCTGAAGTTGAGTGGTTAAAGTGCCTGATTGATAAGATTGTGGTTGATTGTGTAACCTGTTTTTACTACGAACTAGTGCTTGAAGTACACCATGTATCTTTGAGCTGTTTTTAATGAAACATCATCTTCTTCACCTGAAATGAGTATAAGCATATTTCAAAATCCTAATCAGTTGGTAGATATTTAGTGATAGAGAGAAACCACTAACTACAGTTGTTATTTGACTTGATTTGATTCTTATTGTCAAATTGTGGCAGACTTATAAATAAAGGTTATGTTTAACCTAACACAATCTCTTCAGTTGATATTTAATTTATAATTGGTTTAATTTTTAATAATTCATCAACTTTTGTTTAATATTTGTCACAGGATTTCACAGGACATGCTCTAGCTCTTTATAGAGATGATGAATACTTAAACCAGTCAGCCATTCTCACCATCAGGAGGATCAAACTGTATTCAGACTCTCTTGCTCGCTATGGAAAAAGCCCATACTTGTACCCGATGTATGGACTGGGAGAGTTGCCCCAAGGTTTTGCAAGATTGAGTGCAATTTATGGAGGTACCTATATGTTGGACAAACCAATTGATGAAATTGTTTTAGAAAATGGAAAGGTTTGTGTTGAAGCATTTGAATGAGATATTGGTGACGAATCGAGTCAGAATTTTTTTATTTGAAGCTTCTCTTCTAAAGATTTCAACTGAATAACTGATTTTTTGCTTTTCAGGTGGTGGGAGTTCGCTCAGGTTCTGAAGTAGCTAAATGTAAGCAGGTGTACTGCGATCCATCATACGTTCCTGATCGTGTTAAAAACACGGGACGAGTGATAAGATGTATCTGTCTCATGGATCATCCCATACCAAATACTAAGGATGCTTTATCCACTCAGATAATCATTCCACAGAAGCAGGTATTTTTCATTCTTATTTTGATTTTGTTGGGGGGCTTATGGTTGAATTGTCAGTGCACCTGGTTAGCTAAGTAATAATTGAGAGCTCAAGTCCTCTCTCAAATCCAGTTATACCAAAAAATGAATAACAGGAATAAAACTCAACTCAGTTTCAGTTTTGGCTGCACTTTACAGCAGGTTTAAAAATTAAGTCAAATTCTCAATTTTGTACTTGTTTCATCACTTTGTAATTATTGGACTTCTTTTAAGCTAACCTAATCTGGTCAACATTTAAGATTTAACGATACTGAACTTTTTTCCCAAATGAAGTCTCTTATTCCTATATAGTTTGAATCTTGTTCTTGAATAAATCACCACCTTTATTTTAGTTAAATTTGGTTCTATAATTTTGGAGAGTTATAACTGATCATAATAATGATAATCAAGTTGTAAGGTTGAAAGGGTCATCTGTACAGAGGGACAATTTTTAAGCTAAAGTCGTTTTGTCATTTGTACTAATTTGGTTAAAGTAAGGAAAGTGAGTTGCAAAGAAAATTCTGAACATGGTAGTGTTTACTTTTTATTCTTGTTATGTTAATAGTTTGATTTCAGCTGTATCACATTGCTTACAGTATAGTTGTACAATACGGCTTGTAGTTGACTGATCAAAGTGCATAAGTCTAGACTGAGAGTTGGAGTCCTTTCCCGAGTGTTGTTATACTCAAGTGTGAAAAACGTTAGAGGTTATTTGAAATGCTCAGGCAAGTCCTGCCAGCATGAAATATGACGTGTAAAGCCAATTAAAAAAATGGCTTCATCTCCATCAATACTAACTCAGGCACGTTTACTCAACCACGTCTATTCCGTAATCGTTTATTTTTAGTTGAGAATGACCTCCAACCTTTCCCTCTCGTTCAGGTACGATAGACACTACACCGCCGGCGGCCGAATGACTTCATACCAGTCTTCGCCCAAGTGATTTTGCTTTTCTTTTTTATTAATTTCAAGTAGACGTGGCTTAAAACAAGTTGTGTCCCCCCCTGAACGGTGTGAGTCACCTAGACTCGAAATCTTCGTTTAATGAGTTTCTCGTCGTAAAAGTCGTTCGAGCGTTGCAATGGCTCGATTTCTCGAATCTTATTGTAATCCTTTATCGCATCGAAGATTTTTTGTTTTAGGTCAACAAACCCGTTCCTCAGTTGCCTGTTTTATGGTAGTTTTTGATGTTTAGATAGTTTAGAGGTGGGCGTGAGTCATTGAAAGGGTTTTCCTTTCTTCGTAAAAGTTTGAATTGAATCTGGTCTTAAACATTATCGATTAAGACATAAAAGTTTGAAAACAGGGGAAAGGAATGATGTAATATAGAAATGGGAGGAAGTTGTAAAGTTTGTTATAGAGAACTGCAGCGGATGTACTGCTGTGGGTCACTTGTAGGCTAGGATTCCGTTTTATGAAAAAAGAGGAATAGATTTGTTGTATAAGTAGAAAAAGGCAATGTCATCAGAATTTAGATTTGCTACTGCACTATCTATTACTCAAGAAGAATCGCATAAAGTACGAGTGAGTGATATTCGTTGAGGAAATGTCTACGGGTATCTCACATCACGATCTGCTCGAGCTTGTTGCTCAGTTTAGACGGGAGCGTTGGGATTCGGTTTAATTTGTTTAAGTTTTGGGCTCTCCCCAATTGACCGTGTAATCCTATCCTTGAAATACAGGCGTGGCTGGAAACCTTCACCACCTTTAAAGACTTTTTTGAAACGTTACTGATGTTAGCCTTTTGGCTATTACGTCACTCAAATCAATTTTTTGGAGGTACGAGAGAATTTCCTCAGAAGTTTTGTCTTCTTACGGTTATTAGTCAAAACCATTTGATACGTACTGCATACTGTCCTGGAAAAGTTAATCCATAAATATTGAACACTGACTTGTATTCTTTCATCCAGCCAAAAACTTGACTTGAGCGACGTAATAGCAAAAAAGATTAACAATGTGGGCTTGATATATGAAAGTTTTTTGGTTTTTTCACAAGCCACGTAGTTGATATTTTTAAACGATCACTTCAAACACTGCAAGACACGACAGAAGTCAATCGAAGTGATCGTTTAAAAATATCAACTACGTGGCTTGTGAAAAAACCAAAAACTTTATCAATATATGAACGCCACGAAAGTCTTAATAACAATAATAAGATTAACATTACTAACATCTCCAAAAATAGTAATAATAATATTACCTAATACTGTATTTTATTATGCCCTTGGGCATTAAAGAACTGGTACATGAGTGAATACACTGTAAATGTACAATAAATAAACAACAGCAATATCATGTTGAGGGTAGATAAATTCTTATGTAATTTTTACCTGAGGTGGTCCTGTTTAGCTTTCTGTTTTGTGGGTTAACAAATCAATTAATTAATTAATAAGTAAACAAACAATTAATGGATTAAATAAATGTTTAAATCCATCGTGACATTCCAAAAAGGACTTTGAAGAAATCTGGTGGTGAAGAGTTTCAACCATGTTCCCACCTTCGAGGGTAAAAACAAATTTGTCGTTTTGCAGAGGTTAGCTGATCATATCAGTCGTTTTCTTCTTTTTTTCCTGGTAGAACACGTGATATCGATCGCGACACGTGACGCATGGAAGCTCAAATCACAGTAGAAAGGGGTTAAGGACTCGCAATGAATCACATTAACCTTGAATTTTAAGTGAACTCGATCGATTTCGAGGCTCGCTATAAATGGTCTATAGAAAGAAGAGTTCTGGACGTGTATTGAATTATCTTCTTGTGTGTTTAGGTTGGACGTAAAAGTGATATCTACGTGTCGTTGGTGTCATTCACTCACCAGGTGGCTGCCAAGGGTTGGTTCATAGCCATGGTGTCGACCACAGTCGAAACTGATAATCCCGAATTGGAAATCAAACCAGGTCTCGATCTGTTAGGACCTGTTCATCAGAAATTCTTCTCGGTGAGTATAAACCATTTACATTTGCTGTGGAGACGAGTGAGGGAGCAATCGTATGACAGATATTCACGTACTGTTGCTCAAAGACGCGAAAAATTGTCTGAAACTGTCTGCTTGGAAAGTTGTTTAAAGTGTTTGTCTTTCCCCGCCAGGTTTCTGATTATTTCGAGCCGACAGACGACGGAAAGGAATCTCAGATATTCATAAGCAAGTCTTACGATGCGACTACTCACTTCGAAACGACCTGCCTCGACGTTTTGGACATATTTAGGCGTGGAACTGGAGAAGATTTCGATTTCTCCAAAGTCAAATTAGATTTGGGCGAAGAGGATCAGTAAAATCATTTCAATTATTTTATACATATATATATACCTATATATATATACATACATATATTTATATATATGGAAAACCCTTTTCCACACACGTAAACACATACACAATTGTATACACCTCTGCCAGCATTTGCATTTTGTCTCGCGCCCCCCTCGCTCCCGTGCTTTGATACAACTTTTCATTTTGGTTTCCAACAGAGACCGCCGTGAAGTTACGGCACAACGATAATAGTTTTTATTTTTCAGTTTATTTTTATTTTATTTTTATTTTTATTATTCATGATGAAATAAATGTTGTAACCTTTATCTCTTTTACAGTTGGTAGTTTTTGTTTTGGGAGAACTTAAATCTGACTGGATGGATTCTTTCAAAATTTATATCACCCACAATGGTGGGGCATAAGAATCATCTGGTTTGGTGGAAGAGTTCTCGGTAACCCTCAGCAGGAAGTTTTCGCTTCGGAAGATAAAAATGATTTAATTAATGGAAGCAATCATTGTTATCTACTTCACGTATCGATGTGAGAGTTGATGATGGATTGCGATTGTTTTAATAAAAATTGAATCGAGCGAAAGGAAGCCCTTTTTCAGATTACGAACAAATTAGATTTTTTAAGATTCCAATCTCTCTCCCAATATCTACTCCCATTTTATACTGTTCCTAATTCATTGAGAGTAATCCATGACTTCTTTGTTCGGAACAATCGTCAAGATCTCAATCGAATGGAGTTATCACTTGCGAAACATGATTTTGTCATCGATTGTTCTCTTTTTAATCATTCCACTGAATTTTATAGCCTTCAGAAAATCAATCAATCAATCTTGATTATCTGTAAATCAGTAAACAAAGCAAAAAAGGCTTAATTAAAGGTTAAATCTCGAAAGATGAAAATATCCCGGTTTTTTCCTTTTGTTAAAATGATTTTTATGTTTATCCGTTTCGGTGTCCCATCCTCCATTGATTAATATACGTAACAATTAGGTTTCTTGTATTGGTACTGATGATGATTTTTGTTGTAATTAATGGTTGAGGATTAACGGAGAGTCGGGGGTTGAGCTGACCTTAGGGGTGTATTATTATCCACCCTGAAACTTATTATTAACTGTATACAGTTTAAGAGTTTTAAGAGGACACGTGTTGGTAGGGTTTTAGTGGAGTATTGTAGTTTCTTAATGTTTAAAAGAAGATGGAAGGCGTTCGTCAAAGGAAGACATAATTTCCTTTCCACTCCTTCAAATCCTGTTCGCTTTTAGTAAAAGATTAAACCCTTGAAATTATCACTTAATAAAAAATTCCAGAGTTGTTATATTAAGAAAAACTGTCTGGTCAACTTTAAAATAGAAAAAAAAATTTATTGGGGTTTTTTCAAGCATCAGATGTTGGTTTAATACATTTTCCAAAACCAAATTCTGATATTTCCGGTCGTTTTAAATAAATTCTGGGAAAATTAAAAACTAAAAACCAAATCCTACATCATTCATCCACTCCCGCCGAAGATTATCCAAAAAAAAATTCATAATGTCACCAGAAACGTCCTCTCCTCTCTTCCACTAACTTTTTAGGTGGCTAAATATGTCAGAAAAAATTCCAAAAATTGAATCCAGGTATTTCCAGTTGTTTCAAATAAATTTCTGCGGAAGCTAAAGACCAAGAATAAAATTCTACTTCAAGAACAAAACTTCTGTTAATGCTCATCTAAAAACTAGCCTAATGTCATCGGCAATATCCTCTCAGCCGAAATAATGGCGGGAAATTTAAAACAAAACCAGAAACTAAAAATAAGATCCTACATCCTTTACCATCACCGGAAATCACCTCTCCTCACCACAACAAAAACCCGGGAAATTTAAAAAACAATTAAAAACAAAATTTTTCTTTTTAGGCGAGTCCTTTAGTCCGAACCTTATGCAACATTCGCTTGGAAGACCAAGTTCCGCTAATTTTCACTCAAATTAATTCTCACATGCCACCAAAAACTTTTTTTCCTCCTCCTCCACAACAAAATTCTACATCCTTCATCAGCTTCAAAACCAGAAAAATCTCCGTCGAAGTACATCCAAGAAACATGTCATCGGAAATGTCTTATCCCCGGAAAAAATGGCGGGAAATTTAAACCAAATTCAAATCCTACATCCTTTATGAACTTGTCCCAACTCTCCAAACATGTCATCAAAAATATCCTCTTCTTCCCAAAACAAAACTCCAAAAACTCAAAACATCAAAAATTTCCTTCAAACCAAACCGTATATTATATACACCAACTCAACCAACCTCTCCTCCTTCCCCACCCTGTTAAAAAATCTCTAATTATATAAGTCGGTATTTAAATTTGGTTTTAGGCCCATTTAAGAGAAAAGCTTTTGCTTGTAAAAGTTATATGTAAACGCGAAGTAATTAATATAAAAGAAAAAAACTTTTCATTTTATATTAAAAAATAAAATTTTGATTTATACGTTGTATGAAAAATATTTTTTATGATTAATTAAAATAGATAAGGATAAAATAAATTAATTATGTATATTATTAGCTGAGCAACATCATCATCCTCATCAAAACATTTTTTGTTTTATCTGATAAGAAGAACGTGACGATAAGAATGCACATTTTCCTTTTTTTGGTGTTTTTATAATTATTTAAACAAACAGAAAATAATAATAATAATAATAATTAATGAAAATGATTAATAGTTTACATGATATATTATTAAGATTTCTCATTTATGAAATGTAGAGTCGAATAAAAGAAAAATTGACAAAAAAATGTTTCTGTGGCAAATAAAAATAGAGATTTGGAATTTTTTTTGGTTTTTTTCTTTATATATGTGAGTACAGGGGTGGTCAAAATTTTTCCACCCCTGAGCCGTATTGGAAAATGCTTTTACGGATCGCACGATGTATTCAAACTAAAAAATGCTGAATGGAATAATTATTCCCAAGTGTCTTAAAAGCAAAGGAGTATAACTACTAAATAAACTTTAAGATGTTGAGGACGGGGTAGACCACCGGTGAGTCAGATGAGCTATCGTTCATAACAATTTTGTTAGATGAAAAATACTTCATGTGGTTAAAAATAACTTTTTTATTGAAAAGCTTACTTTAAAAGCTTTTTAAGTCTATTACAGTCTATCTGTAAAGTTGTAGTTAAAGTAAGTATAGATATAGTACTTTATAGATACAGAATAGTGCTATTTTTACTGGAGTCCGGTGGCGCCTCAACGTATTAAGTGCTAATGTGTAAAAATTATTCCAGAGTCAAGTTAATTTATTAAAACGTTTCGTCCTATTGTTCTATTTACAGGACAGCAACTTGTCCCAGATTTTTCTGCCAATTAAAAACGCACCGAAGTAATCGGATTTATACCTGTAACACTCTATAGTTACCTTAGTCTGGCACTTAACCACTACACCAAAGACCTCCAGTGACAGGTTTCTATAATAACAAAGCCAAAACACATGGATGACCCAAACAGTAATGAAAGAGATTAAACTACCAGGACAAAATTATCTCATGTCAACAGAGTTCCTTTGATACATCTTCCAGAGCTAGCCAAAGCGGCACGTGAATGTCTATCAATCAGAATACCAGGTTTATAAGTTACTGTATAATTGTGTTCCACTAAGCTTCTTTTTCATTTATGCCTTTTAAACTAGATAAAGTCCAAGGATAACTGGATAAATTTAAGTCTTTTCATTCTCTCTTGTTTACATTATTGGTTAAACCGTTTTCACAGACTTTTGTCAGCTTTTTGATGTCTCTTCATCTTCTGACACTAAAAAAAAAGTTTGGTATAATTAGAAAACCAGGAGGAAGTGTAATTAAGTCCAGAGACCTATCCAAAGTTATCTGGTCGATGGTAACTCCTCAGCTACCTACTGTTATATTTGGAAAACCAATCAAAATTACCTTCTGTCTTTCTTATAATATTCAGAGAATACAAGTAGTTATCTCTACAACCGACGAACAGAGACTTTCGACTGATGACTGGAGACGAAAAAACTTCTCCAGTCAATTGGATCCGGTCACTCACCGACCCCAAAACCAAATCACACAGATAGATGAAGCCCTTTGTCGTGGCGACACAGATCGAACCTATGCAGAACACGCATGGTCTTGCAAACACGGGGGAGTCCAGCTGTCGCTTCCATTTCAATTCGCACGAGTCTCCATCTTGTAAACAATACAAGTGGTCATCATGACACCCGAAAACGATTCGCGTTCTGTTGTCTATAGTTTGAACAACGGGTGACGAGTAAATATTTCCTTGTGCTTCAAACGTCCACACCTGCAATAGTTCAAGTGGCTTTGTGTTTAAAATGGTAAGGACAGATGACGAAGAGAGATGATGGCACACTTACTGTATCACCCGTTACGGTGTTCAAGCAATGAACAACGCCTAAGACTTCTGCAAAGATAACTTTCGACTCGTTCGAGAGGAGACAAGGAGATGCGAAGATCGGACTTTTAAATTTTGTCTTCCAAAGTACTTCATTGGTGTCCAGTTTGAGAGAGAGACAAGTTCCGTCGAGACTTCCGATGTACAGAGCATTAGATAATTGTCCGATGAAACCGGAAGCAAATATCCCAGCTCCTTCACTTATCTTTATCCTTTTGATCATCTTCCCATCCTACCGAAACGAAACAATTCCAGTTCTTCTGTCTATCTGGCTGGGTTACAAAAGATATCTACTTACGAGGGTAGACACACAATGCAAGAACTGATCGTACGAGGCAACGTACACGATGTCCTCATCAATCGACAAACATGGCGTCGACTTAATCATTTCTCCAGTTTCATACTTCCAAAGGAGGCTACCATCGGACACTAGAATGGAATACAGGAAATGATCGTAGCATCCGATGAACCCTCTACTTCCATCTTTGGTAGCCGTGAACCCAGACTCGATTCGATCTCCCAATGAAATCGTCCAGATTTCGGTTCCGGTTTCAGCGTTCAAGCAACAAAGCTTGTGTGAATGAGAACCGACGATTATCCTCTCGCTCCTGGAACAGGAAAAAATTTCATTTTAACAACCGGTACGAGCAGGCACACAACAGCAAAACTCAGATCGTGTCCTGTTTGTGAATCCTCCCTCGAAATTTTCGAGAGGAAAGCAGACTTCCGTCGCAGCTGGAAACTATCACCTTAATTGCTCCGACAAGAGCTTTGACAACGGAAGCTTTTATCGATCAAACACGACACTGGTGCCCCAAATTCTCGACATGGACGATTATTTAAACCATAAATAAATGAATAAATAATTTCTGTTGTAATCAGTATACCGTGTTTGTCGAATCTTTTTCCTCCCATTTAATTTCAGTAATGGTGGACAGGGAGGAGGAGGAGGAAGAGAAAGAGAGAGAGGACGATAATTTCGATGCTAACTTTTTTAACGGATAATGAACGAGGGCGAAGGCAGACGACAGACTGGGCTGTCGAGGGGAAAAGGTCTTTGCTGTTGTTTAAACGCTGAGAGGGGAAGGAATGGGCCAGAGCTCGGAGATTTAAGTTCATAACGGTTCTTCTGGAACCGACAATTTTTATTAGGTTTGTTTCTTAATTTATATTATTTTGTTTTTTTCTTTCTTCTTTTTTTAATTATTTATTGGTAATTAAATTTATAAAGGGGGTCTTTCTGAAAGTTATTTCCCGTTTTAGAATCCAAAGAAAATTTAATAAGTTTAATTAATTTAAAAGTAAAAAGTTTCTTTGTAGTCGTGACTTTTATTTCTAATTATAAGAACAGGGAACAGTAACCCTTAGAATCGCAATACTTTTAATTTCGTGATCGTATAAATAAAATCGACATGGATTCATTACAAAAATTATTAACACCTAAAACACTGCTTAGACAGTTAGGAAACCACAAGAAAATGTCACTGTTTAAAGAAACATAATCTGAAGGTTTAGTCCACTTAACCACGGTAAATGTCTTCAGCAAACCAAGGATCCCTGTAAGTTAACATTACTATTATACCTGATGAGGCACCACAGATGGAGGACAGATACATGTAGTAGGAACTGGGCTGATATTGTTCTTTACCAGTCTTAGCCCATTTATGTCCAGTTGTTCAAGGACATCGACGAGTTCTGACTTATTTCACTTTACTTTGGGCTTAAGCATACAAAAATACAGCATCTTGGCTCCAAGAGTACATCAAACCTCTCCTTCCAAAACTCTCGAAGACGTCCAAAGATTCCACTTATCCCTCACCCTGGGGGTAATTTGCAGTGTAAAGTGCTTCGCTACGGGGGCTCCTAAAACCGTTCAGAACTAAGACAAAAGAGAACAAAAAAGTCGAATCTCAGCAAGAGAAAGAGTCGAACAGAATATTGCATTCCACAAAACAACCTTAAAAATGTTTATATTATTATCCATTAATATAATCTAATGATCCCTAAAATAAGTCGTTATCATTTAAATCTTTTCAATTAATTCCCTTAAGACGACGACACGCAAAAATCTTGGAAGACACACAAGTTGGAGAGGAAAGACAATTTATAAAGATGTTTATAAAAGACAGAAGAGAAGCGGAGAAGGGAGTCAGCCATTAGGCGGAGGAGCGGGAGGGGGTTGGCAACCCTTGTTTTCAGACCAACGATAAATTTCAATTTCCCTTTTCCAAAAGAATAAATTTCAATATTTTACGATTAACAATCAAAATCTAAATTTTATTTAAAGTCTTAAAACTTTTTATAAGTTTTCAAATTTATTTTTTTATATAGAACCTTGACTTCCGCCCTTTCTCAACTTTTTTCCTCACCCTCAAAATGTCGACTTACCCTTGAAATGTAACGATTGCTGGCGTCGCATCCACGCATTTCCCGAGGTCGAACCTCCATCGTACAGACAGCCCACCATCCCAAGCCTGAAAGCTCTTCTCTTCGACTCTCGCTTTTTACTCTTCACGGAAGTCAATATCTGCAAACAAGACTCTAAACTCCCATCGCCTAAAAGCCCTCCGATGAAATCCCTCGGGACTTCCATTCCGGAATCTTGTAATTTATTAATTATCTGCAAAGCGGAAATGGAGTTCCCACCCAAATCCTTGAAACTCCTCCATTGCGAAATGGTTTCCTTCAAACCTAAAACGTTCGAGCAGATATCCGCGAAAGTTTTTCTCAAATCCTGTTCGGGTTTCCGTTTTATAACTGACTCGTGAATTTCCCGAAGTATTTGGATTAGTTTTTTCTTATCGCGTTTCCCGTGAGGGTTTAATGGGACAGTCCGGGTTTGTATCAAGTAATCGGGTTGTTCCATATCTCCTAATTTGTTATTGGGTTTTGAGAAACCTTTTCCCAGAAAATCCTTTTCTTTTGTTAATAAGAAATCATTTTCTCCAGGTTTGGTGGTTTCATTTTGAACCACATAGAACAATCCTAATTTTGAGTGAAGCTCATCATAAACACAACAGCACTCATTTATTAATTTATTAACACTTAGAAATAATTTTTCAACTTTGTTCAGACTAACTTTCACCCCATATTTTTTGATCATGTCATTAGTTCTACTAACAAAAAAAGTTGTTCACCGATTATACTGACAACATCCCCTGTATTTCTGAAAATTGGTTCATTGAAATGGAAAGGAGTTTCGCTATCAACTATACATATTCGAGTTTTGCTCCCAATCATTAGTTCATCCTCTGATATTTTGTAGATGATATTTTTCAAAGGTCTTCCAAATGATACCTCACTGTTCCTATGTTTTGTGACTTCATTTAAGAAAGCCCAACAGGAAATCTCTGTGATTCCATAAATGTTGAAAATTCTTGTTTTGTTATTAAATAATTTTAAATTGAGTATGTCATTTGGAAAATTCTCTCCTCCTAATATTAAAACTTTAAGTGATGAGTTTGGAGATAAGATCACATCTCTTATTTCTTCGTCTTTCCATCTTTTAAATATAGATGGAGTCATTTGTAAAACTGTGATGGTCTTCCTTTCTACATATTTTAGGTTGACACAAAAACGACCATCACTCAAACAGTTTGATGTTTCTTGTTTGGATCCAGAATCAGATTGAAATAAAACTTTTAGCAAACTTGAAGGATCAAGTTTCATAAAATCAGGTACAATCATAAGTGAACAACCAGTTATTAATGGAAACAAGAATTCAACAAAGAAAGGATCAAAAGTGTAAGGAGAAGCTTGAAAAACAGTATCAGAGTCATCAATTTGAAATTCACAAGCCAATTCTTTGACATTTGGCAAGATGCAAGACCAAGGGACTTGAATTATTTTAGAAACTCCGGTCGAACCAGACGTCATGATACCATAACAAATGTCCCAAATGCCAGACAATCTTTCTTGATTACTATCGCTTTGCCTACGCCAAATAAAAAATTTCTGATTGTGAATGCAAAACCGTGAAATGATTTCTCCATTATAAACGTTGTCCTCTTTATCCGATATCAAATATTTGATTTTTAGAAAATTTAAATAATCCAATGTGTGCTGAGTCGTGTATTGGGTTCCAACCCCTGCAAACGAACTGTCGCTTTTCCATATCGCCAGAATAATCAGTGGTAAAAATCTGTAATCGGTTATCCAAACGCCGACATACCGAGGAGTAGTTTCGAAAACTTTTGAGAAATAATCACTCAACTCACTTGACACTCTATTTAATTCAAAAAAACTGATTCCTGAAGTTATTTTCAAATTCCAAACCTGATAAATAGCGATCCTGTCGGCTAATTTATCAGCAATCAAGTTAAAATCATCTAAAAATCGTTTTCTCTCCCCTGACATATCCGTTTATTATTTACATTTTTATCTAATGACACGATCAAAATGAAATCACCGCCTTTTTTGTGCGTCACGATTTGACGTCACTTCCAGAGCTTTGAAACAGTTTCTACGAAACGGTTTTTTTTTGATCGCGTGTTCTTTTTTAGTAACGGTCATTATTTGTGAGGAGGGAAAGAGGATTAGCTTTTCCAAGAAAAACCCTTGACTAAAGTTGAGAAAACTTTACCGTTAGCGTTTTTTTATCTCAGAATTATATTTATTTCCTTCCATAAAACTGATCCAAGTGTTTGATTTTGTTTGATAACCAATTGTGAGCACTGACTTCCATTATCAAAACTGTGTGTTTTAGAAGAATTCTTTTGATGGATGCTTTTGTTAGACTCATTTCTAATAATTAAGGTATTTTGTTAATTGATTTTATTATTTTGGAGTATTTTTAATATTTAGACTATAGCAGGGATGGTGAATTAATAACACACATATCATAGATGGGTAAAATAAAATTCTTACGGTACCTACAAACATGGTTTTTTAAAAAATAATTTTAATATAGAGGAATAATAATAAACGATGTTATTTTATCTTTAACTTTGACCTTTGGTAATTTCATAAAGTTTATTTAAAAATTGGTGGTTTAAAGAATGAAAAAATTCGCCATCCCTGTACTGTAATACTCTTTTTACAGGTTGACTTAACCCAATTTTCTCTTAAATTATTTTTAAGAAATTCTAATATTTTTGGTTTCATTGGTGAAGCTGCATTGTTTGAGACTGGAATAAAAAATAAATAAAGAAATAAAAATTTTGACTGTGTTTATTTTTGTTCTTGAAGATACAGTCTGACACCCATAGTACAATATCTTCCTAGTACACTGGGATGTCTTTATATAGCTGTATGGGTATATATAACTGTACTAGAGGTAGAATATTGGTAAAATATAATGTTTCAGTTTGATTTAAGATTAATTTTTAGTTGAACACGGACAGTTTGACATCTTATCCTCCTTGAAGGTGGGACTCACAAAATCTGGTTGTACAGTATAGTTGAGAATATTATAACAGCGTTAGGGCTTTAGGAAAAGTAGTTGAACACCAAACTTAGGTATATTGTACATCTTTTAGTAAATTTAGGTGGTGAAATTCTTCAATTACGCCTAACTCTCAGAATTAATTCATTGACTTCTAGAGGGGTACTCACTCACCAATTAGTAATTGTTTGGCTTAGTCCCCAAACATGGTCACCTATTGTGAGATTTATAGTTTTCTAAACTGAAGGTATTTTGTACTGTACTTTCTATTCTCTGGAATTCCGTTCATTGCTTCTATACTTTGACATAAGCTACGTTGGCGATAATACAAAGAAGGTTGGGTTGGAATCATTTTATGATTTTTATGTTGGAACCCATGAAGAATCCAGGAGGAGGAAACTCATTCTGGGGTATTGTAGGTCCAAATAGGTTTCAGGATTACCTTGAATATAAGGAGTACTAGAAACCAAATTGTTGGGTTGGAGTGGATAGAGATTTTTTACTTATAACAAATGTAACAATACCAATACCGACATCTCTATATATTGCTGTAGCTGTTGTATTTACCTCGCTTGACCACAGAGCTCACTCTTACCTCCTTCTATCAAATCTCAAAACACGCGAACATTCAGTCGCTAACAGGAGTTTATTACAAAATTTTTGGGAGACTGACAGTGAAATACCCAAACTAAATTCTGTCAACTCTTACCCCTTCCCACTGAAACACCTAGAGAAGGAATGCAACAGAAAAGTCCTTTATTTATTTAATTTTTAATAATAATAAAGTTTACCCCTATCTATTTAATTTTCATTAAAAAAAATCTTTTCAATGTTATGAATAAAATGGAAGTAAAACCCGATTAAGTAGTCTAACAATAAATATCTCAAATCAATTTTGTTATTTTTGTGATTTTCTTTTTAAGATTTATATTGAAACAATTTTTATTTTTATTTTTATTTTATTTAATCAAAGCTTACACTCAACAGCGTTATGAATGAATCAATAAACAAACACGCCGATAAGTGTTGTTAGCAAACATTAATTTTGTCGAGACCGGCTTTATCGAAAACAAGTTGACAGAATAAAATTGCTTATTTTTAGCTTTTGCCAAAATTGCGCGACTTATCCAAATTCTTTTATGAAATATGATTCTTGGAAGTAGCAAATTGTCATTGAACAGTTTAAAAAAAAACTGAATTGCTGATAAAGTGGCATAATAACAATGCAAGTCATTAGGTTTTCATTTAATTCTCTAGTGGATCAATTATTTTGTTGTAGTAAATTGTAATAAATAAATAAATAAATAAAAGGACTTGTTTCTTAGGTTACTTCACTAGATATTTCAGTGGAAGGATAGTTTATTAATTTTTTATTGTGAATAACTGTAGGAGTTAGCCGAATTTAGTTTTAATTTAGAGTTTTGGCTGTCTAAAATGTGTGTTACTTTTTCATTTTGTAAGAACTGTCAGAGAAAAATAGATAACAGAAAATGGTGCGAGTTCTCGTGGTAAGATTGTAGTTTCAGACCAGAAGTAGAATCATGAGTGGACAAGACAAGGAAGACAGACTTCTATTAAGATAAAACTTTTTCAAAATAAATTTCAGAAATCATTTAGTGACATGATCCCGAGGAAAATTCTACCTTAAAACTGTATTAGTGCTCGACTTCGACTATACATCAAAGTCCCCTTAAGGGCTTCTTCATTCGCTGCGATCTTTTTTTTTATAGTTGGAGTGCCAGTTCTGTCTTCTTAGGACCCCCACCGACCAAGCCAGATTCGAATACGCTGTTGTAGATATAGACTCTGGTTTCATTTGAGGGCTTTTTCACCAACCCTAGGTACGCTGTCTTTACTGACATCATAATAGATTGATTATATTCTTGTTGGACTGATAATACAGACGAACGTTTCCTGAGATTATTGGGTAAATCAGCAGCCGGTTATGTCGGACTTCCTATGTGGCATAAAATTGATGCAGAGATAGGATGCCGTAGCAAGGTTGTGACCAACCATTTGGGTATTCTGCACGAGGAACTAATGGGGGTGTGCTTGTTGTGGTTTTTGAAGTTGGAACTGAAGTTAAATCACGTCGGGGTCACCAAACTGAAGCATTAAATCAACGTGTCAAGATATCTATTTACTGTAAAAATTATAAAATTATCAAAGTGATCTTGTTTAGGTGAAGCTCCACGACCTGTTTGGCTTTTCTTCTGCTTCTCTTTGGATAATTTTAAATTCAGAACATTTCCCAAGCTGAGAATCGATCACCACAGACAGAAAGCGCAAAATTGAAAGAAAAGACTAAAAATATGTGTTATGCTATGTTAATGATGTTAAAAAATTTCAAGTGGAAATCGGCAATTAATTACGACTCAATAATTTAAAAGAGCAAAAATTTTAATTGAATTTGTTTTTAAGTCAAAACTTTTGAAAAACGCACCATGTTTTTGAGAAAACAGTTTTGTGAGGTTTGAAAATTTTTTCTGTTGCAAAATTTTTGGCATCCACGTGACCCACGTGTCCAAACCATGTGTCTCCTTAAGACAGCGATTGACTCTTAACGATTACTCTCAGTGTTTATCTATAAATAAAATAAATAATTAATCCTTCAGCTAAGGAAGTAAATAAATAAATAAACAAACGGAAGTTTTGTATTTGAAAAATTTTGTCATCTGGGAAGTTAAATTCCGTTAAGGTTTTACAACACACAAAATAGATTTTTCGCCATATTGTCCAGGTTCCGCACGAGTTACTCTCCTGAAGTGCACTCAGGTGGACTTCACCTAACCCAAAAAACTACCAGAGGTATAGACCAACGATCGCTTGCCGACACCAGAGGATTAGATGCATCTGTCTCTCTCCGGTTTTACCCCTTCTTTCCCTTTTTGTTTTGTTTTCGGTGGTCTAATTTCCCGTCTTTCCAACAGATGTTTTGTGGATTCTGATTGTTTCAGACATTTTTATTATTATTATTATTGAACTTCACTATTGTAAACAAATTTCGAAACCCGACGTCCGGAGTAAGAAATAGAAGGTAATAAAGTGATTTAGAAGGGGAATGGAATAAATGAAATGGAGACAGAGTTTTGTCTTTTTGGTTTGAGTCTTGTTGGTGTGTTGTACCTTTGGAGTAGTTTGGCGTTCTGTCGGGTTGAGAAAACGTCCAAAGGAGTAACCAGTTAGTGCAAGCATACGTCCTAAGGGTGGTCAACCACCCTTACCGTCACCTTGGGGTATGGGACGAGCAAACGGAAGCTCTAAAAATGGTGACATGAGGAAGAAGTGAAGCCTTTTTCTTCGCCATGGTGGTATGGAAGGCAGGTGGCATCGTACTTACTCATCCGGATTAAAATTATTGCGCTTATTTGAAAATAATTGGCGGTCGGTTCATGTCTGGGGTACAATATGACACCGGTTGGTTAGTTCCTTTCTCTTGACTCCTGTTTCTTGTTCACTTCCATCCTTCCTTTCCCTCAGGGAAGTTGGTCACCATAAATAATGATAGCTATTACAGCTATTGTTGTTGTTCATCTATCATACGAACCTGGCGTCGTTGTTCTCGGGATTCTAATCTTCCCCGTTTTTGTTTCTAATTTCTTTTGTTTTGGAGCGGTTGAATGAGGCTTCAAATTCCTCAAATTCTTTAAATAGTCGTCATTTTCGACTCCTGTTGGCGTTGGTTTTTGAGCTGGTAATTGAATTTCCGGTTTTTTGGAAAATAGCTTTCACCTTACAAATTCAGATTTTCTTTCATACGAACTTAGTTAAGGGAGTGACACGCTAGGCAATGGCTCCCATCAATCTTTTGCAAAAGTCAGAAGAAAGGCAATAAAAAAAAATTTTCGAAATTGTCGCCATCACTCTTGATCAAAATAGAAATTCAATTTAAGGATTCGTAACACCGGAAAAAAATATTTTTCCTTTTATCAAAAGATTTTCCGGTTTTTGAGTTGTTTTTTTTGTCGTAAAATGGCGTCCTTCCTGGAATTTCTTCAAATTTCTCAAAATCTCGTTGGACACCTTCCCGCGTTTGGGGATGACCGCTTTCTTAAATATAAATTTTAGTTTTGTTTTATTTTGTTCTTTCGCTCTTCTTCGGTTTTGGCAAATTCTCAGAAGATGGAAACCGTATATTTTGAAAGTGGTTTAAGTCCATTACAGAAAAAGACAAAATATCATTATAGTCAATAATTTAGTATAAAGTTTTATATAAAAATATTTAAAATTAATTTTTTCAAATATACCAATCCTCTGGTAACCATTAATTAGGCCTCACAGAAATGCTTAGTGATTCATTTGACTCCGATTGTAAAAGTGGTGTAAGTATGACTCTCATGGGTGTAGATAGCTGGATAAATATATTATAATTATATTTATTTATAATACTTGAAAATAATACTTATAAAACAGTTCGAACTACAAATGTGCTCGTTTTGTTATATTATATGTCACACGAGCACTATTACTTAACAGGATTAATATATTAGTATAATATAAAGTATAAAACCCCACTAAAAAATAAGTAGTGGCCACCACTTGGATGATATTGTAAAATGTACTCTTAAGGGTGAAGTGTTTGGAAACCCCTGATTTACATAAATACTTATTGGTATATTATAATAATATTAACACTGTCCGGCTTGATATAATATGTTACTTTGATACTGAACGTTATGTTATTTTTTTTTAGTATAAAAAGGTAACCACTGTTATAATTTAAACTTCTCTTTGTTTTAGTTTCAAATACTGTAAACAATTAAGCTCCAAACGATGCAAAGAAGAATCATTATATTGGTATATTTAATATAACAACAGATCGTCAACTTCGAATGCTTGGTTTGGTCAGGCTAGGAGCGAGACTGTACCAATCATGGTTGTTCGTGATTTTTGGTAAGTACTCACTGTTTTGTAAACCTGGACCAAAAGTTTAATGTATACTGAGCAAAAGCTTTTTCTGTCACGGACACGTGGCATAGGGTTTGAGCGAAGTTGGTACAGACAGTTTGGGTTATTGATGGCGTTTCGGAATGTCTTGTCAAAACAATAGACGTCGACGACGGAAAAACAGAGAAAAAGTCGGAATATAAATAAAGAATCAACAAAGATAACAATTTCGGAATGTTTGCTCGAGTTTTTCAAATCAGGTTGTACCTGAGATAAAGGCTTCGACTCACGCCCAAATAGTAAACATTAGGTCTTATCGGGGAATTTTTGTGGTTTCGGGTTCAAAGGCAAATCACCTGGATGATGATGGTTGGTGCCTTTTGTTTTCCTCATTTTGGCTTTTCCCTTCCTTTTTGCAACCTTCTTCTGGTTTATTGTTTCTTCCTTTGATGTCTCTTTTCGTCATCTTTTATTTTAAAGTCACGAAAAGATAATTATCACTTCAATGAGGCGTGGCCACGTGCAAACTTTTAAAGCTCTCATTAATGTGGAAGTATGAGCGACTTCGTGTAATAAACTCTCGAGAGCTCTTTATAGCTCTGCCGCAAATTGCCTACAGGGATGAAAATCATCCAACGACAGCAAGGGAGGAGGGGAAAAAGCTTCAAGCACGAGGTCATGACAATTCCAGAAGACATCCTCCCAAGGGAAAGTCATTGTGCTCGATCTCCCTCTGACCTCTTGAGGATTCGGGTTTCCATTGCCGAGATCTTTAAGGTCTGACCTTAGCCTCGTTAGTGTCGGCCCCATCAATCGATTGGATCGGGTCATCCGAAGACTTTGAGAGAGGAAAGGCCACAGCTTTGGGAAAAGAAAAACTTGAAAACGTTCAAGGTTTTCTGTTTGAACTTGTGAATCGATGCCTCGACGAGGAAGAGGAGGGAGAGAAGAAAGAAATGCATTTGTGGGTGCATTTTAAAAGACGGATGGCGACCACAATGATGATGACGACGAAGAAGAAGAAGAAGAAGAAAACCAGATTTTTGGCACGAGTGATAGAAAAACGATTGATCGATTGATTTATCGATTGGTTTTTCGTTCCAAGAAAGCTCGAAAGCTCGCGTTTGTAAACTATGTTAACGATTTGGATTCAAATGTTTTGCGGTTTCTCTCTTCCCCTCTGTCTCTCTTTTGATCAGCTTTCTTCCTCTTCTTGGTTTTGATTGTTGTCACTGTTGTGAGTGGTATGTCCTTAATGACTGAACTCATTTCGTGATCATAAAATTTCCGGTTTTCAATTCTTCACTTCCTCCCTTCTCTACCCGAGGGTTTAGAAGAAGGCTATGGGTAGAATTAGAGAGGCCCTACAAATCGCTTAGCTTTCAGCAGGAGACCGTTACTCCAGACGAATATCTTCCAAGGGAGGCTGGATACCAAAAGGACTTGACTCCGACAAAAACCAGAAACCGGAAGAAATGTAGAACGATGTTTAAAAAGAAATTTTCATTTTTTTGACTAATGTATTTCTTGGTTTCTAATTACTTGAAGTGAATGAGGTTCTGAGTCATTTTGGCTCATTTTTCCAAAAAAATTTTTTTTATTTCCCTGGAAAGCAAAAAATGTAAATTTCTAATTTTCTTTGGCACGTGAGTTAATTAAAAACGCGGTCAGATAAAGGAAGAAGGAAGATGCTGAGGTGATAGATCTGACAGATTCTGATAGAAGGTGTTCTGTTGGAGGAGATGGAGGGGAAATAAGGGCCAAAACCTCGTTGAAGAGTAAGGAAAGCGGCAAGAAAACAAAAAAGACAAAAGTTTTGGATCAAATTGTCTCTTCGAAAAAAGGGCAACAGCGAAATGAGAAATCAAAAACCGAAAAGAGGGAAAAAAAATAAACAAACAACCCCCTCCCTCAGCAACCCTTATTCCCGAAAAAAATTCCTCGAGTCCTCCCACCCCCTACCACCTCCCAAAAAAATTTTCGGGAAGACATTTTCTTCGGGTGTTCGATTTTGGCGACGCTCGGGAAAGTCCGTCGGATTTGGAACGCCGTTCGCTTTCCTCCACCTTCTCCTCCGTTGCCCCCTCCATTTCCTTTTCTTTCCCGTTCGTCCCGCTTCTCCTTCTACTCTTCTCCCACCACCACCGGGTTTTCTTCTTTCCCCTGAACCTCCCCTAGCCTCCTCAGCCCGATGCCCTTCCCTGTTCACCGAGGCTTTCCCTTCCTCTCTCTCTCTCTCCTTTCCTTCCTTCTTCCTACTCTCTCTATCTCTCTTCCACGCGCACTCTCTCTCTCTCTCTCTCGCCTCTGCCTTGGTTTGCATGTCGTCTCGTCATAGTTCGCTAAAGCCAGTCGAGGACCGGCACTCGGATTTGCCCACCATTTCCATTTTAGTTTTTTCTTTTTTGTACATAATCTCATTGGATGTAACACACATTTTGAGTGTTTTTGTTTTTTTTGTTTCTTTTTAGTTTTTTATTTTGTTCGCCTTGGTACGTGTGACCCGTTCGCTTTCCACCGTAATCGTCGTTAGTGGAAACGATTTTTCTGTTTCAAAAACAATTTTTATTTTGGTGTTGTGTGCGTGTCTCTCTTTTTTTAAAATAGCCCCTCCTCCCTCTCGGTCACTTCGAACGGGGGGTATCTATCATTCCTCAAACACTCTTTAAATTTAATTAGGTCGTTAATAATTAATAATTAAACTAATTAATTAAAAAATTCTACTGGTTAATGGTAAATGTTAAAAACTTTTAACTTTTAATTTTGGAAAAAAAGTTCTTTATTTTCATTTTAAAATTTTGAGGCGTTCGGTTAAATTTATTTAATTTTCGACGAGAGGGGGGTTGGTGTCAGGGCTGGAAAATCATCCGTTCGGGGTGTCTTGGGGGTCATCTATAATTTCCGGTCAAATTTAGTTTTTATTTGATTTACTATTTCAAAACTCGGCCTCGTGTTTGGGTTTTTGGCGTTCGTTTGACCGTTCGGTTATCTTTACACGTTTATGTTTTGCGGTTTTTCGTTTAATGGATTTCTGCGTTTTGCCCTGTTGGTTTTTGTTTATTTTTTGACTTTATTTCCGTCTTGAAAAAGTATTTTGAAGAGTTTGTTTTGCATGTCTTTTACTGTCTATTGCTGTTTTGACATTTTGTTCCGGCTGGTGGAGGGAAAGGGTTGTGATGAGAATTTTTGGACGGAAGGGTGGTTTTTGTGTTAAACTTGCCTAACTGCGGCAAATCTGCTTTTAATTTTTTTTTGCACAAGTGGTCCAAGCTGCTGACTAGGGAAGTTATGGTTGTGAGTTTGAGCGCGCTCTCTCATCATATTATACCCAAGGGTGGATAAGCGGAAATTCGGTCGGAAATTAAAAATTTTTGTTTTAGGAACTGTTTTCTAATTTTTTCTAAGACTTCTGTACAAAGAAGAACTTCCAAAGTATTATCACCAGGTCCTATCATTCTCTCTTTCCTTATTCTTCTCGAAAACCGCTTTTGAGTATATTTCAGAGGTATTCGGTCGCATTTTCGGTTGTTTCTTCCTCTTTATACTATAGTTTGCTTCTTTTAACTTAATTTCAAAAGCGTTTGTTGATGTTAATTGGACCGGCAATGTGTTTTTAGTTTACAATTTCTAGTTTAAATTTATCTACTCTTTGTCTTTATCTGTTCTTATCTTTTGACCTTTGTCTGATTTTGTCTTTGTCTGTTCCTCTTCCTCTTTTCTGCATCCTTTCTTCCATCTCTACTTTCTTTACTTTCTCCTTCCATCTCCTCTAGAGGTTACGACAATGGTCTCTACCCCAGACCATTAATAATTATTAATATTTGGCTAGTCGGGTGCTTTGACCACTAAACTACTAATCTTCTACAGAATTCCTAAAAATTAGTTTTTGACAGATTTTCATAACCGTGACAAAACTCTAATTAGATAACCATAATACCTGAAGTAACTTTACTCGGATCATGGAAGTTGTTACTGCAGTTATTAATATAATGTGAAATTATTGTGAGATTAGGTAAATAATATCATAATAATATCAATAATAAAACCGAAGTGATGTTTGTATGACACTCGGTTTTCACAGTACAGGGTCAACTAACAAACCGATTCAAAGTTGTTTGGAATGTTATACATTGTCTTGCAGAAGCCATTGATTATGTATTTCACTAAGACCAATTTGAAGCTAATGACATAGACCAGTACTTAATTCATCACGGAAATTGAAGTTCAACTTTCGAAAATATCAACAACAAGACACAGAAACACCCTGAAATTTTACCAAATTTATTTATTTATTAGAAGTAGTAAGCGAAAGACATCTAGCAGATGAGTTTTTATCCCTGATTCTATCCAGATGTAGAATAAATTGATTTGTTTCGCAGAAATTTATTTTAGCGGTCGGAAGTTGGCATTTCTGTTGTAAAAATTCGATCAGGATGTTCAAATTCGCGAATGAGTTAAACGAGGTCATTTATGTTGGGTTCTAGGCGTGTGTGACTCGGATTAACAAATGACCGATGCCTCGAGCAGAAGAACCGTTGCCTCCAGGGAGAGGGGGGGCAAAGGAAAGGAAAATGGAAAATCCTTTTTGTCGTCGGGGTTACGAAGAAGAGCAAAAGAGAACGGTTGGAATTTAAACTTTGGCGTTCTCTCTCTCTCCCCGGGTTCATTGTTTCGGGGAAGGTATTACCCCCGCGTCCGGTTAAATATGGACGAATCCGTTTTTCTGCTTTCTGGCCTCTAATCTTTCTTTCTTTCTGGATTTTCTAGACCGCGCACAATTCTAGATTTTAAGCCTTAGATAGGAGAAAAGAGGAATTTTTCTGCATTCTCACACGCACTCGATTGATTTGTTTAAAAAATTTGAAGAAATGGTGAACGACAGACTGTAAAATCAAAAAGGAAGAAACGAAAGAGTTCAGTGTTCAGTGCGTGAGGTTAGTGCGTGTGTTAGTGTGTTGTGTGTGTGAAGGTTTCGATGATTTGATTTCGGGGGTGAAGTTTATCGGGAAAATCACCAAAGAAAAAGAACAAAAAGGGAAATAAATCGGACACCTAGTGGAATCGACGATGTTATTTAAAATGATTGTTGTAATGAAAGGGGGCGACACAAATGATTGCCGAAATCTCAGGATTGTGGGTGAAGCCGTGTATTGACAGACTGGCGGACTGGCTATTTCGGGGAGCGGGGGGGTCAGTCGCCCGCCTGGCCCTGACCCCCTGGGGCAGTTTCACTCCTATTGCCATGACAAATCACATCGCTTACATTTTCCTCGTTTTTCTGTTGGCATTCACAGCATCAGGTAAGTTCTCATCTTCTTTGCATGGTGTGTTAGTCTTACATCACAAATCTAGAAACAGGCTTGGGTACAGCAAAATTTCCAATAATCGACTCTGACTTTGAGTAACAGCGGAATGTCGTTCCAGCAAATCGTAACTATAGCAAAAACAAATTTTGAATATATGGATGCACCAATATTGTAATTTTTTGACCTTGTATAAGTAAATATGTTTTATATAAGTGTGATGACTCTCGTGAGATACTGTAAAATGTCCCTGACGAGAGGGAGCTGGCTGACACTCCTTCTATAGAACTTGGAACCAGATTGTCAACCAAGAGACATTAATAGTAAAAAATCTTGCTGTGCGGTTGTTAACCCCCTAATCAATATCGCAGAGGCTCGAGAGAAAGACAGACAATTCAAACCACTAGTTTGAAAAATTTAGTGACCCATGGACCCCCTTTTCTAGTCAAAACTAACCCCTAACTAATAAATTATGGTCGTGTGCCAGTGGATTTTAGTTAATTTTCGTTTTGGGGGGATCATCTCAGTTTTTTTATTGTTACCGTATTGACCGCTTTGGCAACCACTGTTTTGAACCTAACCTTAAAAATATCTAATTATAAACAAAGCCCAAGGACCTAACAGGCAAGACTGCAATCCTGTTTTAAAATAGAATTCAATCAGATTGCTGGAGTTTCCTTTATTTCATCCCCTTAACCTTCTCTCAGACCTCTATTTTGGAATATTCGACTTTTGAATGAGTCCAAGTCACGAATTCTTTAAATTTAAAAGTCATAAAAAAAGTTTTGAAAGTAGTCTATTCTAGAAAAAGCCGGAAATTTCAGGTTTTGGGGAAGGTTTAATCGGTTTCACCTGAGAAAGTGGAAGAAGAAGAGAGAGGAATAAGGCATTTCAAAAACACAGTCCTTAATTCGATCCTGAATTTTCGGAGAAAAAATTTTTTTATTGTTATTACGAAGAGTAACGGAAGAAAGTAATAACGAAATCCTTCGAATTATGGGGAAGGAAGCCGGAAAGGGAAGAGAGGAGGAAAGGAGAAAGGCAAAGAGGGAGAAAGTAAAGTTGAGTTTTCTTAAAGAGTTTAAAAACCTAAAAGATTTCTCAAGGGCTCTACCCCCTTACCCTTCAACAAAACTCAAAGAAAAAGAGAAAAATACGTCGAAGAGTCTTTTCTTAAAAGCTTTGTAAAAGATTTTCCTAATTGAGAAGAGAGTGAGAAACGGTGGTGGCGGTTGGAGGGAGGAAGGAGGAATAAGTTTCTTTAGCCACTGATGCCGTTCTTGTGTACCATTAATTAAGGGCTAATGTACCTGTTGGATTTTCGTTGACATTCTCCTACCCACAGCACCATCTTCCCCATCCTCCTCTCTCTCAGGAGATCCTCAGCTTCTTCAGAAAAGTTTTTCCTCCCTTGGTAAATTTTTTATTAGTTAGGCGAAAGTTTTAATTTTTTAAGGTTGGTAGTGGAATGAGGGGAATAAAAAAAAGTCAGAAGACACAAAAAATTAATTTACGAGCCAACTTTTCCGAAAGTTTTCCTTCGTGAAGGCTGACTAACCGGAAATGATAGCCCAAGCTTTTCGTTGATATAGGAGGCAATTGTACGAAGATGGCGGTTGATACTAAATGCTTTAGTATTGTAGAGATTTATTAATAAAGTTAGTCACTAACGAGGGAAAGTAATAAATAAAAAAAGGAAAGGTAGAAACTATTAAGCTAAAGACACCGAGCTGTAGTTAAAAACCGCCATCTTGTTTTTTACTACTCTTCAGATTTGTTTTCTATTTTCTGGTGACGTTTCCAAGGAAATACTTTTTAGAATTTAGAATCGGTTTCCCCTCAAGAGGAGTTAAAATGACACGTGGCAGCGGTTACGCGTGAGAAATCGCTGTCAGGGTAACCCAACTGAAATTTGAAGGAAAGAAATTATTGTCTGAGCGTAAAATTTGAAGGGAAACAGTTTCCGGGTAATTTGGACGTATGAACAAACTAGACGATAAATTTGGCCCACCTCATACACAGTACAATTTAGGAGGTGGGGATTAGTGGAAGAAACTTTTGGATGAAAGATAATAGTGATAATAGTGGAAGACATGTCAATTTTGTCTTGTCAAATTCGAGACTGATACAGTTACTTACAGTCTGCTGTATACTAAGTTGTACTTGTTTTGAAATATATATATGTGGGATTGACTGTAAAATCGCTGTTTATTGTCTCGAGGTGCCATAATTATCATTACTTGTTTCATTACCTTCCTGTTGCCTTACCTTACCTACTTTCCTGTTGCTGTAGGATCTTCAAACGGTCGACTGGTCGTTTCATTTCGTGTTACTGTCTTTTCATTATTCTTCGTCTAGTGCTTTGTGATATCTCTTTTTCCTCTCCCTTCTTTACCCCTTTCTCCAGTTTTCTCTCATTTTCTTGCTGCTGATTCTTTTTCCGGAAACCTGACATTTGTATATTCTTTTTCAGTCTCGCACTTTTGTAGGGTTTTTGAGTGATTCTCACGAATGCCGTCTTTGTCTCCATAAATCACGCCTGCCATCTTGGTCTCTTTGCCTTTTTTGTCCTCTTCTATAAAAAGTTCTGAAAAATCTTGTTGGTCAGTCTTCCAGGGACTGTTAAAAAGCAAGTTGTTTATTTTTAAGAAACATTCCCGGCTTCTTTTATGCGGTCTTTCTTGAAAGTGAATGTAATTTTAAGCCCAAAACTAATTTTTTACTAAAAATTTGTCATTCTTTCGACTAATTATAAATTGGGTACAGGTGTTTGTGATTAAATCGCAGTTAGAAAAAGGTTTTTTCCCGATCTCCCTCTTCCATCTTCTCTGAATCTCCTCCCTCTCACTTAGGTTCGTTACTTGAGTTCCTTCTCGTAGGCTACGTTTAGCTTTCAAGAGACCTAAGCTGGCGGAAAATCTCAGCATCAAGTGCTCGTCTTCTAAATGTGGAGGAGAAGAGATAAAAAGTCTGACCTCGTCAAAAATCTACTTTTCTATCCTAACAAACCAATTCCTTAGGGAATCTGCGGAAATTCCAAATCCTGACTTGAGAGATTCGACCTGGTTTTCATACCTTTCAGCAAACTTTGAATAAGGAAAAGACTGAGCGAAAGTGAGGCAAACTTTTCCACGAGAACTTTTCCCTTTTGGCTGTAGGGAATAAAAACTTTGTCAAACAAATTAACCGAAAAAATCTCGACCGAGGAACTATAAAAATCGGAATCGATGGATGGATGGATGTAACAAGAAAAAAATCGAAAGGAAACGTTTACAGAGCTGTTTATTGATCAAACTTTAGACGCAATGAGAGGAGGATGGGAGCGGGAAGGTAGGAGGAAGGAAGAAAGAAATGAAGTCAATCATTCTTCTTTAATACAAAGCCTTTTTGGACAAATCGCTTTACACCTAGACACATAAGAGGGAATTGGATCGGTATAATTCTCAAAACGAGCTTTTTAAATAGAAAGCTCGCCCCTCTCCAACCACTTAGTCCATAATAGTTGACTATAGGCGAGTGGTAGTCGAGATCTGAGAAAGTTTCAACATGGCGATAAGTGCTAAGTTTAGAAACTTGTCTGGCACAACAATATTTGCAGAGAGGATTTCTGCTCTTTATGTTCTATCCTCGAAATCCCTCTTCAGCATAACTCTGTCAAGTCTTCTCCAAAATTCGCATTCCGCAGCCTTCTGGAATTCGTGATTTTGACTGCAATCGAGCGCATTTCTCATCGTGTCATTCCTGATTCTTGCACTTTTGGCAATTTGCCCATTTTCATTCTCCAGTTTTGTGTCCCTCGCAGGATTCTCACCTTTATTCAGACCGAAAACCTTTCTCCAAAAAACCATTTTTCGCCGGCTCATTTAACTCTGGAACAAAATGAAAGACAGGAAATGAGATGACGAGAAACCCGATTCGTCCGCCTGAATAGAAGAAAACTGGGAAAAACTTGGGCGAGGGAAAATTTCTGAAACGTAATTTCCGGTCGGAAGAAAAGAAAGAAGAAAAAATATTTCTTTTCCGAGGATTAGCATCCAGGGGTTGATTTAAACGAGGATTCATTTCACCCTCGGGAGGACTGCATACGGTGCCCCTCCCTGACCCCCAACACCCTACACCTTGCCTCATCTTCTTTCCTTCCTAGGTCTGTGCTTAGAACAGAAGCCTCATAAATGCGAATATTGGTTTTGTACTTAGAAAAGCTTTTTTTCCTGTTCGCTTTTCGAAAAATCGATGAAAAGCATTTCCGGGAAGTCTAGGTTAAGGAGGGGGGGTGCTAAGTGACCCGTTTAGGTGTCGGAATTGTTTTCATCTGCTGGGCCGTTGAGTTTTGGTGTTTCTAATGTGGGTCGTCTTATTGTAAGCCTATTCGTCTATCAGACAGTTCTACTAGTTGTTGTCTCTTTGACTTTCTATTTCTGTTCTTCTGTCAGAAATTACAGCACTGCTGTCTTTTTGTTTTCCTGTTCTTGCATGATGTTACTACCACGTAAGCTCAACTACTCTCCGACACCTTTTCGTTCGTCTATATCCCTCATTTCTCCACGATGAATTTATTGAATAATTCATAGCTTTATTATAGGCATGTTTATAAAACTATATACCGTATATCTGTATATAGAGTTTACCGTATATGTAAATAGAGTTTGATCCTGTATGAGTTTGTAGCAGCTTATAGTGAAAAGTATCTGAAACTTATAAATTAATTTAACCAAGTTATACAAATGTGTATAAACTATATTCATATATCTATAAATAACTAACATATAAACCTATTGACTCTATATTTGTGGAACTATTTAAATAACTATTTATAGATCTATTTGTAACTTTATCATAATATTGAGTTGATCGGAAAATTCTTGTCGATTTTGACGGAATCTTGAAAACGGAACGTATTCAAGTTTCGATACATACAGTATATATTTAATAAATAATATTGTCGTACAGGACGTATTTGATTTAAATTTAAGAATATACTCAGACTCATGCAGTATATAAATCCAGTACACTAAAGAACCGTATTAAAACACAGGAACTAAAACACCGATTCAGATACAGAAACCCGCACGGACACCTCTGATGCCCCCGGGCTAAGGAGAGGCAAGTATATTATTATTTATATTGTCGTACAGCGAAGAAGTACCAACCTAAAACGAAGACTAAAGTCGACAAATTATGGTGGAAACAGAGTTTGTTGTGAAAAGAGTGAGATGAGTTAATGCGTTAGCATTACGTCAGCCGGAATGTCATTATCGTGAAACCGAACGCCTGAAAACCCGTTCGATGACACTCGTCCTTCCGTCGCCACGTCTGTTTCTAATAATTTCCATTTCCGCCGAGAAAATAAATTTTCCTCTCTTTTAAAAATCAATTTGCTAGGACATAAAATATCTCAAGACGAGATCTAAAGTGATAATTTGCTAGATAACGAACGCTTGTAACCGGATAAAAGGGCGGATCCGCTTTCCGTGACGTTAGCTCCGTTTACCTATAAATTATCTATTCATAAAAAATAGGAAGAAGGCTTGAAATATTAAGTAGTTCAAAGCGACAGCGAGTACACGTGGATGTGAAAGCGGTGGGAAGCGAAGACCCGTTGGGAGGTTGGTTGAAGGACAGTAGCTACCTATTCGAGACCTCGAGTGAGCTTTTGAACTTACTCGACTGTTGGTCTTTGGTGATTGGTTGGAGGCCTGCCGTTGAGTAATTAAAGCTCCTGATCAATAAAGCCCAGAGCTTGAGCTTCCTCATATTACATCAAGAGTGACAAAACTGTCACTGATTTAGAATGGGTCCTGGGTCTCCCGTTTCCTCCCTAAGCGACGGTTAGAGCTTATATCTGAGTATATGGTAACAGTTAGAACTGTAACGGCTATGTGAGAATGTGTGACAGTACGCGTTACTGCCCAACAGAAGGGTAAAAGTGTTTAGAATATTATTTCAGTTGGAAACAAAAAACTAGATACTGGGTAGAGAGCCCCAACTATGCCCCCCCCAACAAACTAAAAAACAAAGAAATAATTTATTCGAAAGCTTTAGAAAGTCAAAACAAAACAAACTTAATGAGTTCTCCATTCCATCTATCATTATTCTGACTCTGACTAAACTAAAACCAAAAAATGGCGCGAATTTATTGAAATCTGACATTTGAATAGCCCAGATGACCTATTTGAATGACACATGGGACCCATTAGACTCTTCAATAAATTTTATTTTGTTGATAATTCTATTTTTAAATCACTTTTGTTTGTCTTCCTCCTTTTCCGTGTCTATACTGTCTACCCCCTTCCCGCCGACTTTTGTAAAAGACCTCGATACTTCTGTACTTCTCTTAACATTTTCAACTCGTCGTTTTAATGACTCGAACAGACATTACAACCTTTATGACCTCACGAACCTAGCCACACAAAAACCTGGCAGAATTCAAGCTCGCATCAAAGGGGAACAAACAAAACGAGACACAAGACAAAAAAAGTTTTAAAAACGTCATCGAGAGTGAAAGGCACCACCAATTTGTCACTTTTATTTACTTAGGCGTCACTTCACCCAAATACGAAGGGAAAAAGTTTCAAATTACATTAGCGAAAGCCATAAGCTAACGTTCCATCCTCTCAACCCCTCACCCACCCCCGACAATTGTATGTTTGCACACTAATTAAAATATTATGGTAAATATCACATGTCGAAGCCCCGCGTCGTTCCTTCCTCTCCATTGTCCTCTTATTATTACAAGAGAGAGAGAAAGAGAGGAAGGAAACCAATACCAATTACGTCGTTGTTAAGGGTTGAAACCCCCGTCGATGGGGGAGGATTTTGTCCTGCTATGACACAAGAGCCAAGGGTGGGAGTTCTTTAAATTGCTTTCCTTTCGGTTTTTTTTGACAAAGGTTTTTAGGTTTTCACTCTCAGGACCGAATGGTGAGTAGGAATTGTCGCAAAGAATTGGGCTAAAGGGCCTATATTTGTGAAGGGGGTGGTTAAGAACGTTCCTGAGCCACCCTTCAACCACCTGTTGAAGGTTTCTCAATTTGATTTTACAATTTTGTGATTTTCTCTTTCCTTAGTTCGAAGAATTTGGTTATGTCCTCTTTGTAGGGGAGTAATCAGTGAGTGTCATGCCGTTGGAGGATGCAAAGACGTACGGATGGCTGACTTACAAGCCTGAAGTAAAAGTTGACTGCTGGTTATACTGTACATTGATGTAATACACGCTTTTTTGAGTGTTACAGTGTTACAAACCCGACAGGGTCTATAAATATATTATTTTGTATATTTCTTGACCATTAGTCTCACTGTATATCAATCTGAATGTAGTTCACAGAAAGAGATATAGTGAGTGCTGGAAAGAATTGTGAGTATAGGCCGAAAATACTCGATGATGTGGGAGAAGACTCAACCATAACCTGGTACAACTCCTTTCATGGGATGACCTACATCTCAACACCAGTGCGAATACAATACACCAACCCCTCGAGTATGAATACCCATGAAAGAACTGTTCAAATAATCACCACGCATACACACACAAAGGACCCCGAGTGTAAACGCCCTAAACAAGCAATGGAACCAATGTGAGAAAGGGATGTGTAAAAGGCGATAAGGGGGGTCTAGATCGCGGCCTGTGCGAAAATGTCATCCGAAATTAAGTTGCTCTTAAGTCAATATTGACTCCTCTCATTGACTCAGTGACTCAGACCGGGGTAAACGTTTCGACACCTTTTCCTTTCTTATAATCCGCTATCTTTCTCTCACGGCTAATACAAACGCCGCCTTCTCGGATCACGTCTTTGTTGCCGTCATCGGATGATGCAATGACGTTCGCATGAACCGTTTCCTCTCTGCTCCTCTGCTTCCCAACACCCATCGAATATGGACTTCTAATAATTTCGCAACTTTCTTTGTTCGTGTCGATTTGGTCTCCACTCACCGAAGGGACTAACCATCCCAACGGTTTAAACTAAAGGTAAAGAGGTCAAAGCTCCCGACTAACGAAGTAGTAGTTGAGAGTACGAGCCTCCCCCAAATCTGTTATACTCAGGCGTAAAAACCCTCACGAAAAAAACTCATAATTAGACTAATAGGCCAGAAACCGAGAACACCAACCAAAGCCCTCATTTTACCGGCCGTTTGGTTAAACATCTTCAAAAACTCCCGCTGTAGGAAGAGAAGCGACAAGGCAAGACGAAATGAAGGAAACCCAAACGAGCAAACACAAAGAATAGCAATCAGACAGACGGACAGACAAAAGGACAAAAGAAAGCGAAAGGGAAAGACAAACAAGCTAATAAAAATTTCACAAAGAAATAAAAAGAAGAAAAATATCCAAAAAAATTATTTGATACCGTAAGGCGTCATAAAAGAAGAAGGGAAAAAATTTTCGTTGGCATTCGATCAGAAAATGATTTTCTCGATGGAGGAAGGGGATCAGGGGGCAGAGAAGAAGAAGAAAACCATAAAACCATAAAACCAAAATTATTTCCATCTAAAAATGATTTTTTCCTCCCAAAAAACTTCGAACGAAAGTCACTAACAACGAACTCTAGCAAACGTCCGAACCTCGTTCCATGGGTACAGCCCAACAAACCCTAAGAACAAAGCGGTTCTAGAATATTATGTTTTCAAATTAAGGAAACTATACTTAGTATCATTATAAATTAATTATCATCTATATTGTGAGGTGAGAAATATAAGTAAATCCAAGGGGCAGTCAGTTGACCGCTCACGGTAGGCTTTGCCGAGGTAAAATGTCTATAAATTTTACTGCCATTCAATTCATTACCAGCCTGTTTCTTGATGTACGAGCAACTTCACTCGGTAATAACAGACTAACTGTCCACCTGTACCTGATGTTTGAGTACAGCCTCCATCAGGCTCCCCACCATCGAGCTTTTTTAACCGAACACCACTCATATCCGGAAGATATGTTACAACAATACCAATTAACATTCTTCTTGTTTGTTTGCTTGTTTGCTTTTTCTTGTTTGTTTATTTATTCAGCTTCATTTTCCTTTTTGTTTTATTTTCGAAAGCCGAAACGAAAAGTCAAATAAATTCTGTTTCAACTGAAACTAGTCACGTGACCGTTTTTTCGGCTTTCATGCTGGGAGCTGCTTGTCACGGAAAAAGAAGGAAAAAAAATTTGTTTTCCCTTTTCTTACCGAAACCGTTTACGCATAATTGACAAAATTTAGGGAAACAAAAGATTGTCGGGGGCTGGGGGGGCGGAGGGAGATTTCATGGTCTGCAGCTTACTTTTCGGAGGAAGATGCCTTTCCACCACCCTCCCTCCCAATCGATTTAGGCTGTCTTTTGTTCTGGAAAGACGATAACAGCCTTTTTTTATTCCGTTGGTTTATTTTTCTTTTTCTTATTCAATTAGTTTGTTGACAGAAGGAACCGCAAACACATGATTTTCGAAAAGCTTTGCCAGCGAACCGGAAATGATTTGGAACCGTTTTCCGTGAAAGCTGGAGAGAATTTTGATTCGGATTCGAAACAGAACAAAAAAGCTTTTGCCAAAAAAAGGCGGATTAAAGGAGAAGGAGAAGGAATGGGAATGGAGGAAGGGGTGGTGAGAGTTTAATGAGCTTTTAAACAAAACCAAATTTTCAAAGTTGTGGTTAAGTGCCTCCAACAGTTTGGGTTTTATTCCTCTTTTGGTGGATGGGATTTGATTGATTGCGAATAATTTTGTGCCATTTCCGGTTCGGAAGATTTTTCTTTTTGATATAATTTTAAAGAGAGTTTGGAGAAGCAGACGGAGAGAGTGTATTGAGGATTGTGGATGAAGTTGAGATCGAGGGTAAGAAAGTATTTTAAAGAAGAAAGTTGAGGAAAGTTTGAAAAGCTTCAAGCTTTTTTTGCTTTTATGTCTCTTTTTCTTATCTTTTCCGATTTTATCATCATTCCCGTTCTCTCTGTGACCTGTATTTTGGTTCCAGTTCCAGAAAATACAAACAAAACGTTAAGTTTTAATAACATCATGGCACCCACTATCTGCCTCCCAGTACTAGGCATTACGTTGCTGGAAGTCTGGTATTGAGGTTTGTATCTAGAAACGTACGGCTGGTTAATCGGTTTATAAATGAAAGAAAGTGGAAGTGATGAAAAGAAGAACATAGAGGAAGACAGAATTCAGAGATAGTTTGAAGAGAAAATAGAGCAGGAGAACAGAAGGATGATCTGTTATTAGTCTCCAATCTTAGGTCGGTTTGAACCTGACTAATGCAAGCTCAAAAGGCCAAAAAATCAATGGAAGCTCTCCGAGAAAGTGTTCCATTTTGAGAAACCCTGACCCGAGAACTAATTAGCGTAAACTCATCCACCCCCTACCCCCACCTTTACCACGCCGTTGAACGGGAAATAAAGGGAACAAGGAAGGCGGTAGATGGATGGATGGGTGGAAGGGCCTTCGGGGAAGGATAAACGACTGGAAAAGTCGATTTTAAGCTCTGCAACCCCCTCCGGTTCACCCGTCCACCCCCTGGCACTTGGAACATTTCCAAAAACCCAAAGCAAATTTATTCTAATCGAAAGAAAATTTTTCTTTTTTCTTTAAATTCCCGTCGAAAAAGTTTTTCCGGGTTTTCTTTTCAAAAGAAAAATTTGCTCTCTCAGAGAAGGCCAAGGCAAAGATGGAAGGGAGAGAGAGAGAAAGAGGAGATAGGGAGGACTTTAATTTTTCATTTTTTTCCTCTTTGCTCTTTAATTGACCGTCATTAAGGATACTTTGGAAAAGATGTTGGGTTGGTAGCGCTTCTGTGTAGTTTTTCGGGAGTTGGGAGTGGGCGAGAAAATGATTTCGTGGAGAGTTGACTTTTTCTCAAAGACACAAAAGACCCAGGATGTGTTTGGATGTAGCGAGGCCATCATGACACAGTCCTAATCTCTTTAAAAGATGAACTGGGTTGAAGGTAAGGGAAGATAAAGAAGGCATTGCCTTTTTCAACCCTTCCTCCCATCCTTCCAAGCAATCAGTACGTCTATCACAAAGCCTTAAAAAAATAAATTTTCGCTTTCTCGACTTTTCGTGAAGTGAGAAAGGGGGATGAAAGCGGAGAGGGTAGAAAGAGAGAGAAGTGTAATGGAAGAAAGGTAGAAATTGTTTGATTAATAATTAAACCAGCTTTTGGGGGTGAGTTTGGTGAGAAATATTTAACAGTTTCTCCGCTGTTGGGTTCTGTTCTCTTTGTGGGTTTGTCTGAGGGAAGGATTCTCTCAGCAATTCTTCCTCTTCCTACTCCTTCTCTCTCTCTCTTTCTCAGTTTCCTCATTTCTTTACTACCACCCTCTCACCAAGAAAGAGAAAAGCAATATCCTGTTAACAATAAATCCATAAATTATTTAGTTTGATTTATTGGGGGTTGAAAGGGGATGAAAAAAAATCCGTTTCGTCTCTTAGCTGTTTCCTGAGCGGTGACACGTGTTCGCGATCGACCGTTTCCGCGGATGAAAGAAAATTTGAGAGGTTTGTGGTAACTTGATAGTTCAACGAAGAATATTGCAAATGAAAGATGGACAGAAGTTTGCCGATGGAGTGAGGTAGAGGGGTGAATCTATACATAGTATAAACGTGATTTTGATAAGACGCACCTTGAACGGGAAGGTTCTTGTTGATTTAGGTGTCAAAAGGGTTGACATGGGGCGGTTGGGAGGGGCTGAAGACAGATGGATTGCTTGTTTCTTTTCTACTTGGCCTAATTTCCTCTCCTTTCATTTTGTATTTCGGTTTAGTTTCAAGTTGTGGCTGAGTGCAGTGCTTGGTAACCATCTTCTGAGGTTATTTCTAATTCCATGTTGGTGGTTTGTAGAGAATGTTGCTGAAGCTTTCACATCAAAAAGGGTTGTGTTGAGTTGGTTTTACCATTGTCTTATCTCACATGTTACTGAGACTACTTTTGCCCTTCTTCTATTCTTCTCAAATAGTTACAAATTTTCTCTTGATCCATAGCAGTGTCATATGCTTTTCCAAACTATGTAACATAGTAATAGGCAGTTGATTTTGAACTGTGACATTTCTATAACCCCAGAATTGAATTTGCGGAAGTATTCTATTATAAATCAAATGACCGGTCATATGATCAGCATTCGAATTTTCCTCAAAAACCAAATATTAGGAAAAGTTGTGAAAATTTTTATGACAATAAAACTTTATTTCAGCAGTTTTAAGAAAATTTTTTGTGTAAACCAGTCAGTTGATCGATTTAGTGTTAAAATATTGTCTACCGGAAGGTTCTTTCATTTTTTAGAATGATATAAATATATAATACCTTAAATAATCTTTATTGAATGATGTAATTGTCATCATTATTTATAACTTAATTGTGTGGGCAATGTCTGATGTTGTCAAAAAGGATTTTGGTCTAACATGATCTTGACAGTATCGTCATTGATTAAAGATGGCCGCCCAGAGCTAGGCTCATTAGAAAGGTAAAAATCGCCTATTTGAAATTTCTGGAGCCATCTTCTGCATGTTTTATGAGAAACTGTACCTTCATCCAACACCTTATACAGACTATCTACTCCTACTGTATCATTTCTTTCTTATTATTCATACAAAATACAGTAACTTGAATGAATTTCAAATCTGTCAATCGGCCAGTGCGTTCTTGGTTAATACTAACATGAATCATCTTCAATTTTAGTACCTTTGCTAGGTTAGTATGAACACTGTATAGGTTATAAAACGAGGGAACCAAAAAAGGGATAAATTTATATACACAAACTTGATATAACATAATCGGACAGAAGTTTTACAAAAGACGAAGCACCACAACAAGTTCAACAAGGCAGAACAGGACAGAACGCTTATCCGGTGCAATTATAATGTAGCTCGTTTCTAACAGGAACCGGCCATACACTAAATCCAAGATTTTGAAAAAAAAGTCATCAAAGAGTCCGTTGGGGGTCAAATCAAAAGACACATCAACAAAAATCGTTTCTGTTATTTAAATAAATTATTATAAAAAGAAGTCTTAACCCAGACGAAGTCTCATAATAAAACGTCACAATATTAAAACTGTCGACAGAAGTCTTAGAAATGAGGATATTTGTCGTAAATGTGTCGTTCAGTCGGTTCTTGTTTATTTCAAAAAAAAATTTTCTTATTTACGAGGAGCGATTAAAAAATTAGGATTTTTCTGTTTTTCTGAACTCACGGGGACACAATGTGTTCGTTAGAGGATGGGGGCAGGGGGCGCCGGAGGACTTTGGCACAAGTTTTAACGACCACCAGCACTTGCGGTCCATTGAGCACCCATGGATGACCCTCCGCCACCTCCCTTCTCTTATTTATTACACATGCAAGTGATTTGTCTCGCCGAAGTAGACGAGAGGATGATTTACAAGTGACTCATGACTCAGCGACGCGTTCACGTTCGTCTTGTCCGGTGGAAACAGAACGGTTTTTCAAGGGGGTTGCGAAGTCTTGCGAAATTCTTATCTCTCACGAAAGTTAAAAATAAATTTATCTTTTCCCAGGTTTTTTGCTTGAGACTCTACATCACCACCCCCTTTTTGGTTTTTCTTCTTCCTTGAACGACAGCAAGTAAAGATGGCGTGTTTAGGATTGTGGAAAAACAGAAAGACCAATAAACAAATAATAAAAAATTTGGCCTTGGCAGGCTTTTTATTCCGTCAGCGGTTGAGTTGCAGCTCTTTTCATTTTTGCTTCTTTTTTTTTGTTTTTCCTTCTTTCTGTTTTTGATTTTGTAAGTAGGGATTGTCACGTGAGCTTATTTAATTCGAATTTTTGTATTTTTGGCCGGGTGGAGAATTTTTGCTTTATATGTACCTCTGAGTAATTCACCTTAGTCTCTGAAATGATAAGCATTTTAGTTAGAATTTGAGAGGTTATATTTATTGATTTTCCCTAATTTAAATTTATACTTGATTTATACTTTATAATGTTATTAATACATAATATTTCTAGCATTTACAAAGCAGAGAAATAGATGTCTATGTTAACCTTACTCATTCCATAGGCCTACTATTACAGTCTGCAGAGGTAGACGACACTTCACGGATTTCTATTGTAGTAGGTCCTACAGTTCGATTATAATTTAATACCAAAATTTGTACTTTTAAAAATTATTTGTTTGCGGCTGGCATAGTTTGATAGGAATTCCTGGACGTGAAGTCAACTACAACACTCCAAAATCTTAAGGTAACTAAGGTTGGACCAAATAAAGCGTCAAAACTAGTCTAATCCCGAAGGTCGCAAAACAGTCGAGATAGTAGATCCGAGTTATAGGTTCTAGCCAAATAATATATATTTAACAAATCGTATACCCTTTTTGGGTGTTACAATTGCAATAGACTTGAAACCAATTTGGCCACATCACATTTGAAATACAAAAGCTACAAAAACAAAACTAACTAAAGTAGCTGATGTTTATATTATAATAGTATTAATCTAAATATGATATAAAACACCTACTGAAGTGTTAGTATTGATAATATGTTGGCTTTTACGCCGTTTAAGTACAGCATTTTGCTTCCTCGATGGAAGGAAAGAAAAACTCCCAAGTTTTAGGAACTATCCAAAAGATTAGCATTATAGTAACATCCGCGAAAATCTCATAACCCACCAAGCCTACAAGAAGATAGTTGACAGAATAACAACTCTTAGAAAAGATGAAAAGAAAAAAGACAGAGAAGTATACAGTAAAGTAAGCACAAGAGGCACAAAACATCGACAAACAAAACATTTTCATGAAAAACGCCGCCATTTTCTCACATGAGCCAAACGCAAAGAAGAAGAAGATGATTGTGGCGGCGGTTAGCGTGGCGAGCTTATCGAAACTTTGTCACGATTTCATCTGCAGACATTTTGCAAGCCACCACCAAGGAAATTTAGTGTTTGTTGTCTGTGCAGATGTCGATTTCGTTGAGCAATTAAGCTGTCACCACTCGGACGACGAAAGCGAATCAAAGAGAGAGAGAGAGAAACAAAGAGAGACAAACAGACACTCATCCCACACTCAAGTCGCCAGTGAAATCATTTTGTTGTATATATTGTAGATAAACAAAATTTCTTCCTATTCCCGCTGACTTTTCCGAACACAAAACCACAAATTTCCCGATTGAGAGTGATGAATCTTAAGAACCCCATTTTAACAAAACCAAAAATGGTCGAAACACGATTTTCTTTTCATCAGGCCAAACTGGGACACCAAGATTTTTGATATCAGAACAGTAATCAACGGGTGTAAGGAGGAAGAAAGTAAGCAGGAAAGGTTGGGGTGATTTTTATGGAATGAGGAAAAGGAAAATCACAGAGCAGAACAAAATTGCTGATTGCGGGTGACCAAAAAAAAGAAACATAACAAAACAAAAACAAAAATAACTCGGGTAATGACGGTTTTGTCCAATTATTTAAATTATCGATGATTGCGGATAGAGCTTAAAGGTGTACGGGTGAGAAGAGAGGAGCGGAGGGAAAGGAAGGGTTGGGAAAACTCCAAGGAAGGCTGAAACACGCGAAATTTTGTTTTTGCCCGAAATTTATGTCACGGCGTCTTGAAATATTAATTGCTAACCGTAGTTAGAGTCGTAAAAATAAATTTTCCCGCCATTTTTTTCTGCTGGGATTAAGGGGGCATATAGAAAGGAGAGGTCAGTTTCGATATTTTTGAAAATCGTGGAGGAATACGCTTTCCTTCGGTTTTTAGTGAGATTTACAAACGATGACACGTGCTCTCACTGTGTGTTTGGGTTATTAGTCTGGATATAGCTTTCAAGTCGAAGAAGTGGGTGTCGCAGAAACTTCGCTATACCTTCCTGTACAGTCCTGCTTAGTGTCAGAAAATGATCTAATAATCTAGGTTGGCGATAGCAAACCTTTGGCACGCGTGTCACAGGTTGTTCTGATAGACTGCTGCTACAAGGCTCCGCATTTTAGTTGTCAGTTCCTATTAGAAGGAAAACGTTAGTGAGAAACACGAAACACGGGAGGAGTTGAAGAAAATAAGAAGACGTGAAGAGCCATAGCTAACGAGATCTGGAATACTGGAAAAGGAACACGATGGTCATGATTTCCTACTTCAAATTTTACTGCAGACTGGAGGAGAGGTGACGAAAGAACCTATTTTATGCTAGTGCCTGGTTCCACAAAATTAAGGAATCCAATACTACCACTTTAAGGACAGTATCTTAGATTATGCATCAGGATCAGGAGCCCAATATTTTCTTCTTCGGACACTTACCAGACCTGTGTCTTGATGCCATAAAAGAGAGAATTTTGCAACCGCCCGAAAAGTGGTAAACGTTCGACAGGCTCTGCAAAAAGGCGACAAACCAAAAACAAGACGACAAAGTGCCAGACGGTCACAGCTAAGGAACTCGGAAAGCTCTGTCCGAGTTCAAAGAAGGCTCTTGGTTGGTTCAAGAGAGAAAGGGAGAAGTTAAAGGATTAAAGAAAATATAAATGAAATCCGGAAACAATAGGTGAGAGAGAGAAGACATAAAAACCAAAATCCAATCGAAAGATTAAACCGACTTTTGGACGGAGAGGGGCTTTTTCCTTTTCGTCCAAAATCTTCACAAAAAAAGGATTAGGACAAGGATTAGCCAAAGTTAATCGTCGGCTTTTCCCTCTGAGGATTTCTCACACCAACACATGGAGGAAAGAACATTAAAACGGATAATTCCTTCTTAAATCCTATTTCCGGAATTTCGATTCCGAACCCGCCAAAAAAGATCGTAAATTACAAAATGGCGCGAGCTTCCCGAAAGCCACAGTTTGTCATGAATTTGTCAAACAAAAAAAAAATTTTTTGTCAGTCTCTGTGTCGCAGGTGAACGGACTCGCGAGATATAAACATTTTCACGGCCAAGACAAAACATTTTAGAAAGCTTTTGACAATCCCGGTAGCCGGATGCTGTTGTCCGTCTTCCCCGCCCCTCATGAATCATGTTTCTTCGGCTCCTTCGAAAGTTGATTTCATTTCACGACGTCATTTTATTTATTTTATTATTATTATATCTTTTATGTTATTTGATTTTTTAAAGTCTTTGTCGCGAAATATATAACTCGCTTGAGAGGTGGGAAGGCCGGGGGGAGAAGCTCAAGATCCTTCATCGCCGGAAATGGATGAAAGCTTGATGATGGATCGGTCGGTCGGGTTTTCCCTATTTTTCCCATTTCCGAACTATTTTTCCAAATGTTCGTAGACTTCTCCTCATGGTTGATGACAAGACTGAAATTTGATTTAATGTATGTTGATAGTAAACAGTAAACCTATCGATGTATCACTCTGGCCAGGAGTACCGCGACCGGTCAAATGACTGCTCCTCGACTCTTGTCTTAATTTTGACATCTTGTCCACAGATTTTTTACCTCGTGTTTCAAATACTGCATCGAAATTATTGTTTTTTTTTGTTTTTATTAACGACTTCGTCCTCTCTTTGGGAACTAAATATAATTCGGATTCTCTTTTGTCTTTTACTTGTGCTGTTTAAAATTTTTCTGCGGGGTCATAGTCGCTTTCAAACTATATGGTATAAAGACAAGTGTAGATCTTAGTTCTAGTTCCATGACTGTACTGAAATTTGGCGGTTCTTAGTCATGTCCAGCTCCAGAAATATTGCATGCCATCTTGTAGAATTTTTTTCATTAATATTTCACATTTTCGTAAAGGATTTATTTCACAAATATTGCACACTGTTTTGTAGAATTCGTTTCACAATTTCTTGGATGATTTATTTCATAAATAGAGCGCATTTTAATGAAGGATCCGTTTCTAGCTGTATAAATATTATACACTCGCGAATAGCTGTAAGGCATATTCATGGCGACAAAGCGACTGACGTTACAGCACACGTGTCCATGAAAATGGTGAAAATAAGTATTGTAAATTGTGACCATTATATAGCCCTAAAATTGTATTTGTGAGAGTATTCTAGAGCAAATATATGTAAATCAAATGAGCGGTCAATTGACCGTTGGTCGATTACAGCTAATAAAAATACAACTGTATGAATTTCAGAAATAGTCATGAAACTTTCGTGATACAACAGCAATGTTTTCCTTAAAAGAATTTTCTTTATAAATTTAAAAAACCGATCAATTGACCTATCTGGTCGGTTTAGGGTCAATTTAACTTGATTCCATCATTAGAATTGTCAATTTGTGACCTTTCTCTCTGTCTCTCAGTTTCTCATCTGTCATGTGTTATACCCCTCACCAGTTCCTCATCCGACAATCCCAACTTTAAAATGAATCAATTTATAGAAGAGATACTCAGGAACAGGAAACTGAAGTTAAACAGCGATGAACTACAAAATCAGTCCGCATCGAAAAGGATTCAGGAACAAGTGAAAAGAATTTTTCCCAATTTTACGAGAGTCGGACCAGTCGAGAATTTTGCCGTCGAGCGCCCAAAATTTTCCGTTTTGTTCCACTTGCCAGGAGTGAAGACAATCAAACATTCTCATGCGCATGCGTACGCTTTTCGGCTTCTTCTACTCCAACAGCAAAATATTAAGACACTGCTGAAAGATAAATAGGTTTATTGGTTTATAAACAATTCAAGGACGAATTGGAAATGTGTGCTCTCGGTCGAGGTTCCTCCTTCTAATTGCCTCTCTCTCCTCTCTGTTTTGCCTCTCTCCTCTACTCCTCCTCAGCTTCTTTGTGGTCAAGTGCAATGTGCACTCGTGAAAGAAGAACTGTTCGTCTTTCTTTCTCGATTGTGTAATTGTACGAACCCATTCCTCTGCTGTGGTTCTTGTTGCTGATGGCCACCTTTAACATCTCGCCACCCACGCGTATCATAAAAATGGCATGATTTTCATTTTGTTTTGAGATGATTTGGCGCCAAATTTAAAATTCTTTACCCCAACCCATTTTCTTAGGATGGGAATTTGAGTTTGTTCTCTTTTGGCGGCTTTCGACCGATTAAACTGCGTAAATGAATTTTCTTAAATGGATTTGGCAATTTTAATCAAACTGATTTCCATCCTTTTAGTCAGCACTCTCCCCCTCACCGCCCAAAAAAGGCTGAAAGAAGGACTCAAAGAGGAAGAAGAAGCGCTATACTGTATATTCAATTTCTCGGACCTGATTTCATTCGATCAATCCCTGGGGAAAATGATGATTGTTTTATTGGTTCAAAAAATTTTCTTTATTTTACATAAACTACAGACTAACTATTATACAGTGTTGCCAACTCTTCAGCAGATCCTGGTTTTAGAATCTGAGAACCCATTCGGAGGGAAAGGATGTCTCGAATGGGCCTCGAACATTGATTTTCCTCGCAACGTTAAACGCACAACCAAAATAATTCCTCGCGTGTTTGGTTTTTACCAAATCAAGAACAAAATGGAAAGGTTCCTCCCTCTTTCCCAACCTTCCTCTCTTTCCTCCTCGTCCTCCTCATTTTCCTCTTTGAAATTATTAGACAAGAGGGCTGGGAACCGGAAAAAGGAAAAAACTCAAAAAAATTCTTTAATTTTAATTAAAACGACGAAGCGGTGGTTTCCGTGGTTGCCTCCTTCTCCTCCTCCACCTCTTGGCTGCAGCTTTTCCTCGCGAAGAAAAGACAGAAGGAGGAGGAGGAGAAAGAAAGAAGAAATTACGGCGGGAATTTTTTTAAACGAAATAATTTCGAAACCGATCGCTTAATTAATTTCGTTAACTTTCCTCCTTCTCGTCCTCTCTAACATCCCTTCCTCCCCGTCCACACCCTCTGGGATCTAGGGGTGGAATAATAACGTAAAAAAGGTCTTTTCCCACGGAATTAATATAACTCTTGTTTTTAGTCAAATTGGCAACCCCTAAAAAAGTTAATTTATGTTTGCCAGCATGATTTTAATCCCTTTCAGGATTAGAAAGTTCACGAGACGCGGGAGAACACGGTGATGGAGGAGAGGGAGGGGTGTATAAAAAGCCCACAACGGAGGTGGAGCAGCCTGATAAAATCAGAATTTTTCTTTGCTTCTTTTCCACCGTCCGTCTGTCTGTCTGTTTTCTACACAATTAGATAGACGACGTCACTGGTGTAACAAACCACGAAACGCAGTAGAGCCAACGTTGAAGGATCATGCGTTTGTCGATCGCGCCTACAATTCACGGACACCCTAACCCCATCTGGTTAAAGCAGGTGTTAGCTACCCGAAAGCAGTCTACCGTAGTGTTCGTATATATCGATCCCCTTGGGACTATTTTATGGACCGTGGAAGAACTTAAAGAAAGATTTGCGCTCTCGCCGGAAGGGTGAAATATGGTTTGGCTCTCAGAACCCCGGGGAACCGAACAGGATTTTTTTTGGCGGCCATCTTTGAACGCCTCTCCACCTCCGTCTAACATGAGGGTTATATATATTGGATACGCACACGTTCACATACTATTCGTCTTTATAAATGATTTATTTAATACACTTTCGTGAATAACTAATGCTCATACTACATTTATAAAATTCTAATTATGTCATACTGTAAATATATATATGAACTAAGATTACAGGATCTGCCATGACTTACAGTACGTACTGCTCCCGATACGGCTCTAACTTCTTCTAGATTCTTTTGTAAAATCCATGACTTATACAGTCTCCCCTACAAGAATTTGACGACATAATGATACTGTAAAATAACACTGTATAATTTTCAATATATAACACTTTCGCGGGAGGTCTGTGGTGTAGTGGTTAAGTGCCAGACTAAGAAGTTATAGTCCCGAGTTCAAATCCTCCTCCCGTATTCTGTTATACCCCCAAAAAAGGGTGAAAAAGGGAATTAAAACTCAACTATAACTATAACTATAATGTATAGTAGCTCATTTCCCTTCGCTTCGGTTGGTCATGGAAACAGGGAAATTTCTTTCAAATATATCGCCTTGGATGACTTTCTCATTGCGACGCTTTTACCCACCGGAAATCACAAAAGCGTTTGCTTTTACAATAGGAAGTGAAAAGTTATAATAAAAACCGGAAATTGTCGTAAATTATACTAAAAACTTTTAATAGCTTTAATAAAACTTTGATTACTGCATCTCGTTGTCGAATATCAGTTGACTCATTCTCTTCTCCCCTGTCCTCTCCCACTTTCTCATTCTTCTGTTTTCTTCATTCAATAGCTGGTCGTCTTAAATTTTGGGATCCTCGGAGGAGATTTACTGTAATATTGGAAAAGTAACCCTAGGCAGACTAATTTTAGTCTTGTATTCAGGGCTACTAAGCTTCATTTTAGTTACAGAAGAACCTGAGGACCGTAAGCTTGGCGAAACTTTTGACCAGGGCTTAGCAATAATATTCTGTATTATATTAAGGTAGTTTGATAGCTTCAATCTAGGGGTACCGATACTTTGGGTGATGGATAGACTAAATCGGACAGAAACTCTTCTTCAGGAGTTGTTTACCTAAACACCAAGATCCCCTTCAAACCTGCTACTAAAATGAAGTCAATGGCACAAACAGGTCCAGATATATTCAGCTCTAGTGAGACATCCGACAACTATCTCATTTATACAGGAAATCTCTCTGTATACAGAGACCGCCATACCAACGCACACAATTTTTCCATATAACTTAAAAGCGCATTATGACGTCGTCAGGTCTCATACCAAAAGCCGTTCGTTTCCGACATTTCCTGAGTTTCCGTTCCCTTTTCCTTTTGCTCCCATTGTTAATTAGTCCCGAAGGAACATTAACCCATCTTTACCACTTCCCAGGATTAGAGAAAGAAATCGAAGGGCGTTCGGTCACAAAAAATTGGACGTTCGTTTTCAATTCTTTCCCTTGCTTTTTTTCCTTTCCCTTCCACCGGTTTTGGGTCATTACGTTCCGAACGTACAAAGTGGGTTTAAGAACTTTAAAACTTTAACAACTATAATGATAGATTGTGGTGTTGGCTAGCTGTTGTGGCGGAAGGGAAAATGGAGCAGGAGGAGGAAGAAGAAAGGTTTTGTTGTGCTTTGTTCAACTTCTCCGAAATTCTTTGTTTGGGCAGTGAAACCTATGGCAGTGGTTCGGTTTTTGTGTCCACAAGCTCTACAAAATGGCGAGAGATTGGGGTTGTAGGACCCCTTAAACCCTCGCCATAAAAATAAAAGACAAATTGACATAAAGGGAATCCCCGAGGATGTTTAACTTCCCTGTAAACAACAATTGATAGTCAAAAGCTAATAAAGATATTCGTGGTTGGCGCTCTTTCCTCTCTCTACCTCTCCTCCTCCTTCTTTCCCCAGAGGAGGGATCCATTTTCTTAAAGCCAATAAAAAAAAAATTTTCCGATTCATGACAGAATCCGAAGGGATTTCCTCGAAACTTTCCAGGCGAACGGTCGTTTATTCACTTAACAAGAAGAACAAGAAAATTCCTTTTGTGTTTCCCTTTCAGAAGGAAAACGATGATTTGGGGTTTCTTTTGATCCCTTGAAGGGAAAACGTGTCGGCAGAAAGAGAAATCACCTGAAGAATTTTGAAAAACGTTTCTCCCCCTCCTTTTAGGGTTTCGAGTCATCAGAATTCAAAAACGGTATATGGCGACAATTCAATTTATTTTCCCCCGAATTTATGATCCGCCACCCGGGAAATCCCTTTGTCGGTGACAAATTTCGGCTTTCACTTAGTGTCGACAGAGAGTCATGAGCTTTTAGATATTTTATTCGATGGCTTGTCCTTATAATAACTAAATATTTGGTCTAAGTTCTGTCAGATGATGTGTCATCGGGTTTGAACACGCTTGCGTATATTCATTCTCTTTATAACCTATACAGTATACATACTGAGATAGTAAATGAACTGAAATGGAAGATGATTCATGTTAGTATTAACTAAGAACGGATTGACAGATTTGACTTTCAATCAATTATAAAATTCGATATTTAGAGTATGATAAATTAATACTATGGTATTATAGTCGCGCAATTCCTAACGGAGTATTTATTGTATTTAAGTTAGTATATATTTGTTTAACCACTGCATCCCACAGTATCCAGTTATCTTATATTACAGCTGGCTGAATGCCAGCCAGTGCAGTTGGCTAATTCATTTCCTAGATCAGCGTAAATATATTAAAACTAAACTGTAGTACTAACAGTACTAACTATAGTATTAACCATACGTGTTAAAAAAGTAGAGCCGAATTTGCGCTAACGTGTTTAAATTTGCCGTGATATTATCGGACTGGAGTCTCCGGTAGACCTAATAATATAAACAAATCGCGGGAGGCTGGCGTGTAGTGGCTAAAGTACCTGACTGGAGAGGTTGTGGTCGTGAGTTCGAATCCTGTTAGATGTTGGTTGTCAAGGTTAAGAATTATGCGATGTAGGTGAGGACTGCGATGTGGATAGATAATAAGACACGCAATTTGGCTTTCTTTCTGACATCTTTTTTGGCTATGAACCCCCTGTAAAACGCTTGACAAAGCCTTCCAGTAGATGCAACTCTAATATTGTCTTTACGAAACAAAATTTGCTACCTTAGGCACCTTTTAACCACTTTCTGTTATTTAATCAGGAGTTGAGAAACGAAAAATAAGGGCTGTTGATGATAACAAAAACAGTCACAAAAGTTTTCCGACAAAACCAAAAAAAAAACGGAAAAACTCTTTGGAGCAAACAAAAGCGAATAAAAAAATTTATTTTCTCATTCACAACAATTTAACGAAACGCAAACAAAACCGGGAATTTCAGAGTTGAGCTTTTGTGTTAGGAATCTCGCTGAAAAGCTCAAAAGACAAGAGAAAGTATTTTGACTAAAACACAAAAGAGAGAGATGGGGGGAGGAGATTAGCAATGGAATTAAATGTGGCAGACAAAAAGCTGGAAACTTCGTTCATTCAGTGTTTATCTAAAAGCCAAACTCAATCGTCCAAATCTGATTCATTGGTGTCCAAAGTTTTTTTATTTGTTTTGGGATTCTACCTTTTGGGTTCATTCTTTTTCTGATTCGTAGTTTTTTATCGTTGAAACTAGCAAAGAGAAGATGAGTTTGGAATTCAGAAAACGTTCAAGGTAAAAAGTTTATTACGCTAAAAGGTAAGATGATTATACTAAGTTCAGGCTCCATGAAATATAAAGCAGAGAAGCTATGTCAGAGTCAAAGTTGGGCATTTGGGAGACGAAGAAGAAACTTGTGAAGTAACAGGGCAAAACAGAAATTCGATATCTTATAGCTTGTAAAAGAATTTTATGATATTTTACATACCGCGTAAAAAAAGTCGCGGGGAAATTTTCAGCTAAAAACCTAAACAACTCTGAACTAACGTGTAGCCATTGGCATCTTGTTGAAAATGTTAAACCGAAACTGAGTCCTAAGCTGGAAACAGTCTTAGACAGGTAGAGAGCTCGAGGTCAGGATTAGGTTAAGGATTGAGAAATTGAATTTTGACTGAGAGGAAGTTAGGTTTGGGTGAAGTAACTACAACAGATAGTAGGTCTTTGCAACTGTTTATGTTTCGCGTGACGACGACCCTGTAATCACCTCCTCCCACTCAAGTCCAAAAGGAAGCGAAACACTGTAAGCGACCGAATTTCTCCCCGGGGGATAGGCCCAGGCGGGAAACAAACCCATCCAACCGTGACTTCAATTTTTCTCCCACAACTCTGGAGGCCATTCGAATAATTAAAGGAAGTCAGAAGGAGAGAGGACAGGAGGGGGTGAGGGGGTGGTCAAGAAAATCCCAGAAAACATACCGGGAAAGTGAGAGCTCAACGTCTGGAATAGTCTCGTTCTAAATAATGCAAGTCGTCCTCTCTCTCTCACTCGTTCACTCGCCTTAGAAAATCAATTTTAGTGAATAAAGAAGGAAGGAAGGAAGGAAGGACGTAATTAGTTTTCCTTTTTATAGACCGAAGACGCCATTTTTGAATAACTGACCACACCTGCTGTCGGTGAATATTTTCCAAAATAAAACGAGCCGACTTTCCTTGAGTCACACTTTCGTGAAAACTGTCGATCGGTTTGTTTGAGGAAAATCTTGGTCATAATTAAAACTACTTTGATTACTAATCAGTCTAATTTTCTGGGCTATTTAACTTTAGCTTAGACGACAAATCTTTACACTTGCCGCTTTGACAACTTTGTGTATCTTAAGTGACTACCAGTTCATGTTTATACTTTCATTTGGTATATGCCCCGGTAAGGGCGATTCCTTATGTATTACACAAAATTCCCAGTGATTATTTATAATCACCAACTAAGCTTGGTAAATGTGATTAATTACTAAACATTTATCACATTTACCGGCTAGTTTGTACAATATCCAACTCGTAATGGGGGATTTAATGAAAGTTTGCTCAGATTTTTGGCTTCTGTCACTTCTCATGCACTCGCCACAATGTTGGGGAGTTCCTTCAATGTCAACAGCATTGGTATAAGGCATTCAGTGTAGATTAGAATCGGAAACTTCCTGGGATGTTCTCAGACGGGACGCAGGTTTCAGGTTGTGTATTCGTTCCAAAGCCTAAACAATTCATGTTTTGGCCTCAGCGAATATAACTAGAAGTTACCATATTGCTTTTCTGATCTTTCCCTTGGCGACGTCTGATTTGAGGAAATTGTCGATCTGGACAGCTTCCTACCTTGCTTTAATGCACTGTCTGTTATACTGATCTGTAACTTCTTTCTTCTCTTCTTCAAAAAATTCTTTTCGTTCAGCTTCCTCCATCATTGCTTAAATTAGCACACCTCCCATAACGGTTAGATTCAGGTTCGTTTCCTCTTAGTTATGTGACAACTTTCCTCGATCTCTCCAAAAATCTTTACATTAAAAATTAATATAATCTAAAATGTTTTTTCCACCTCTACAACCTCCATAACTACTTTGTCTCCTTTCAACCCATCCACTATTTTTTTGCCAGAATATTCTCTCCAAAGCTCACAACCTTAGACCAGACTCAGCAGTAGCTTTTAACAAAAGGTAGCTGACCCGAACAATTACCTCGCTTCTAAGACTAGGACTCCAAAAAGAGGTTAAAGTAAAGGAAGATGAGTTTGAGAATGGGTCGTAGACTATTACGACAACAGCCGGGACGAAGGGTCGAGAAACGACAGGTACAGACTATCACCGAGAGGGTAGGAAAGGGAAAAACGGGTGAGTGGGTTCACAGAACGAGCGGGAGTGGGTGACTCTAACCATCAATTAATTCCTGTCTAATGGACCCTTCACCCTTTTTCGTAGAGATTGAGCTTTTTATTGAACTTCACCCATTTTATCTATCGAATTTCAATTTTATCTATTGAACATCACAACTGTAGACATCTTTCTATTATGATGCTTATACACAATCAACCCCAAGAAACGTTAAAAGCTTGAAAGAAACAAGACAACTAATGCTTCTCTCCCCTTTACACTCCCGCCTTCGCTAATCCGAGAGCTTTTTCCCTTTCCTTTTCCGGTTTATATTCCACCCCCTAAAGCTACCACCGTTAGACTGTCTGCCCCTCGTGTAAGCGAAAAAAAAAACATTTTTACAAAACGGACAGGATTACGAGGAACGATGGGACATAAGGAGAAAAAGATGTTGTAGAAGGAGAGAGGGAGGGAGGAAGGCAAAGGGATGAAAAAACGAGTGAAGGGAGGAAAAGTATACGTGTCTTTAATCGATGGAAGGGAATCGATTAGAACGGATATTTGAACAATTTGTAGAGAGAAAAGAAAATCTTTCTCGTGTTTCTCACAAACATTAATTACCCTTGATCCGCGCCTAAAGGAAAAGATGAGTGACGTCACAGGAGGGGTGGAAGGGGTAGTAAATCAACCAACAAACCGAAACTTCAGTCTGGATAAAATTCCATTTTCGCGTCGCGTGAAATGATTTGTCGATAGAGACGAAAAGTAGGACAGAGGGAAATGAAGGAGCTATATAGAACAGGAAGCGAGAAACCATAAAGCTTTTTCTAGATAGATTGAAATGGAGATTGATGGATGGAAGGAAGAAGAAGCTACAAGAAAATCTGAAAAACGAGTTCATAGTGGACAGAGAACATGATCGCGCCTAAAGCAAAATCCTTCCGCCAGCAAAGCAGAACCACAACTTCACCTGCCGATCTCATTCACAAGACACGTGAACGCCTCTCCCTCACGCGTGTATGGAACCTAAAAACCGTCTTCGTTTGATTGATTACGCACTTCCGGTGAAAGAACGCCTACCGTGTGTGAATACGACTTTGAGATTAATTCGCGTTCGGGAAGTTGCATTCGTTTCAACGTTCGGCAAGATGAAAAGCTGTTTTAAGCTGAAGTCTAAAAGCTTCTCTTAAAAAAGGGAGATGAAAAGGAGCGAAAGAAAAGTGGGAAAAGAGGGAAGAAAAAAACTTTTCTTTTCGTGAAACGAGGAAAAGAAAGGCAATAAATAAGCAATCGCTGATGTAACGGAGTTGTATAAACAGATATAAAGAAGCTAGACAATGACTAGGAAGTCTGGCGACAGAATCACCCATGACGAGGAAGATAAAGAGGAAAAGAAGAATCTTTTCACTGAAATTATTTTGATAAATATCGGAGTGATGCGTTTTCCCGGGCCCCGTAGGGGAGGGTAGGATGGGGGAGGGGCCCCTAGACTCTGGTTCAACTCATTTTGGAAGTTGGTTAGTACAAAAAGAAAAGACCAAAAGAAGATGACTTAGAGAAGGCCGACCAAATGGTGGAGGTGCTGAAGTTGACAGGTTTGAGCTGAACTGTGACAGTTGGGTTACACGTCATCGGGTATCTGCTTTAACCCGTTTCCTTCCAAATTTTTGTTTTTGGCGGAATTTTTATTTCTGTGGTGGAATTATGCTATCGGCAGCCCAAATTTAGCATGCGGTCTGTTGGGTATATGTTTTACATGAGGTTAGTCTCTCAGACAATAGACTGTACGTTACAGAAACTGTATAACGATACATTTGGTATTCAATTCTTGTCGTTCCAGGTTTTTTTGTAACAAATTTTGCTGAAATGATATCGGGGAAGGGAGGAGGTCTCATGGCACATCAAATACATTGTCATTAAAAAATTCTCTCTCTTGTATCTGTTCGTACGAACGGGATGAAATTTAGCATACAGCTACATAGGTAGATGGTTTACATAACCTTAGAGTCTCCCAGTAACTGCGAAACCACGATAACAAGTCTTAACTTGCCTTAAGCCCCAAATCCAACATTCCTTCCAGGTACAAAGTTCTATAAATGCAGATTCGACTGCCAATTCCTTTTTTATGAGCGAAAATTGCTCAAAGAAATTGTACTTAAAAAAAGACGATGGAAGGAAGAACTTCAAGCAAACTAACTCAAGAACTTGGGTTAGATTAAGAGACTTACCACCAATAGGTGGTTTAGGTCTTCTTCTTCCTCCCGAAGACTTAAACAACCCTCGAGACAACCTAACACCGAGGGGACTCCAAACCTTAATCCAGGGTTTTTAAAGTTCTGATTAGAGATCGTCCCGAATTAATTCGTAACAAATCCTAAAATTAGTTTTGGGGTCGAAATCCCGTACTTCTCCTTTCTTTCAAATCCCAAATTAAATTAATTTGAAAAGGGGATGACATTTAGAACAACAGAAAATTTTTATTTTTCAAAAAGTTTTGTAAGTTTGAAGCTCAAAGCGCGCCTTCAAATTTCATTTTGTGAATGCCCCTCCAAAAGAGAGAGGGACAGGAAGGAGAGAGAGAGAGAGAGAAATTATTTTATTTTTACTGCAGAAAGCATAAACACGACTTTGCAGGCGTTTAAAAAATCTTTCCCACAAATTTTTACGGGGAAATAATAAAAAAGAAAAATTTATTTCCTCTGATTTTAAATTTAAATCCCAACACTTACTACACCATACTTACTACAATGTAAGCAGAGAGAGAAGGTAATTTCGCTGTTTTTTATTACGTCATTATAAATTACCATAAAAGAAAAAAGAAAATTTTTCGGTTCGAGTTGAGAAGAAAAAAAAGTTCCATGAATTTCACATGTGACGAGTGGAGGGATGATGAGGGGGTGTAAAGGCGGTGGTTGGATGTGAATATTCCAGGGTTTATTATATTAAGTGTCACGTCACGTGATTAATTTGAAAATTTCGCGACGGGTTGCTTACTTTCCGGACTCAAAATTTTTGGTCGCTGGGGAATTCTCAAAAAATTCTCGTGAATACTTACTCCGTCACTGTCTACCTGTGAAGCAGTTCGGGAGTCGCCCCAAGGGTAGTAATTCCAGGTTTCAAATCCCATCGGATTAAGTGGGAGAAAAATTACTCCCTCCAAAGTCCACACCTTGGTAGTGACTTTTAGTCAGCAGTAGTCTTTATCACAAGTTAGCTTACATCCATAACCTCGCTCCTAATACCATAAAATTGTGGCCTGTAGTTGGCCGACAGGAGAAAAAAATTAATGTAAGTCAGTCATTCACAGTGATTTTGTAAAGTGTAACTAGTTGCAATTAGAATTAAAAGGGACTAAAGATGAAACTAACAGTATGCGCGCGCAGGGGAGTTTGTGTGACACTGTGAGTAGCGCTAGGTTTAGGTGATTCATTAGTTTCATGGAGTTCGTGTGAGATAGATGGTGTGTGGCAATTGTTATGAGTTATTGTTATCATCACCCTTGTTGCTGGAATCATCTAAACGCTTATTACAGATTTATTGTAAGTATCTGATGAACTGTATTAAAGTGTATGAACCAGGGATCCGCAACTTTTTCAGTCGGATGAGTAAACAACTAAATTTAAAAATTTTAAAGAGTCACAAAATTTTTTCTTGTCAACAATAAATAATACTTGCATAAATAAAGTGGTGTAGTGGTTAAGTGTCAGACTAAGAAGTTGTAGTCGCGGGTTCAAACCCTGTTATACACACTCTGTTGTAGTGCACACTTGTATAGAAAATATATCGCAAAAGTATTACACACTTGCATGAAGATTTCATTTCGAGAGTTCTACACAGTCTTGTGAAGAACCGAAGATTTTGCGGATCTTCCAGGAATACGACTTTGATGTCTAACACCTAATAATTATAATGAAAGACCAGTGGCTGACTGGTCAAAACGCACGAAAAGCTTTAAACTCACATAGTGTAGAGTTGCGGAGGTCTGTGGTGTAGTGGTTAAAGTGTAGTCGTGAGTTCAAATCCTCCTCCCGTACCCTGTTATACTCAAAAAGGGTAAAAAACGGTATTAAAACTCAACTATAACTATAACTATAACAGTTACATTTAATTTATTATTTCTTTACTCTCGGTCAGCATGTCAGCGAAACGAGATTCTGATTTCTAGACAATTAGACTATTTTTTATTTTGATTCGTTGAAGTGAGACAGTTATTTATTCGGCCTTTTGTTCAAATCATAATCAGATAGCGAGTTAAAACGTACCAATCCAAAGCTTTTGAGCTTTTCTATGTAAACAAACTTTGAACTGAAGCCAAAAATGGAAACGAAAGTGTTTAATGGGTGGAAGACGTCGCCGAACGACAATTCTACAACAAAACTTTCTTCCCTGGTAGCGAGAGGATCCGTTCATATTCGGTTATGGTTGCCAAAAGTATATATATATATTCGAAAATAAGATCATATATTTATATATTTCAAAAGATATATAGTGATATTGTTTAATCACCCAATCAAATCAAAAACATGTAGCCATGTGATTGATCAAATGGGTTTTAGAGTTGCGCGATTTCTTTACAACTCAAAAGTCGTCGAAAGTCTGTAGGCAAAAGAAAATGAAACAAACAACCTCCCCCTCTCCGAAAAACTAAAAAGAAAAGTGGTAGGGAGGAGGAGGACAGAAAAGTTTTTCTTTTTTAAATAACAGGGAAAACAACAAAACAACAATAAAGAGAAAAACAAATAAAGCGGAAACGGAAACAGATTTATAAAACGAAATTTTATTCCAAAAAGCTTTTTTGAGGTGAAAGGATACAGGTTTTCTGAAGTACATCCACCCCGGTGCCCCCTCGCCCCGCCTGCCCTGCCTTTTTACCTTGTTTTCTGTTTTGAATTTGTAATTTCTTTAAAAGTTTTTTGTTTTGTTTGCTGTTGTAGCCGGGGGAGTAGATTCAGGGATAGATCTACTAGAATCATTACAACTTCACAACACAAGCAGACAAGGTGTGTCTACAATTCCAGGTCCACAAAGACTACGACCTGCCTTTTATTTACAAGGTGAGTTGTTTTCGTTTTTTTTTGTTTTTTGGTTCTATCGAACTCCGCCATACTGAAAAAAAAAGTGATGCGCTTCCTGTTGGGTGAACCTGGAATATATGTAATTCCCGACAATTATAACTCATAATCACCGAATAAGCTTGGTTATTGTGACAAATTATTCAGTATTTACTACATTTACCGGTTAGTTTATAAAATCTCCAACTCGTAGTGGGAGAATTTAATCAAAATTCGCTCAGATGCTTGACTTCTGTCACTTCTCATGTGTTCGCCGCTTCTTGTTGGGTGGTTCATTCACTGTTACTGGTGAGAACAGCTGATTTGCTTGCTTTCCTTTTTGTCCGTGACAAAAGTGACAGAGGCTAAGCATGTGAGCAAACTTTGATTAAACTTCCCCATTACGAGTTGGTCATTTTATAAACTAGCCGGTAAATGTGATAAATGTCGATTAATTTTTAAGATTTACCAAGTTCAGGTGGTGATTATGTATAATATCCGGGAATTATTTACATTCGCCTAGCTCTTCAGGTTTATTGTAATATATTTACGATATTAGTTTCCGGTCCTAATACGTTGCGGAATAATTGAAGTTGAGTCTTTGAGGAATCGCTGTCGGCGATAGCCGAGCTCTTTGTTCAAAGTTAGACTCAACATGACCTCCAAAAAAACGAATTTCTGATTTTCCCATTTTGGAGGGCTCGGGGGGAGGAGAGTTTGAGCCGGAAATGGCGGAATTCCAAAACTGTTTTCCCCAATTTCCCAAACTGTCGCGCTCCTTCACGTTCCGTTGCCTCATCCAATTTCATTCACAAGTCATCGGCAGTCGCGATTACTTTCCGGACGATTGACTTGCCCCGAATAGGAGTGAGTGATCCGTTCAAGCGGACAATCAAAATGCGAAGAAAAGGATCGAAGGTTGGAGGAAGGGGCAGTACAGGATATCGAATGCTTTTGATTGCTGATTTAGATTTAAACCACAGTATTTTGTACTGTATCTCCTCTTAGCTTCCCCTCTTTTCAGTATACTGTCTGGTGTCAACTGTCTTTTGTTTCTTTACTCGCTTTTTGAGGTTTCACTCTGATTTCTCCTTCTTCTTCTGCTGTTGTTTTTGATCTTCTTCCACTTCTCCTAGTCTTGGCCTCTCTTTCTCTCTATCTTCTTTTTCTTTTTATGTTTTCCCAAATTGACAAACTCGTTTCTCTTATTTTTTTAGTTTTACCACACTGCATGATATCTCTCCACTTCCATTCTTTTGTTTTCTTGTTTCCAACACTGTTTAACTCCTCATTCTTCATAATTTTTTGACACTATCATCATCCAACTCCGCCATCATTTTTGTTATTCCATCTTGCTTTATTTTAATGTAAATTGTTTATCTGTTCTTTCTAGACTCCTTCCTCTTCCAAATATTAAATTTGCTTCTTCACACGCTGTTGACCGGTGACATGTCATAAATTCTGTGTAAGATTCTCGGTCGATAATGAACCCTCAATCGAAATGTGCAATATTTATGAAATAAATATACCAACTAAATTCCAAGAGTGGTCAGTTGATCGGTCGCGGAGAGCATAGCAGGAGTAAAACGTCGGTAGGTTTAGTGTTAAAATTAGGTCTACCGGAAAGTGCTGTCGGTTTTTGGAATTGTACGAAAGTTTAAATGTATCATATAATGGATAATCTGTATTGAATTACATTAATATAATTGATATCATTATTTATGAGTTATTTGTATCGTCAATGTCAGAGAGAAGGATTTTGCTCTAACATGATTGTGACTGTATCGATTAAAAGACGGTAGGCCAGAGTTAGGCTCGTCAGGAAGGTCAAACTGTATCTTCATCCAGTAGCTTGGGCAAATTATCCACTCATTCTGTACCATTTCTTTCCTACTTGAATTCCTATAAAATACAGCAGCTTACATGAACTTCAAATCAATCAACTGATCCGTTCTTGGTCAATACTAACATGAACATATTCATTTCTAGCTCAGTATGTATACTGTATAAATGATAAAACGAGAGAACCAAGAAAGCGTCAAAGGAATATTTGCAAACGTGTTCAAACTTAATGTAATATTATCGGACAGAACTTTCCGGTAGACCTAATAAAAACGGCTGTCATGCAGTTCGACTGAAAAGGATTAAAATTTAAAGAAAAAAGAAAACCGTAAAAGATGGCTATTGCTGAAGTTAAAAGCTGCATAAGTTCATAAAAGGGAAATTTATCAGCAATTCAAGAAAATGATAAAAATCGTTGGAAGCAGACGAAAAAGTCATCAAAAGTGAGCTAGCAGACGGCTAAAAGGGAAACAACCACATAAAAAAAAGGAAGGGAAATGTAAAAATGGCGAAAAACCTTTTTTGTAGCCTTTTCTGTTGTAAATTTATCTATATATAAGCCTCATACTCTAAAGTATAAACAAATAAATAAATTATTTTTAAATTATTTAATATTTTTTAAGGGAAAAAGGAAAAGCCGTTAAAATTTGCGGTCGGGAAAAATTTAACTTTTTTAATTATGATGGAAAACATGAAGTGAGGAGCTTTTTTCACATTCAAGTTTAAGATAAATGAAAAGGCCTTTGGAATTGTTTGGTTGAAATGACTCAACTTAGGGTTCTAAAACGTTAATGCGAACACTGACAGTTACGAATTGTTTACATATCAATTTGTACGCGGAGTTATGGTCCGTTGACTAATGTGTTCTAAATCATTTTCTCTTTCTCTCTCTCTTTTCTTTTGCCCTCTCTTCGCTCTCACTCTCTCCTCTTTGGCTTTTTCTCTCTCTCTTCTTGCCTTTCTTCTTCTCACTATCCATTTCTTACTAGTCTTTGTTCTCTCCCTCTTTCACTTCTTGTAACCTTGTACTCTTTCTATTTCATTGCCCTTTTTCTTTCTGTCTATCTCTGATTAGCCTTGCCCTTCCTTTTCTCTACCTCCCTCGCTGTGTTGCCTTTTTCTTCTGTCTCTTTGATTTTGTTATCCTCTCTCTTATTGTTTTTTCCTTTATTTCTTCCTTTCATATTAACCTTCCTCCTCCCTCTTGTTCTTTTATTCTCTTTTTCGCCTTCTCTGTTTTTATTTTGCCTTTTTTTCTTCTCTCTCTTTCTTCCTTCTTTCCTTCTCCTCTTTCTTTGATTTTTTTTCTCCTTTCTTCTTCCTTTCTTTTTTCTTTTGCTTTATCCCCCTCTTTTTCTTTTATCTGCTACCATCTCTCCTCACGCCTCACTTCGTATTCTTCTGGTTTTGTTGAACTTCCTTGTCTTTGCTCTTATTTTCCTTCTCTTTCATTCACTTTGGCAGATCTGTTTCTACTTTTTTTTTACTAAATCTTGTCGTATTTTTTCTTTCATTTATTTCTGATAATTTTGTTTCTTTCTTGGCCTTTTGAAGGTTCCTTTTCCTACCACTGTCGGTGTTATAAAATTTTTTACATTTGTTAATTTAATTAGAACTTGAAAGAACTTTGATTATTAATTTGAATGTCTAAAATGTTATAAAGGTGGTAGAAACATGTTATCGATAATGAGAAGTCTAAAAAATAAAATTTTTATTGCTGTTGCTGTGTTTCAGGAGACTACAGAGACCTGAGGTTACCACAATCAGTATTCCAAAAAGCAGTTCAGCTTCTAAGACATAACCCTGAATTTACGCTTAGTGCATCGCTTAGACAAGAAGTAGCTAATTCGGGGAGTATTATCTCATTCTCCCACGGTTTTAATAGGTAAGGATGAGGACCGGCGTCAGGGAGGAGAGGACATGCGCGGGTTCAGGCGTCGACTGTCTTCCGCTGGAACCCGTGGATGTGCACCCGCACCCCCAACCATCTCCCCGACTATGCCCTCAACAGACGATTTAACAATCGAATCGATATTCTCTCTTTTTCTTTCCTCTTCTTCTCTTTTCTTCGTCCAGGTATTTGGAACTTCAAAGCAGCGGTCGAAAGGATGAAATCCGACTGCACTACACATCTCAAATGGACGACATCGTTCACGTGGAGGCCTTCCCTTACAGACTGGCTGACAATAGCTGGCATAAGCTCGCAGTCACCGTGAGCGGATCCCAAGTGGAATTACTCGTAGACTGCCATCCGCTGTACAGGCGACTCCTGCAAAGGACTCCAGATACTAACTTCACGCTGCCGCAGCTCACTCTGTGGGTCGGTCAACGCAACAATCGACACTCCTTGTTTAAGGTGAGTGATAAAAACAACGTGGCCGTCAGGCGTTCGCTCATCGGAAAGGAAGAAACTAATCAAAACCGGAAGTGTTACCATAACGATGGGCTACACCCTCCTCAGAAGTTCCGTCCACCCCGGCTCTCGATCTCTCTGCATCATTTAACAGACTAAGACTTTCCCCTAAGGAGTCGAGGGTCTTTCTGGATGATGATACCGGATTGCCTTTCTTATGGAAATCTTTTCAACCGAACGGATTTCCCTCCTTCTTCGTTTCTTCCCTTTCAACTTGATCATTTATCATATTCTTCCGAATTATTAACCTGTTTCGTCCCATTGTTCTCTCTTGAGAACAACAGCTTTTTTCAGTTATCTCAGCTCATTAAAAAGCAATCAGTGCGAATTTGCATTTATAACCCTTTGTATTAGTCTGCCTACAGTATGTGACCGAAAACAACCGGGTATTTTGTCGTACCTTAAAGGTTTGTTGGATTTTACGACCTTTGTCCTTCCTATCTCTCTCTTCTTGCGATTATTCCGCTCCTCTTGTTCCTTCTTTGGTCTTTGTTCTCTCTCTCTCTCATTGTTATTACTCTTTACTTTGTACCTCTCTTTTTCGCTTTTTTTTCTTCACCGTCTAATCTTCTTGCTTTCTCTTTTTATCTACTATTATCTCACTTAATATTCATTCTCTTCCGTAGAGCAAATTCTCTGTCTTTTATGGCAAGTTTAGACTTGTTAGGTAGTTAGCAACGACTGACAGACTCGGGTCATGTAAACCATCTATCAAACTGTCCGTACGCTAAATATCATCCCTTTAGAGTAGATAGTGAATTTCTTTTCAGGCAGTCCTTAAAATAGAACACTGGATCGATGTGGTATACCTAGTGTCTTATGAAGACTCCCAACAGAGAAATTCAAAACCTCCAACAAATTAGTCCGAGTCCAAAGTCCTTTGCCCAAAGTTCAAGGAATTGAAGAAGGAGGAAGGTGGGAGGGCTAGGGGGTGGCTTCTTGGAAACAGAACACAATACAAAAACGGTCAAAATGGTCGAAAAGAAACAGATCAAGATGGATAAGTCTCATTCCAACAGTCAAACGGGGATTTTCCAACCGGACTGACCGATGTCTAGTTCGATAAAGTCCTTTTCTATTTCGGGTGGGTGAAGGGGGCATAGGAGGCGTGAGGAAGCCAGAAGTAGGGAGAGGTAGAAGAATATGGAATTCAAATTAGAGCCGACACGGAAAAAGGTCAAGAACTTGCGGACATAAAAAGTTTCGTTTTTTAATGGCGGTGCTTCGGTTGGCTTGTGTGACGTCGATGCGTATCTCACGAGAGTCACGAACCTTTCCCGCTGCTGTCAGGGAAAGAGGAAAGGGATGGAGAATCGGGGTTAACGATTTCGGGTTTTTGCTTTATGAACGCGCAAAATGGCCGTTAACGTGCCGAAACGTTCGCCTTTAACCAACTCGAACTGGCCGAACGCCACGGTCTAGACATCTTTCCTCAAGACCAAAAGCCGGGTCTAGACGTCTTGCTCTTTGCCTCTGGTTTTATCAGTCTGAACTAGTTTCCACTACATTACTTGTTTGAATTAAAAGACAAGTTTTCGGCATTTACTATATATTCTATATTGCAATAATATAATCTTAGAGGCTTTAAATTGCCAAAATTTTGGTATAAAAACTGTTATACACACATTGTCTAAATTTTCCTAGTCGTCTCCAGATTGCAAATTAAATTACAAAAGTCACACACTGTATCATCGATTTTTTCATTTTTAATATGTTATTTTAGTATAAGAAGGCTTATTATATACTATTGGGTAATTAATTAGAAAGAGATATATTTATATTCAGCTCAATTTAATTATAAATTTTGTGACACTGTCCTACAAACTGAACACTGATACTTAAGGTTATCAGAGGTGACATATATATTAATATAACCATCTATATATTGTCTAAAATATACTGTAGCATTCTGTACATACTGTTTTGTAAAACACCAGTTCAAGTAAACTTATTAGATTGAAGTTGAAAATGATTTTGGCGGTTATGGGATAAAAGTGAGGTTGACTGATTACAGGGTGTTCTACAAGATGTAAGACTGATATCCGGGCCTCATGGGTACCTTAATCAGTGTCCACAGTTGGATGCAGGCTGTCCTACATGTGGTCAGTTCACGACGCTGCAACATACAGTCGAACAACTCAATAAAAGACTGCATCTACTAACTGATATGGTAAGCATTGGCTTCGGTCGCTTTCCATTCATTCGCCTAACTTCCCTGTCTCTCTCTCTCGATTACAGATACAGTACAAAACCGTCTTTTCCCTCCTTTGTGTTCTTCCTTTTTTGGTTTTTTCTTTTTTTTTTTATATTTTTATTTTGAAGTTATTGGCTGCAGAAGGTCGCATCACGAGATTAGAGGAATGCGACTGTCGCAAATCATGTACCGTGAACGGTACAGAACATCAAGATGGTGCTTCTTGGCAGATTGGCTGTGACGTGTGTAGATGTAAGGTAGGGATGGGGGTGAGGATGGATGGGCGGGGGGTTGGGGTTTAGCAAAGGTTCGACTCACTCAAATCCGATTGGAATTTTGTTGCTTACAGATGGGGGAGGTGAGATGTCAACCAGTTCAGTGTCCTAAAACAACGTGCAAGCATCCGGTGATCAAGCCGAGGGAATGCTGTCCCACTTGTTTAAGTAAGTCTCATCTTCTCTCCTCTCGCTTACCTCAACCGCCTCTCATGCTCACCCAAAGGTGTTTACTTACAGAACAATGTTATCACATGAAGACTTTATACGACCACGGTGAAAGGACGAGTCCTAAGGCTTGCTTCGAATGCAAATGCGAAGATGGCTCGATGGAGTGCAAGCAAAAGGATCCGAATGTGATTTGTCCCCCTCTTCCGTGTCCTTCTAGTCAGCAATTCAGCGTTCCTGGCGAATGCTGTAAATTTTGTCCAGGTGAGAGAGTGGAATCCACATGTCGCGAACCTAACACCATACCTGCCTCCTATTCCTTCTCCCACGGTGACTAACACAGACTAACTATTAAAATTACAGGTGTAGACTACTGTGGTAGAGGTCATATGTGTCATGTAAACGCAACCTGCATTAATCTAACAACAACTTACGCTTGTCATTGCAACAACGGCTACCAAGGCGATGGCTACGAGTGTCATGGTAAATGTTCAACCACCGGTTTGTCCTTTCATGGAAACTAAGGGCGAGGGGGTGAAACAAGCTGAGAACTCAAGTTTCGACTACTAATTCGAATCCTTCTAATACGATTCTAACAACTTCCGGCTAACCGGCTTTAACCCTTTTGCACTTGTGAGAATTGAATATCGCAGGTTCCTAATTCGTTTTCGTATATAACATTTATGATTATAATGATTATAGTATAATTATATAATTTAGAATTACATTTCTTCAAACTGATTTAAGATTTTCTTGTCTGAAACTAGTCCTCTGGCACGAATCGGGGGTAGCTTTAGGCGTGAGATATAAATATTGCATAATTCCATACAAAACCCATTTCATACATATTGCACAATTCGGTCAGGAATCTATTTCAGAAAAATGCACACTTTCGTCAAAAGTTCTTTTTATAAATAATAGCCTTGGGTATATATCAATATAATATTAGGCCTCGAGTGCAAAGGGTTGTTATTGTATAAGGGAAAGTCAAAGAGCTTTTGGAAAGCTGTGAGGGAAAAGCTTTCGGCTAGAATTTAACTAAAACCAAATTACTTGCAGATGTAGATGAATGCAAGCTAAAGGGAGGCCTGGAGGGGAACCATTGTCACATGAACACACGTTGTGTCAACACTCCAGGCTCTTACATCTGCGAATGTCTGCCGGGTTATCGGAGGATAGATAAGTTCAACTGTGCCGAACTGGATGAGTGCTCGACAAATCAGCACAAATGCGATCCGCACGCAGACTGTATCAACACACTGGGAAGCTATCACTGTATTTGTCAGAACGGCTATTCCGGAGATGGATACACTTGTACCCGTAAGTCTCTTTCCAACTCGTCGTGTGGGCTTTCTACCCGAAAGATCGAAAATGATGTTTTGCCGTTTCAGCTATCTGTGAGTCGCCATGTTTGAACGGTGGGAAGTGCGTTAGTCCAGGGGTTTGTTCCTGTAGGAGAGGCTACCAGGGAGCCAACTGCGAACAGGATTTAGATGAATGCGCGACGGATTTGCACGGGTGTCATCCAACTTCGACTTGCGTCAATATGCCCGGGTGGTATTACTGTAGGTGTAAGCCAGGATACAGAAGCATACTGCATGAAGGCACACTAGGTACCACTTGCCAAGGTTAGTGAATGTGAGGAAAAGCTCTCAAGCCTTCCGATTCTTGTGAAAGATTCCCGATTATATTTTCCTGCGGTTTTTCAACAGATTTAGACGAATGTCAGGAGGGTACTCACACGTGTCATCCAACCGCGAAGTGTGTTAACACAGAAGGTGGTTTCCAGTGCACTTGTCCTGCAGTAGAAGACACGCAACTTGAGGAAAGTTGTTCTTTAAGTAAGTGCTTGATCCACAAAATGAGGTTCTTCCCAGGAGTAGCAGATCCTATAACTGTATCCTCATGTTACAGGTTGCATGTTCGAGGGTTCGGAGGTTGCCAACAATGCAGTTGTAACACCAGCCGGTCAGCCCTGTCGTAGTTGTAAATGTGTAAATGGCGTCATTACGTGTCGTGATACAAAATGTGATTGCTCAAAACGAGGGGCATCTAGGTATACTAAGAGCACTATTGCCTGAGAGTGGACTCTGTGTTTTGGTCGTCTTCAAATTTCCTTGTTCTCATTCTAGGGATAGATGCTGTCCACAGTGTGATCCAAGAGCGGCTTGCACTCATCAGGAACTTCGCCACGTTGTCTTCACCAGCGGTGAGAGATGGATATATCAATGTCAAACATGTGAATGTTTGGTATGTCTATCGATTCTTTTCTCTGTTCTCTGATAGAATAGTTCAGTGGGTAGTACAAGGTCTGTGGTTATATTTGTTGTTATTGTTTCAGTTTGGAGAAATAGACTGTTGGTCGTTGGAATGTCCTCCAATAACATGTTCCTCTCCGGTTCTCTCTCCGGGAGACTGTTGCCCAAGATGTGAAAACGATCCTTGCGCTCTAGAAATGTTCGATAACTCTTCCGGGTAAGAACCTCACTACAGTTTACTCTTTTCTCCCACTTTTATTTTGTCTTGTCTTTCTATTGCTCTTAGTAAGTTCTCCAAATGCACTGTGTGCGCGATTATACGTCATAAAAATTATAGTTGGTCCGTAATTTTATATTAAAAAATGGCTGCCCTATCAATGTGGATTCCGTCTCGGAAGAAGCACGACCGACCAGCTCCTGACCCTGAAGCTCATTCTCGAGGGGTCCTGGGAGTACGCCCGACCAATCTTTGCGTGTTTCATCGACTTGGAAAAGGCCTACGACCGGGTCCCTCGCGGGAGGCTCTGGGAGGTTTTCCAGACATATGGCATCGGTGGTTCCTCTGAGGCCATCGGGTCATTGTACGGGATGCAGGAGCTGCGTTGGGTACAGCGTCACGTCGGAGCTCGACGTGTCCGTTGACTCGCCAGGGTGCAGCTGTCGCCTCTCCTTTTCTAATATATGGTTGATGCTACAGCAGCAGTGAGAGTTTCAGATATGACCTGAGGTGGGGCATCTGCGATGACTCGTCCTCTGGGATATCAGTTTAGCGATACTGACGGGTTCGACGCCGCTGCGAGCCGGATGAGGATCAAAGTGACGGAGGTTGATCTCGCCCGTTAGACATATGGACCTGGCAGTTCAAGTACCTTGGGCTCTACTGATGGCAGGATGACAGAGACTCGTCGCGGATCTGCTGGCGCAGATGCAACAGTTGCGGTCCGTAGTGAGGAGGGCTCTGAGCAGCCAGGCAAAGCTCAGCATCTTCCGCCCGTCTCACTTATGGTCATGAGTGTGGGTGATGACCGAAAGGATCAGATCCCGCGCCGCGTCGAGGCATCTGAGCCGGCCGCGTGAGTCGAGGCTGGATAGGTCGAACACAGCCATTGCTAGCTTCAGGTCGAGCTTTTCTCCGATCGAGAGATCGATTCTCCGATGGTTTGGGCTGGTTCAGGCTCCCCCAGAACGTCTGGTTCGTCGGGTCCTGTCGGAGTGCCCGGGATGAAAGGGCCACGTGGCCGTCTGCGGCACGGATGGCTCAGGGGTGTAAAGGCCTTGGCTGAATCCCGTCTGATAACCCCGGGTTCTCTGACTTGGACACATTGCTAACTCCCGATTCCCTATTTCAAACCAGACAATCCTAGTGCCATGTTAATAGGACACCAGGAATATTAAATTTAAACTTTAAATAGATAAAATTTTCAGTATATACTCTCTAACCTGCTATGAACTCAGTTATATAAAATCTTTGTTTCGTTAAATTTCCAAAATCTTTGGTAAAACTAATTATTATACAATTCATACATCATTGTGGCGGATCCACGCCACTACATAACAAATATTTGCAAAATATATTAAAACAAAGATTGTATAACTCAGTTTATTGCAGTCTAGGAAGTATATACTGAAAATTTTTCTACCACAGAACGGATAAACTGGATTATCACCAGACTCAAAACTGTACAGTTTAAAAAAATTTCTGCAAACGGCTTCTTATCCACTAGTAGATTATTGATGGATGTCTCCATTAAAAAATTTGGGCGTTAAAGAGCTAATTAAAACATTTCTCCTCATTTAGACTAATAGCCACTCAAGGTCAACCTTGTGCTGTTTCCGGAAGACTCTATCACAGTGGTAGCTCTTGGGGAGATCCCGAGGACAGATGTACGACATGCAGCTGCAAGGTAACACGTCTTGCTATCTTCGTATAATCTTAATTAAATAATTCCATAGTGTGTTTTAAACAATAAAACCAATTAGCCTAATTAGCCTAAATGTTAATTAAAACAAAAATTCCGATTAATGTGTTACGTAACAGTTTTTAATTTCTTTTTTGGTTAACGAGCTTTTAATCTGTAGGACTAGACCACCCCATTCCAAACCCAATCATTGTCGTTAATTATCGCCGCCATTTTGTTTTAATTTCTTTGCAAAAACCGGGAATTAGTGTTTAGGATTTAAATCATTTCATCTCGCGTTACATTTTCCTCCCTTTTTCATTCTGTATGTGTTTTGAATTAGTGTTAGCCCAGAATTTTTGCTGAGTAGTTGTTAGACTTTTGAATTATTTTTATACTGAAAGCTCAGATTTTCATTTTTGTTTTTAGAAAAGGGGTATCGAACCCAAGAAGATGAGCACCGTCACATTATCTCATTGATTTCCCGATTTCTAAATGTTTAGTCACGTGACCTTTTCCAAATATGATTTGTCGTTTATTCTCCAATTCTGGTTAGTGTTAGTGATGTTAAGCTTTTAGCTATAGTGCCGCTAAAGTCAAATTTATGCTTGAACTAGTGAGACAGCTTTCAATTGTCTTTCTGACCAGACGTTTCGTGTTCTTTCATATGTCAAGCCGTTCTCATTGGAAGAAAGTTTGGCCTCGACTTAAGAAATCAGTCCTCTGAGTCAGTGTGCAGTAATTATGAAATGAATACCTCCTGAGAGTGTGCATTATTTATGAAACAAACTTTCTATAAAAGTGTGCAATTCGTAAGCACTCCATGAAAGTGTGTTCTACTTATGAAAAGAATCATCCAGCAAATTGTGCAATATTTATGAAATGATGTCTGAGAATAGAGACCGAACTTCCTAGTAAAGAGGACATCTTTTTAGCTGTGAGTTGAAGGCTGTCTGACCTCCAAAAACAAGATAAACTCAAACCTGTTTTTTTGCGGTACCTATCCACCGTACAAAATAGGTTTTAGTTTAAGCCTAAATTCTTTTATGGTTTCAAGGAATTTGACTCTGCGGCGTTGTTGGTCTAAAGTTAAACATCACTAATACTATAGTAACAGTCGTTAAGATCTCAAAAACAGCACTACAAACACTTTTACTCTCATCTCCAAAATAAAAACAAACAAACAGAGACCATAGTCGACTCTATTCGATCAAAACAAAACTAATTCAAAGGTTTGGAACAGGGAACAACCGGAAACTGGATGGAACACTCACAAGAAAAAAAACCGCAAAATTCAAACTTTAAAAATTGCCAAAAAAATATTTAGAGTTATTACCTCATTTTTGTTATTACCTATTATCATGAATGTATATTGTCTTTGTTGATTGTGTCTTTACCACCCCCTATTACCACCTCATCCCCTAAATTATTATTATAACGAACGAAATGAAACAAACAGTTATGGTTATTTTCGCAGGTGCCGTTATGCGACCTCCTGGTGAGCAATAGGGCGCAGCGGTAATAACCTCACTCATTCACTTTGTAATTTATTTTGTTTAGTTGGTATTTTGGTTACGGTATTTTTATTTATTTATTTTTATTTTATATATTTATTAAGGGGAATTGGAATGTTTCGGTTAGAATGACTTGCTTCAACAAAAACAGAAGAAAAAAAGAATCGAATAATGAGTAGAAGGCTTCCGCAGAATCCACGGTGGCGGGTTAGCACCCTACGAACCTCTAACATCCCAGGTTCCGCTTTGTGCAGAATATTACTCCCTGTGTACCCCTGCTTCCTTAAGGTTTTGTGGCTGTTGTTGTTGTGAGTTTGTTGCCAACCGATTTTGGGGTCCCCCTCGTGACTGGGAAAACCCCGAAATATCTTTTATACCAATTACACATGATCATACAAATATTTTTATGTGCTGTATGCATTAACAGGAACATTCACACCCACAGACTCACTAGAAACAACAGACTGTTACTAACTCATTCTCAAATGACCCCATCTTTGGTGTAGTCAGCCGGAGGGTGCACGTCCTACTCATAATCCCACCAATGAGGACTGCACCTCACGTTGTGAATGACTAACTTGTAAGTGTGACTGATCATCTGTTTCTAATCCTTGACAGACCAGACATTTGGATGCCACTAAAACTTTGTGATAGTATTACTGTAACTAGGCTATTAGTTATAATTTTTGTCGGAAGAGGAAGACTCCTACGACTAACCATCAATCCATACTGATGAATACTACTAAGCTCTTCTCTCAATCCCAGGGTAGGTCCTAAAAACCACTCCTAAATCAAACCTATTGCCTGGAAGACAAAGAACCAGGATAACACCAAAAGCACAACTTCCCGGGTCCTCATCAGGTTCTCTGGGAAGGACCAAAGACAATCGTAATAGACTGACAGCCTCTTTCCAATAATTTCAAACGAAAGGAAGTTGTAGTGCTATTCCGTTTAGGTTTTGATCTGATTTTTAGTCTGAAGTTGTCATCAGCTGTTAATAGTTCGGTTTAATAGATTCAGTGATTAATACTGTTGAACATGGTTACCATCGACGAAGAGAAATCACGTACATAAGAGAACGGCTAGCAAAATATTAAGTTGCAGTAATGGTTGGCACCTCTGACCCTAAAGATGAAACCATTAAAATGTAAACCAACGTGAACCTAATCTCCATCATCTCCATTTTCATATATCGAACCATTTTCGAGGGAGAGTGTGGTGGGTTAAGTGCCAGACTAAGAAGTTATAGTCGCGAGTTCAAATCCTCTTCCCGTAAATTTTCATAACCAAAAAGGCTGATAACTAAAACTCAACTATAACAGCTATATTGAACCATTTCCGGAAGTCATGTTAAAGGCTAACTTTAGTGAGCTTTCTTCATCGTACAGAACCTTAAAACCCAAACCAAACCCATAACCTCTAGCCTCCAAAACCATTACCACCACCACGACAGGGTACAAATTTGAAGCGAGTGATTCGCGGGGACATTTTTTTATAATATATATATTAAAAGAAAATTTATTATTTGTTTATTTTCTTTATTTTTATTTTATTTTTCTTTTGTGTGTTTTAGAAAGACTGTGTCTTGGTATAAGCGACGCACTTACACAACAAAATTTGCACAAGTTTATGATCACTGTGTATTAATTAGGGTAATTCTTAAACTAAAAAAGTCAAAATCAGATTTATATAATTATAATAAACCACGTGTGCCGTGTTTTATGTAATTTATAAATACAAACAAAAGAATCGAAACCCCTCCTACTCCTCCTCCTCTAAACCTTAAACTCTCCCCAGACTATCCTTTTGTCCTCGTCCTTGCCCCCAACGCCTCTCTTGGGTGAGTATACACCTTGGGTGCATGAACCATTTTTATACTAATCTAAGGCTTGGGCATGATTTTAATACTAATTTTTATTTTTATTTTTGGTTTTTGGGGTGTTTTGTTTAGTTTTTTGATTTCACTATTTTGTTTTTGGTTTTTGTTTTTGGCATGGGAGTTTTTAAGCACTGCGTGGTATTTTGTTGCCGCTGCCTTTTTAAAAGAAATTAATAATTAGATTAGAATTACTAATTAACATAATCGGATTTTGATTAAAGCATGTATTAAAACCTTTTTCGAGAGGCTCCTTTTGTTCTTGGGTGGAGAAAGGGTTAGTACAATCGGGGACTTTTGAATTTGTTATCTAAGTGATTAGAGGTTATCAATGATCGCAATTTCTGGCCTGATTTCACATCGCGATTATGAGTTGATGATCCTTCAGCTCACATTTGATGAAATTTCGTTGATTTAGAAAGTTCCCGCCGTTATTAACCCATTTCGGGCCAATAATTTGATTTTGGGCGTGATTCTGATGTCCTATACCAACATCTGAAAGCTATTAACAAAGCATCCCAGAGTGAAGTGGATGAATCTCCCAGGTCACCAACTCCGAAAACCATCGACCAGACATCTTGACCAAGTTCAGGTTCAGGGTGTGGGGTGGGGACCAGATGGTTTCTCAAGGGGAAACCTTCATGAAGCTGAAACTCATAAGCTGGGAAGACATTAAGTCAAACCCAACTGTGAAACGGGGGAAAAGCTCAAAATAAATGGACAAAGAGACCAGATGGGACGCTCCTATAAATAGACCCCGGCGGCTGGATGTTTAGATGGGAGCAGTCGGGGCCAAGAATAATGTAGTGTACAGAGTGAGGCAGGTAAAAGGTTGTTAATAGTAGAGGCTACCATTCAATCATTCGACGGCATCATATCCTTCAGGGAATCCTTCCTCGGCTACAGTATAAACTATGCTGTTGGCGGTTCTAAGATAGTCTAAGACAAATTTTAGCACTCGTTCTAAGTTACGCCGCATAATTTAATGCTCAGGGAAATCAGAATCTTGGGAAGACAACACCCGAAAGTGGGCTTATAACCAAAATTGGTTCGTGGATCTTGAGAGAGCTATAGAACATAGATCACATGAACACAGGTCGTGGCTACATGTCTTTTGGGGTTGTGAACGTTGCAGAAACTAAATTGCAACTGTACAGATCACGTAATAGATGAACTAAAGTTAAAACCTTAGGAAAGTAGATGAAGAGCCTCTCGAAAAGCCTGTTTTGATCATCATACCTGATCCCCCCCGCTCCTCAGTCCAAAAACAGTTTTTGTACTAATCCGGTGATTTAATTTCCTGGCAGGACGGACGTTTGTGCTGCAGTTTTGATGTGCGGTGCGGTGTTTCTGGCGGCAACAAGACTAACATTATCAAAAGCAGGAGTGCCAACCACAACAGTAACAACAACCACAACATCAGTCACTCAAACGATTTGCTCTTACCAAAACTGGAACATGATCAAAGGCCAAATAAAAACGTTAGCTCGGAAATTAGCTCAAACCGTTCGGGAAGTTCACCTCAGTTCTCCGATTCTGGTCGCTCTCGTCCAGTTGGTCAAAACGACAGCGTTCTTCCCTTTCTGCCGACGAATCAAACTTCCGCCGGAAAATTCATCATCATCAACGAAACTTCGTCTAGTGATAATAGTAGTTTTAATAATAACGGACTTTTTAAAAATTTATCCGTCGATAATCTATCAAACGGTACTAGAAACGTGGAAATGGTTGATCATGGTGCTGACGATAAAAAGAAGTCAGGCGGGAGTAGCGGAACCGACGGCAAGGACAACAGCAGTAGCAGCAGCAAACAGAACGAGAAGAGGAAAACCGTTCAGACTCAACACTAAACGAACTTAACGAAAGGCAACAACGAATAACGTTACTCGCATAACTGTTACGTGTATTTAGGTGTCAGGAGGATGAGAAAGATGCGTTTGTCTTTGCTTACACCCAACCTGACCGGAGCTTTTTTCATTTCTGTGCCTATTCCCTACTAAACCGAAAACCTCTGACGTGCAAAATTTGGATTTTTGAGGGAGGAGGCCGATGCGATTAAGCCCAAAAGTCATTCTGCTGTTGGTAGCTTACAACTTGTAACAACTAGGCTGTTAGACCACGAGATGTTTATCCTACCAATGAGCTACCCTCACAAGAATGTTTTGGGCTGTTCTCATGACAGACGTGTGTGATGGGAGGACAGGAGAGCACAGAAAACTCTCTCAAAGCCAAAAAGTTTGTTAGCTAGATGATGTCTTTCTAATAGTTACACAGCTAAAGGAGGAAAGACAACACTCCGATGATGAGGAAAGGTAATTAGTATAATATACAGAACAGGTAAATGAAATCAAAATTAATGATATAAAAGCAATAATATAAGCGGTTCATAGAGAGATATTATTAAGTTAAAATAATTAAAAATAAATTGAATTATTGGAAATCATGTCTTGTCTATTCTCCTTCTTCTTGTCTCGACTCTTCTATCCTAATCGGACGTGAGAGGAAGGTAAACCTGTGAAACAGTACACGGGAGAAGGGGGGGGGTTACTTAACCGCAGCGGCTTCGAAGAAAAGTTTGTTTCTAACCTCTTCTACAAAAAGGTCTAAAAGACTGTCTAGTGGATTCCTCCACCAGTTGGTAGTACGAATCGAACCTTTCTTGCAGCCTTGTCAGAATCTTGGAGTACCGCCGTTGAGCATGATCCTTCGTTATGTGTCCCTGACTTCTTGCATATCCTGTTCTTGGTTTTCTCGTTTGGTCGAAGGTTTTAAGTTGGAGAGTTGCTATTTCGTCTTCGTTAGTGTCGCTTACCCCATTTCTTAGGCTGTTTTCTTTTAGACTGAGGGTTCTAGAAAGAGGGTTCTGAACTCACTAGTGTCTTTCACAAACGTCTGAAGCATCTATGTCTAGTGAACGTATGAAAAGAAACCCTACCGTCCTTCTTCATGTCAAAAGACCTATCAATACTAACTTGGCTCTGGACTATGAAGTCCCATTTCATTTACTAAACAAGCCAAGAGACTGTAAAGTTGACAAAAAGTTTAGTCAAAGGCTTGGCTAAGTTTTAGTAATCCAACCAAAATCTCAGACGCCTTAACAGCCAAGAAGATAGTTGTTCCACCCAGCAGTGGGATAGAGTTAACTGAACAACTTTTCCAGTGTCAATTCGATCCATAGAGTAAAATGATTTAGACCAAGGATGCCCAACCCATAACACATGGCCCACCACTATTCATCACATAAAATTATTACTATATTATCTGTGATACATATAATAATAATACTAAACACAGTACTAGCTCATTATGTTTCAATTTTCCACTCAAAAAGAATGTCTATAGTTGATATAAACCTAATTAATAACTTTAGACACAGGCCGCGCACTTCCTAAGTGGGCCACACAATCATTAGGTTTGGCCACCCCCCTAATCTATACTGTTGTCTATTAGTAAACTGTGATTAAGATTTATCCATTTACAAATTTTTAGTAGGAAGTAGTAGTTTAAGTGCCAGAATAAGAAGTTGTAGTCGCTTGTTCAAATCCTCCTCCCGTGTCCTGTTGTACTCCCAAAAGAGTGAAAAACAGGATTGAAGCTCAACTATAACTATAACTATATTTAAAACTTTCAAAAATCTTTTACCACACTACAACAAGAAATTAATGAGGGGCGTTGAGCTTTGTTTCAATATCAACCGATTAGCCCAAACCAATTAGGACTTTGCAGATCAAAACGCCTGCTTAGAGAAGTTATGGTGGTGAGTTCAAGCCCTCGTCCACGTCTAGTTATATTCAAGACTCACACTACTGAACATATTTCAAAAGTATTGCACACCTGTCAGGATATTTCATTTCAAAAGTAATGCACGTTTATATAAACAACTCAAAATAAACCAGAAACTCGTCTTTTGAAGTCTACCACCTACTATTTATACCTGTAGCTGACTGGCCGAAACGCCTGAAAAGCTCAAAGCTCAAATATTTGAGAGTTCGAGCCTCCTCCCACATCCAGTTATACCCAAATGGATCAAAGCTCAAAGCTCAAAACCTTAATCAAAACATCCCTTCCTACGTTCTCAAAAGCCAGAAGAAAAATTTTCTCTCAGTCAACTCCCAGCTGAAGTCTAGAAAAAATTCAAAAAGCTTTCGTAACCACGGAAAGACAGACGCAAGCTTTCGATATCAAACAAAGGAATTCTAAGAAGAGATAACAAATCAGAAACAAAAAACCAAATTTTTTGTTGTTGTATATATTATAAATACAGTAATTATTTAACGCCAATTGATTAACTTAATATTGCGAGTAGTAATGTTGTAGTTCCTTTATACAGTCAAACAAGAAAAAAAATTAAATTAAATTAATTATTAGGGAAAATTAATTAAAATTTCGATATAAACAAACGAATAAATAAATAAATTAACACAAAACAATTTTTTCTAGTTCATTTGAAAAATAAAGAATTCTATGCTCAATAAATAAATATGATTATTACGGTGTTTCTTTTATCCTTTCCTTAATTCGTCACTTCCAGTTTATTTTTCAGTGTTCCCATCTCACTGACCATTAAAAAAAATAGTATTTAGAGATAATTCCCGGCGATTATTCATATTCACCAACTAAACTTGGTAAATGTGATTAATTATTGAATATCTATCACATTTACCGGTTAGTTTGTAAAATATCCAACTCGTAATGGGGAATCTACTTAAAGTTTGTTCAGAAGCTTGGTTTCTGTCTCTTCTGATCAAAAACAAGCTACCTAAACAGCTGTGTTTTCCAGTATGAGTGAATGAACCTCTCAGCAAGAAGCGGCAAATACAAGAGAAGTAACTGAAGCCCCCCCAAAAGGAAAAGTCAAAAATTCGTGTTTCTTGAGGCTTTGAACGGCAATTCACACTGACAGCGACTCATTAGTGAGACTGACAGGGTCTCAACTTCTATCACTTCCCAATATAATAATAATAATATACGTACCAGAAACTAATATCGTATATACTATGTTATACCTAGTAAAACTGAAGAGCTAGATGAATGCATATAATTCTTGGGGATTATTCTTAGCCACCAACTAAACTGGGACAAATTATTGACTCTTTATCACATTTACCGGCTAGTTTATAAAATATCCAACTTGTAATGAGGAATTTACTCAAAGTTAGTTCAAAAGCTTGGTTTCTGTCACTTTTCGAACAAAAGGAAAGTAAGCCAATCAGTTGTACTTGCCAGATGAGTGAAAGAACCTCCCAATAAGAAGTAGGGAGCACAGGAGATGAAGAAGTGACAAAAGCCAAGCATCGGAACAAACTTTGATTAATTTATACTCTTTAAACTCTCCATTACGAGTTGGATGTTTTATAAACCAGCCGGTAAATGTGATAAAGAGTCAATAATTTGTCCCAGTTTAGTTGGTGGCTAAGAATAATCGCCAGGAATTATACATATTCGCCTGATTTATCACTTTTATTGTAGAATACATATTTGGACTAACGAACAGAACCGACATTATTATCTGATTCACCTAAAATTAGAACTCTCACTCTAGAAATTTGAGAACCAACTGAAAAATCGTAGTTTCAAAAAAAAGAGTCAGGGTAGTAACGTTGGGACATGCCCCTTAGTCCTAAAAACTGTTGAGGGAAGAAGGCCAAACTAACTCCCAAGAAAACTACAAAAAAATGTATTTTTGGAAATTTTTCGTTCAACCCGAAACCAGCAAAACCGGAAATCAATAAACGAAACTCTCCAGGCACGCATTCTTAAAACATAGTGAAAATGGGCCACAACATAGTACGTGTCATGAAATATACGTCCAATAGGAATCGACTAAAATCACTGCAGTAAAGCCACCATCAGCGAAAAGAAAAATAAAACCGACTCTTCAAAGCTTTAGAGGAGGTATAAACTTCGTACAAAATCCAACAGCGAGAGAATGATAAAATTCCTGTCGCAAAGATTCCGAGGGCACGGAAAACGACAGGAAAAACTTGAGGAGGTAAAGTCGGTCCAAATCTAAGAGTAAACCGAATTTCCCTTTTGGAGTAAGTACTGGCAAGGTTTGACGAGAGCTTTTCTGCGGAAAACTGTTTCAGGGACAGGAAAACAGTATTGACCTAGTCCCAAATAGCGCGAAAGATTCATATCGTGACAATGAATGATTGATAAGAGAAAAGAATACATCAACGGGCTTAAAGGTGAATTTTAAAAGAATTAGTCGGTCATAAATAAATACGCAGTGTTGCTGAGAAGAGTGAGAGAGAGAGAGAGAGACAGACAGACAGAGCTTTCAAAGACAGTGAAGATTTTCTACGTTCAGTGTCAAACGGTTCAGTGTTAAAGTGAAATGTCAGTGAGAGAGTGAAAAGTCACAATTATGCAAAACGGTTGGTACCAATTTCATTTTCCATTTGGATTTGGTCAGGGGTTCCCAAACTTTTTTCAACTTGGGCGAACGCCGCGCTTTTTTCTTCATTTAGAGCTGGTCGTTAGTTTTAGTATAGTTTTATAAATTTATAAATTCTTACGGCTTTTATTTGTGCGAGGTAAATAATTTTGAATAGTGGAAGATGCCTAAGAGCTGGGGACACCGAAGAAACTTTACTTTTAACTGTGTTAAGCCATAAGCATGCCTTCCGAACCACTAAGAAACTGACCCGGGCTGCTGTCACCAATCCCATCGCTTTCGACGAATTTGATATTCACTATGCTCATCGCACCGTTTCCCCATTTCTGTTGCCTCCTGCAACAACACCTTCCAGTTCTTCTTCCCAACTTCTCGATCTCTTTCCTCCTGTTCTTCTATTTATCACATTTACCGGCTAGTGCATAAAATCTCCAACTCGTACTGGGGAAATTAGTAAAACTTTGTGTGTCGCAAGCATTTGTCTGTCTAAAACTCTGATTAAATCAGCCATTACGGGTGAAATGGGTTAAATATTCAATAAACTAGCCGGTAAAAGTGATAAATACTCAGTAATTTACCATATTTAGTTGTTTATTATGAATAATCGGTCGATTTGTCACTTTAACCGTCACACATAAATTAGGTGCAATGCACACAACCGGTCCAACTGATAGTAAAGCATTATATATATTATTATAATATTATTTTATAAATTTCGATTTGGATTAAACAAGTTCTGAAAAACACAAAAATAATTTTCATAAAACGATTTAATCTGATGACATCAATTGCGCAACTTCCGACGGCAAAAATGAAAACCTCACCGTGACTATCGTAAACCACACTCAGGTACGGTAACCTTCAAAGGTACACAGTGTCAAAAGCTCATTAAAATAGTTTTATTTATTTATTTATAAGTAAAGCTAAGCCTCGTTTCCAACTAGATACAGACCTATGATTAGGTTAAAGTGAGCCTCGGCAAAGTTTCCTCTCCTTCCGCTCCCCGTAACAGGTTTAGCAAACACACACACTCGCGTACCTTAATTACTTGGTTGGCCATATTCCAAAGCCTCGGACGCCATTTTCCTCGTTTTTATTTAATCGCAGTAAGTAACATGATCATTTCTTACAAATTTCATACAAAACGCCGTGCCAAAGAGGAAGTGAACTACTTCTTCCGGTTATTTTTATAAATTCGCAACAGGAATTTGTCAAATTTCCCGTTGGAAAATCTACCAGGTCCGATTTGAGATAGTATCTTGGTTCTTTCTAAAAATTGTTTTTATAATAAAAATATAATTATTGATAAGATATACTTCGAATGTTGATTGTGTTTGTTCCGTGAGGTTAGGTTTAGTGCGGTGATGGCTAACCTAAGACCAGCTGATGAGACAGTGTCCCAAAGAGCACTGTCCTGATTTAGAAACCGATTTTATTTGGGACAGATTCGCACAAAACGAGATCTAATTTAATTATAAGTAACCTACTAATGGTTTTGTTAGTGTTAAGCTTTCTGTCTTCATTCTTGTTGCTTATTTGTGGGTGTTGTATCGCGGAGAGCGGTTTACACAGTGCGGTTTCCCGAAAAGTAATTCGAATAAATACAGTAGTAACATATTACTACCAATTACGATTGTGTGATGTTCATCACTCAAGATTCTTGACTAACTTGACCTTGACTGAGACTCCCTGTTCTCCCTTGGGCAGATCAAGGAAGGTGACCCCTAAAGGACCAACCACGAGGAGTACGAGCTCTTTGAGGAGAAGGATATCGTCACCTCCACCAAGCTCAGGAGGTTGGAATGGGTAGACCAAGTCATAAGAGCCAATGACAGGTTGATCCTCAAAATCTTTAAAGGAAAGCCCGAGGGAAGCAGACTGGCGGCCCTAACCTAAGGTGGGAAGACGGAGTCCAGGAAGACGTCCGACTGCTGAAGACGACGATGCTTCGAATCCAAAACTGGAGGAGATGCGCGTTGGATAAGGCGTAACGGAGAACACTCTTGCAGAAGGCCAAGGCCCACACAGGGCTGTGGAGCTAATGATTATGATAATAATAATAACATAAACGGTAGCAGCGAAAAACTAAAATTCAAGGATGAATCTATTTAGTTACTTCAGAGACAAAATGGACAGGACGTCTTATTGAATGCTTCCCTCGCTCTCCCCCAAAGAGTGGGCAGATTGAATTAAATTTCATTAATTTCCAGTGCATCTTGGGGTTTGATGTTTCCAAAAAATAATAGACGACTAATCGATTTAGTTAAAATCAGATACAGAATTAGAAAAGGTTGACAATAGTTTTTTAACACTACAAACCCCACGCTACACTACTTTCATGTATTTTTTTTTACAGTAGCACTACAATTATTACATTCTATTTAATATTATGTCTTTTTATTCATAATTTTTATAAATGTAGATTTATTCATTGAAGAAATTCATCGAAGTAATTTGATACTAATTTGGTAGAGCTATTACAACCACTTTCCTCTTCTTCTTCTGTCCCTTCCCTCTGCACTGTTTTCTTTTCTTCCTCTCCATTCCATCCTATCCCTTCCTATCATTATCTTTATGCCTC
>JADMLL010000006.1:2500895-2531948 GCA_016920875.1 Columbicola columbae
GTCCTCCCTATCTCAATTCCTTTTAATCTAATATACAGCAGATTTTTGTCTAATCTTAACCACTGTTCTTGTGTGTTCTGCATTTTTCAATGTTCTTTTCTTCTCATCCCGTTAAAGATGTCATTAATCCCCTCGAATTCTTTCAAAGTAGCTAAAACAAATATTTTTCGAATGAATTTGTTGATTGGATGAGTTTCTCGACTGTTCTCTCATAAATCGAGGCGAGTGTCCGCATTATAAGCTGATAGTAATATTCAACAAGCTTCCTGTTAGAATCCTCCTCAACGGAAGAAAAAGGTATACAACCATATCCGTTGGGTCACATTACAGGATGACGATAGGATTACTTAGAGGAAAAGGTTAAACGTGTTTAGAGTGTATATAATGACAATGCGATGACCTTGGCGTTCTTAATATGCCGTCGATGATGACCTTTAATTCGTAAAAGGTAGTTGGCTCGAGCTTTTGTGCTTGTTCTTTTAGCTCGACGCCCGTGAAGCCATTTTCTTTTATTAAGTGAATGATGTCATTTTTAGTCTTCTTGTTTTGATTCCTAAACGTAATTAGTCCCAAAAATAAGACGACCTTGACAACACCAAGTCCAAATGATTGATAACTAATGCTTGTACGGTGTCTGGTGTGACTAATTCGAGTCTTTCTTTTTTTACAATTTTTTTCTCTCTTTCTTTCATCTTTCTCGAACGGACTGTCTGACAAGCCCTCCCTTCCACTTCACGGACGCTAAAAATGACTTTCTTCTTTGTTTCAGAATTGGTTTGAACGGATTTGATAACCCGATGAGAGATAAAGACACGCTTAACTGCAAGAGATTAATAGACCACGGAGTGAAAATCAAAATGGACGACCAGGGCAACATTCTCATCAAAAGAGTGTCAAACAAATGTAAAATATTCATCAGAGCACGAGCCCCAGCGGCACAGAAGAGACTTCCATTGGTTCCGACATTCTCAAGTCGCCCCATAACTTAGAACCGGATAAACCTTATAAAGTAAGTTTCGCCGTTGTTGGATGATGGATACTGTTGGCGGTTAGGTAGATTAAGTTGGGTGGGAGAAGCTGAGGTGAAGTATATGAAAACGGTAGTCAGGCGCGACTGTAAGAAAGAAGCTTCGAAAACCAGAAAGAATATGACGAACGTGCTAAACAAGAACACCCCGTTCTATTAATAAATGTTCAAATAACACCATCACAGCAAAGTTAAGTATAGGAAGCTTTACCCTAAGCTCCCGAAAGACTTAAACTAAGAGAGAGAGACAAAAATCAATGGAACCGAGATAATCTAATCCACAACAGCGGTGATTCTTTGCTATAGGAAAACTTGAAAAGCTTTGTTTCAACTTTTCTCCAAACTTCCCCTCTCTCTCTCTCGCCTCATCAAACTCTAGAAAACTCGTTTATAATGTATCACATAATATTTACACAGAAAGCAGTTTGGAAAACTTTTGCGGTTGATTTCGAACCCGAAACTCGAACCCCCCCGCACTGCCGCGCACCACCATTTTTCCATTTCCTCTTTCCATCATTTTCGTTATTGTGTCCTTTACTAATGGTCGTTTTCGGAATTTTTGTGGTTTGTACAGATCATTTGGTGAATCCCTGTAGGCATTCATTTACCTATCCCTCAAAACCAAAGTCACTTCGACTCGTCCTCGGCTTTTTCTTCCATTTTGTTCATTACTCAATTCACCAAGCAAAACTTTCATCTCATAACTCTTTGCTCTATTAATTATTTTATTTATTTAATCCTTGGACTTATAATTAGTTTATAAACTTAAAAAAACAATTAAGTCGATTAGTATACTCTTGTATAAAACGCAATTACGCAATTATAATTCGATTCGATTAGAGATTAGGTTGATTTAGTGACAGAAACGAAGCCAAATGGAGGAGGAGAACAAAGAAAAGATTTAGTGTGAACGCTCGAATCGGGGCTCAAGGTGGCGGGTTATCTTAGACAAGTTAGGCCCTCGTTATCTGTAGACAGTGCGTCTGAAAGAACAGACAACCTTAATCTTGAATGGTAACAGCTCAAAGACGGTCGAGGATCTAGGGTGTCTGAAGACCGTTAGCAAGTGCGAGCGGAAGGAAAACGAAAAGAATCTGGTCACTGAGTTAAGCGCCATTTTTTTTTAAATTTCGGGGCGGATTGACTGACGTTTTCGAACGGGAAATCGATTGCTAGTCACCCTGACGTGGTCGTTTTTTTTCATGAAGTGAACTTGTTTACGAAAATAAAAAATGACGATGACAGGTATCAGAAACGTCCGTGGAGCTTTTTTGTGTACCTGTTTTAGAACCGGAGAAAGTAGCTGTTTTCATAACCGGTCACAAGGCTTTTGCCAGTCACTCTAACCAACAACAATACCATTTCGACAATGAGTAGTCGAATTACCGACAATTTGATTTTAGTTTATTTTCAAGCGGTGATAGGCGAAAACAATGGAAAGTAAGAAAAGAATGGAAGAAAAAAGTCAGTCAGTCAGGTGATTTCGAAACGGTCGAGATCCTCGCACCTAAACAACAACAAGAACAACAAAATCACCTTTATAAATAACCAGAACTAAACATCGATATCTCGAAACTAATTGTCTTCGAGATAACTCGAATCGGAAAACTATCATCCGTCCCAATGATACCGTTTAGGTGTCATGACCGTTAATGATGATGTTTGTGTTCAAGGGAGCAAGCACTGTTTGTGTCTAGGGAAAAGGTCAAGAGGGAGGGGGGCAAAAGGAGAAGGGACCCACAGCATTGTTCTTGAGACTGTGATTGTGATACTGAATATTTATCACATTTACCGGTTAGTTTATGAAACCTCCAACTCGTAAAGGGAAATTCGAAAAAAGTTGGTCGAGGACAGCTGCTTAGCTTGCTTGGCTTTGCAAGCTACAGATGACAGCATCATTGAAGTGGTTTCTGTATTGGCGATGGGTGATTGAAAATGTTGCAACCTGATCTCCCGGTTTGTCCTCTTAATCATCATCATCACCATTATTACCTAATAAATCGATAACAATAACGGTCTTCCTCCCAATTGCATCATTTTTTATTCGTACCTATCTACCTACTTCTTTCCGTCTCATTTTGTTCTTCCATTGTTTTCCATTTACTTTGTCCTTTTCTGGTAATTACGTTCCTTCATTCAGATGTCTACTTGTGAAAACGTCACCACTGAGAACGGGACACGAACTGGGGCTCTCTTTTCCTGGTTTCTTACTCACCTACGTTTCTCTTTGTGTCATCTCTTTCAGTTTCCTTTCATCTTCTTCCACTTCACTCTCCTTTTATGTCCTGTTAACTGTTTATAGGTGAACTGTCTCTGTTAATGGCATTCTCGTTCCAACTGTCTTCTTTTGTTCCCGTTTCCCTTCATTACGACTCCCAAGGGTTTACTCGCAAAATCCAGTTTTGTCGTTGATTGCTTTTCAAATCCTCTTTTCGAAAAGTCTTTGAGCCTATTAGGCGCTCTCTGTGTTTCCTTCCTTCATCACCCTCCCATCTCTGTTCAAAAAATAAATATCAAAAGTAATTCAATTAATTTTCTTGTTTTTATAAAAAATGATTCCTCTTAATGACGGATGGAAGGAGGCGGACGGACGGACGGATGGATGACGCAAAAAACAGATATTTTTTGAAAACAGTCTACTAATCATCGGTTAATCTCAAAACAAACAAATTAATAACCATAAGAAAGAAAAGAAGGTCACGGGAGAGGATGAAGAGATAAAGAAGACACCAACAAGCACTGTCGGCTGCACTGCCCCCAAAAACACAAAACCCAAACTCCAAATTCTTCCAATTTTTAAAAAATTAATTTTAAAATTAAATTGAAATTTTGATTAATGGATTCAATTAACGAGGAAGATGGATTCAGGCCTGGGTGAAAGAGGGAAGAGGAAGAAGGTCACTCTTCTCCTCCCTTCTGAACCTCCTCTTCCTCCGCTCTTTCTCTATGTCTCATACCCAAACCAGAAACCAGGTGGTCGATTTGAGTAATAATTTATGTTTCTCAATCTCTCCATGGTAGTGAATCAACTTTAAGTAATTAATAAAAGAAAATCAATTATTTTGAGACGTGGTTGAAGGGTGGGGGCTGTTTGGGGGAGGAAACGGGGAAGCAAAAAAAGAGAAGGGTAGGAAGAGAGTGAGAGGCCTGCGGTCGGACGAAAGTCAAATTAGTCGGGGTTATTGGGAGACAGGGCGCAAAGTGAAAAATATCGGATTTCGATGGAGGAGGATAGTAAACGCGGTTTCTGAAAGTGAAATTTTTCGAATTCGACGTAATTCCGTTTGACAAGCGAGTTTCATGAGGTTTCATGGTAATAAAATTCGTCAAATTCCTATAAGTGTGCATTATTTGTGAAATGAGAAGGATACGGTGAGCTCGAAAAACTGAAGCCCGTCGAAAGAAAGATTCAGTGAGAGACTATTGAAGGGTTTGGAAAAAGGAGAAAGAAGTGTTGAACCTAACTTTACTTACTTTTCATGGACCCACTTATCCGTTAGGGTCGCGGGGTGAGGGAAGCAATCAAGGACTTCCAACTGGAACGATCTTCCACTATTGAAGTCAGAGAACCCGGGGTTATCAGGCGGGATTTGGCCAAGGCCTTTACCCCCCTGAGCCACCCCTGCCGCGGACGGCCACGGGGTCCCTTTCCTCCCGGGCACTCCGACAGGACCCGACGAACCAGACGTTCTGGGGGGAGCCTCTGAACGTGCCCAAACCATCGGAGGATGGATCTCTCGATCCGGAGAAGAAGCGGCTCGACCTGAAGCCCCTCGCGAATGGCTGTGTTACGACACCTATCCAGCCTCGACACACCAGCCACCGCTCGGTGTTGAACCTAACATGATTCAAATGGGAGCTCATGAGGGTTGAAGGGAAACAAACCTGAACCTCTTCAGTTTTCTTTCACGATTATCAAGCCGAATTCCTCGCTACCAAGCAAAAAATCATCTGAAAGCATTACGAAACCTTTTCCCCATGATCTTGTAAGTTACCAGACTCCTCCCATCCTTGGCCCCTCAACTTCTAATTTACCAAAAAAATCCACACCCAACGGACATTTGGCAAAACAAACAATTTATTTATTAAAATAATTTCACGTCCGCCATTTTTACATTCATTTTCGTATATACAGGTTTCCATTGACTCCTCCAAGTCCATTATATTATTTATTGGAATTTTATTTATTTATTAATTAGGCGGCTACTTTATTTGGTGTTCTCTTGTGAAGCACTCTTGGTAGAATTAGATTCAAAATGGAGTCCGGGTAAATTTGACCGACTTTGTTGTCTTGTCGAACTCGTTTTTCCCTTTTACAAAGCCCCCTACTAGAAAGGAGTTTTGTCGTTTTCTCTTTGTCTTCTCTGTAATTAACTGACAATTTTTTTCTCTTTCCAGTTGTTCGACATGACGAAATTCCAACAAAACGTTACCAGAGAACTTCAGAGAGCTTATCCAGACAGAAGGCGGCTCGAATGTCAGTGTCTAAGCACCATAGTCTTCGTCAAAAGCGAAAAGGATATTCTCAATTGTCCGGTTTGGGTCATGATTATAAACGTAGTCGCATTAGATATGTTGAAATCGAAGTTACCACCCGGTGAGTAGTTGGTAGTTGGCACCCCTATTTTGATTCCGTCCTAGTATCAACGTCGGTATTGGTTCCGGCACACCCTACAGTTATACTAATGCGCGGGTATTTCCCTGGATACGTCTCTCTTCGTTCTCTCGACAAGGCTGCCGTTATGTCTCCAAGGTTTCACGCCTTTGAATGACTTGATGGAGATTCTCAGAGACCAAAGTCATATTAGATGCGACATTTTAAATTTCTAACCCTTTGCACTCGAAATCTGCCCAAAGTATGCAATATATAGGGGCTTATATAAATATTAATAATTTATCAACACAGATATATAATAAAATAAAATAACATTTGTTTGACATTGTTTTTGTTGTCATTTTGATAAGCCCGAGAAGAGCAATATCATACAAATATTACATTATTATATATATTTCTGTTGTTTACAATATCATCAAATAAATTCCTTACAAGAGTGTGCAGTATTTATGAAAATCAAATACAGTAGTTCTTCTGCTGCGACTTTCAAGTTCGAACTAATCCCAAAAATGCAACCACGGTTCGCGGCTGTAGGCCAATTTCAGTTAAGAAAACCTTATCTCGGTTTAAAGAAATATATAATTACTGTGGTCATTATAATAAAAGAAATAAGGAACTTTCTTTATATAAAATAAAATCAAGAAAAAATGGAAACCATAGTAAACTGAATTCGCGTATCAGACCAAGTGATGAGTGAGAATCACCTCCCGAGTGCTCAGGATTAATTACAACAATGAAGTAATTAAAAGGCGGTGGACTCGATTCTGACCACCCGCGAGAATGGGAATCAACTTTCTCCAGCACCACTCGGCCATCTGGTGCTGATGCCATTTCCCGTTTTGTTACCCCGTTCCTCCGACAATTACAGTTTAAATTGGAAAGTGCCAGCACCCGTGTAGGTTGTCAGGTTTCGAAGTCAGTTGGATGACCCGATAAATCTTCCTCCCACAGAGACACGAAGAAACCGGTAGTTAGTTGAGAAAATCTGCCCAAACTTTTCGGCTTAAAAGATGATTTTTCAATCGAAAGGTGGGCCAGGAGACGCGTGGGATGGTGGGAACTACGCGGAAGATGGTAGAACCTGGTTCTTAGAAGTCATTCTGGAGCTCGTTATAGGTGGGACGTCTCTGACAGGAATGAAAGTCTTTTTTGTCTGTTTTGGAGGAACTCCCCTTTCCTCTCATCCACTTGGAGGAAGGTGCGTCACACAAAACGGTGACGAATGTGTTGCCGTCATTGTTTCCGCCGTCGCCGCCGCGATGAGGTGCCTCAAACAATAGGTTTCATCAGGTTCAAGGATGAGATCTATTAAGTATTCCGAGGCGGAACTTCACATATCTGATGCTTTGGTGGAAGCTCGAGTGGAAGTATCGTAATGACACCTTCACTGAGGAGCCCGATATTTCGCCTTGTACGGGAAGAACTCAGAGAAAAACAATTCCGCTCAATGTCCTTTCACTTATCTACGTCCTCGGCAACATTCCATTCTAAAATGTTTAGGTTTAAGGTTTTCGTGTGAAGACTTTCGAGAACAAACCGCGTAGGATGGAACCTGAAAATGTCGACTTATAATCTGTTTCTCTTTTCAGTTCAAAGAGCCGTGGATATAAGAAATCGCCCGAGAATACCCATACCAGACGAAGATCCCTACAGCGTTGCTGGAAATGGAAGTGGAAGTTCTGGCTCAAACACGAGCGGACCCATGAATGGACCACCAGCCGGATACGTGGCTGCAACCAGAGAACAACTCCTTCAACAGTCTAGGAGAAGCGATAAACCTCCAAAGTTACCTCCAAGAGACGGTTACCCGCACGACATACCTAAGGTACGATATAAGGGTTAGGCAAAGCTGAAAGTTGTAACTCTTTGCTGATAAAATCGTTGCCAAGTTTTAATCAAAAACCACTTCACCCTCTTCTCTCTTCCTTCCTCCGCCATGAGCCGGATTATGTTAATAACTGTGAAATTGTTTGCGTCTATGAAAGCTTTCTCGCGGTTTTGGGGGGTTTTCCCGTCAGGAATTAATGTGTCATCATCCGTTTCGGCTCATCGATCCTCCTTTTCACTCTAATACCTAACAGACAATTATCATTTCTCCTCTTTCCGTATGTCACGTCACTGTTGAGGGAAAGTAAAAACGTTCACAGTCCATTAGTGACCTAACTTCTGGGTTATTTAGAGTCTTGGGTCAAAGATTAGAGAAAGATGTTACGGATGTTTAGTCACACCTTCGACCCTGTGACACCTTCAGATGGAACCTTTGACTTGGACTAATAGCCCCAGAAATAGGGGCTGTAACAGTTTTTACTGGAAGAGCTCACGATTCGTTTTAAATTGACTCTGTCAGTGTCAAGAGGAAGGATGACTGATTCAGTTTCTCTAAACCTGTTCATGTTACGCGAGAGGATGAAGGAAAGAAGTGTTTTGCCTCCTCCTTGGTCTCCTGGTTTTGCCTTTACAAACAAACTATCCCAAACCACCCTTAAATTTTTTCGAATCAATAAATTAAAATTCATGAGAAACATGACCTGCACGACTATCAAGTGCAGTATGCATGTGTACAAAGCACACAAGGATGGTTGTGGCCTCCGATTCCCATGTCAAAGAATCCTCTCAATCGATTGATTGACTTCCAATAAGAAGCGATCGACCTTTGTGGCCTGGTAGTCTTTAACTGGTTTTTCCAAAACGGGAAAAAAGAAGAGCAAAAGCCAAAGGTCTCTGATTTACCATCATCCTGTCTCTATACTAACGATGTTTTTCAATTTCCAGCCTGACTATGACGATATTGAAGAAGAAAGTAGTAGCAAGTTACCCTCAAGATTGTTTAGACCATTCCAATCGTCAAGAGGAAAGGATAAATCAAAGGATAGCAAGAAACACGGTGAGTTTGGGTCCATCTTGGTTGTGTTGTTTGTTCAAGTGGTCAGGTGTTTGATGAGGAAAGACTTTTGACTGACCGAGTTTGAGAGGAGTGTTAATGAAAGGGATATGTACTCTAGTGTGGCAAGTGAGAAAGGAGTCCAAATTCCATAGTTAGAACAAGTTTCCAGGTATAGTGATTGTGTGTATGTGTGGCACGCATGAGTTAAGAAAGTGAGAGCAAACCTAGGTTAGGTGGTTGGCTAATGATGGGATGGGTTATGTCGACTTGTTTCTTCCGAATCTCTCAGAAGGTTGGTACATCTTCTAATCAACCTCTATTGTACTTCTAGATGACCCATACTATTGCGGTCTCAGCGCCAGGGTGCCCAACTTTGTAAAATCATCAACAAGAACAAAAGTACCACCAAAGGACACAAGAGAGAGCATGAGAGGCTACCCAATGATGCCGCCGTACGGGCCACCACACGGAGGACCTCATTTTATGGGTTACCAACCGCCTCTCTGGCATACCAGAAGCTACGAAAGCGGAATGGGTGAGTTATTCTACCCTTTCACTTCCATCACTTCACAACACCACCTCAAACTAACCCTGTTCTTTCTCTTTTCAGATTCTGACCATCTCGAATCGCCTTACAACCATATCTATGGCCGTCTTCCGGTTCCCACTCGATCCTACATACCTCAGGCTCCGAGGACGATGTTTGTTGGCGAATGGGACTGAAAAAGTTTTTGTTATAACTTAGTATGAATATGATTATGATTGTGGACAGCGTTTTTCTGCACCGAGAGACGACAGCACGCTTTTGTCCAGGAAAAATTTAATTAATGACTTTTCACTCTTTTTTTATTTTTTTAACTTTAATAATATTTAAAAGGATTCCAAGCCAGAATTATTGATCGCGTAAGTCGATTAGTCCCCATTATTAATTACTAAATAGTTAGATATAGAAATAATATAATATGATGAGTATAAATAGATAAACAAAAGGAAGAGGAAACGAATTGGGGAGTCTCTATCGCCAAAAACCACATCACGTGTTTAGATTTGGGTTTAAGAAGTCAGAACGACGGAACCCCCTATATGCCCAAATCCTCTTCTTTAGGAACTTGGAACCTGAAACATTCCAAGGAGTTCAAAGGGCTCAGCTCACATCAAAGGATTTAACGAACCGGAAGAACTTCTTCCATCGGTGGCTGACGGGCATATAGCCGAGCTGACTCCCGGCTCAGGTTTTTTGTGTTTCCCTATCTCCCTCTCCCTCTCTCATAACTGAGATTTAGGTTCATTGTTTTGTAAACCTGATGAAGGAATAACAAGTTGATATAAGGAAATATAAAACTGAAGAGAGAGGAGAAAGGAGGTAAACAAAAATGGCTGGAAAGTGTTCCGGGAGACAAAGTTTTTGTAAAAGGGTAGAGCTTTTTGTAAAATTGTAATTTGTTCTGAAAAAGGCAGGAAAGCGATTCAAAAAGGAGGAATGAAAACAAAAAAGGTCAAAAAAGGATTTTTGAATTCGGGGTGAAAATTGCGCCGATGCTCACACTCATTCATTCAACGCCTTCAAATTTAATTCTTAAGAGCCGCCATTTTGAATGACCTTTTAAAACCTATAAACCTAATTATTTCTACTAACGACAAGACTCAATTAGTAGTTTTTAAAGTTTCTACTCACATCGAAGCTCTCTGACTCATTTTAGAGCAGCCTGTGGTTAGGTTGTCAAAGCTCCTGACTACGCCCTCGAGCCTCCTCCACGTCCTCAAGCTCCCTAGCTTGGAAAAAAGGATTTAAATTCGATTAAACTTTTTGAAAAATGTTTTCACTCCGAGAGATGGGAAATTCGTTTTGAGATTTTAAGCTCTCACTTCCAGAGGTGTAAGCACACACTTTTTGTTCTGTTCTTCTGTTGAGAGTCAAAAAAGCTCTTTTCTATTATTCTTCGTTATGGCTCAGCAATTTTGGGTACCAGGAAGATGTAGACCACTAGTACAGGCATCCGTTGGCGTTAATTTGTCACTGATGATGATGACGAAACTATTCGACTTCGGGAAGTTCTGAAAGCCATATTCCAAGTTGACAAGTTCCATGTGCTGCACGCACTGGAGTTTTTGTATTTTCCATCCTACCAAATACTGGAAAAGCGAGAGGCATGAAAACCACCTGACAAAGAGATTACACTCATCAAATAAATAAATAAATTAAAGGGATTATTTTAAAAAGGACAGGACAAAGAGGACCGAGATTGATGCGGGTTGTTTACAAAATGACAGGGAAAAAAACCCGGAGATTTGCAAAATGTTGAAATTGTTTGTTGACACAAATTGAAAGGAACAAATAAAAAAATTAAAATCAGGTTTTGAATCCTTTTTTGAAAGCTTATTACAGAAAAAGGTCAAACAAACAAATAAACAAACCAACAGGGTGACAGGAGGATGAGATGGGAAGAGAGAGAAAATCATTTGAGTTCTCGTCCACGTGTCACGTTCCAATTTTTCCATAATCCCTCGAGAGACATTCTCCAGCTGGAAAACAAACGAAAAAGGAAAAAAACAATTTCCAGCAATTTCTCCTCGACCTCCTTCCCTTCCCCTTCCTTTAGAATTCGATTGATGGAAGGCCGTGACCGTGGCTGTGTTGAAAAGGGTTAAAGGGGCGGGGGGAGGGTGGAAAACAAAAAACTTGAAATTGAAAAAAATTTCCTTTTTTAAAGAATATTTTCCTTTTTTTCTCTTTCTTTTTGGATTGTTTTTCCCTCAAAACAATCGAATGGATGAGTAGAGGGGAATAGGGGGTTGAAAAAATTTTTTGCTCGCTGTAGCAAGACTTGTCGACGATTCTGTCGACTTTTCCTCATTCCTCATTCTCGCTTCGTTTCTTCGATCGAACGAAGAGGAAAAAAAATTCCGATTTAACCCCTCAAGTCTTGTATCTCTTCTCTTATCCCTCTCCCCCACCACCACCTCCATCCGTACACCCTCCCCTCAACTACCCAAATATGTTTCTGATTGAAACCATTTCGAATGCGCACAACAGTGACGAAGCAACAACAACAACAACAACAGCAAAAAAGAGAAACCGAAGAGGAAAGAAAGAAAAGTAGTATGACCTTGTCCCTCGCTTTTCCAGTAATTGGAGCTTGAGATCCTTTGAAAGAAATCCTTTGAGAGAAAGAAACAGATTGGAGGAGGGCGAAAGCTGAAAATGGGAGAGATTGAGAGAGTTGGAAAGGCTTAAAGGAACTTGGATTGAATTTTCGTCACCAATTAGGATAACGAGAGCGTCCTTTTGTAAAACAAATATATCAATATAAAGGGAAAAAATTGATGAAGAGGTGAGGTAGGGGTGTAATTGTAAAATGAAGAAGTCGAGAGAGAGAGAGAGAAGGAGATTTGTTTTCTAAATCCGGGTTTAATTATTTAGGTTTTTAGTTTCTAACAAAGCCATTTTACTTCTGTAAAAAGAAATTTTCTTTTTGTGAGCTTTGAATCGTTCTCCTCTGCCAAAATGGCTTCCTAATCTGTTCCCAAAAATTGTCATGTCTCGCGTGTAGCGTTTCTAATTATAGAAGTTGTGACTGAGTCAATGAGAAAGTAGTTCAGTAGTGTCCGACCGTTTTTATCGATGTGCACGTCTCTCAAGCATTCGTCTCTCGAACAACAACTTTTTGTTGTAAACCATCTCCAAAAGATGTGAAAAATCCATTAATAGTCAAAACTATGTATCTGAGTGCCTGCCGTTGAAAAGCAGGGAACTTCTGGAAGTGCTGGAAATTAAGGAAAGAAAAATATTTCGAAAAATTCTGGCTCGCTGAGCTATACTCGTACCTCTCCAGGATCTCAGATGACATGAGGAAGAGAAGGATAACCGTCTACGGACAACGACTGCGAGAAAGTGGCCGAAACAAACAGACCCAAACAACAGCCACAGCAGGAAACCGTTTTTGTACAATTGATGGAAGAAGAGATCAGAGCGTCGTCTTCCAGGCCTTTTAACTCTCAATTGGATCAGTCACCTCGAAGCGAGATACGTCCGCTATCCAAGCGTTGTCCCTATTTGCTCAAACACCTTCCCTAACCTCTTGTCAAAAAGAGTTGGACACCACTGACTCAGCCGAATTAATTCCACCCAACATTATCGAGTGTTGTGAAGTCCAAACATGTCCTCCAAAAGCAAATCCTGAAAAGCATTCAGAACAAATTACCAGTAGGAAAAAAGCTCACACGAACTATATGTGAAAAATCCCTCCAAACAAAACCAAACCGGAAGCAAAACAACATTTCCGGAAGTCCTTTCCACGAAACTAATTGTAAATTGTTATTTAATATAAATTTTTGTTTTTCCCATAAACATCATTTATAAATTAGGTTTATATATAGTTAATTTTATGTAATTTGTTTATCTATTAATTATTATTTTATGTATCTTATGAAATTTAAATTTTTGTGGTAATTTAGAAATTGTTTGTTGAAGCGCAAACGCAAAGAGAAGTTGAAAAAGAAAAGTTTTGTTGAGGAATTCAAGGTTTTCGATTTCCGAAAATAGGAAACCGGAAAAAGGGAATTTTTAATTAATTTAAAATTCGAAAACTACAACAACAAGGAAAATTTTTCCTTTTGTAAATACTCAATATTTGTTTTAAAAATATTTTTCTCGATTGTATTGTAAGTTTTTTTTATCATTTCATGTACTGTATACTGAAGGAATTAATAAAAAGTTTGGTGTTGGCAGAATTTCTGTTTTGTTTTTTCACTGTTTATTTATCGGATGGAATTCCTGAGCCCTGCTCCCTCCCTTTCTCCTCTATTTACTTTATTTTAATTAAAATTTAATTTTAAAGTACACCCTAAAGTTAGACATTGTTTGTCGTATTCAACCCGTGAAAAACTGTTTCCTCTCCGGAGAGGGAAACAAATTTCTCTTCCTCAGTCATGTTTCACGAGGATTTAATCAGAAGCTTTTTGTCTCTCCGTCACGTCTTTCTTTCCTGACTTCGCGTCAACAGAAATAAATATTTGTTTATGGTTATGAGGGGAAAACTTGGGACAGGGAATGATTTTCTCAGCTTTTTGTACAGTACGGAGCCCGGAATAAGACTATATGCGAATGCGAACTTTGTGATAGTCTGAGACAAATTTCCTGTTACGATTGCAGAGGAGGGAGCAAGACAGAAACAAGCATACAGATATCAGACAGGGAAGAGGACTACGAACTCATGTCCTCTATTGCGTTCAGGCCTTTTAGGACGAGTTTTTCGCGGCTGGTAGTAGCTCACCTACAAGAAAAGTGGAGAAGTTAATGGCTCTTGGCATGTAACAGCCCAGGAGCAGAAGACACAATCGGACACACCAAAGTCACAAAAGCTGTGTTCACGCTACTTCCGTCACACAATTTTAAACCACCTCATTCCTTCTAGTTTTTCCTCTGAAAACCATTTTGCTATCTCTCCTACATTTCTGAAACCTTTCATCTTTGACCTGTGAGTGACAGGAGTAGATTAACTTACTGAGGAGAACTCCTTATCTCTCCAAAGCCATTGAGTTAGTCCAAATTAGAGGAAAAAGAAGATGGCGGGTTTTCCATTCGATTTTTACGCTTCTGTTGCTTATTTTCTTTCTCATCATTTTATTTTACTTTTCAAAACTGACATCACTTCCTCCGTCCTCCCCCCGACTTCTCCTCCTATCTTCTTCTTCTCTTCAATCTTGCTTTGTTATTCACTTTTATTGATATCTTCTTTTTTTCCTTAGCCTCAGGACATGCTTTTCATATTTTCCTAGAGAATCCGGAAACTTTTCCTTTTTCTCTACATTTTCCACCACAAATCAAGAGTCTTATCTGAAATGAAAAACTTCTCTTTCACGAAGGACATTAATCAAATCATCCCACAAAGGCCAAGTCCCCAATAACCATGTGTGGCACGTATCCGTCCCCTCGGCTTTCGATCCTAATAAACTCTCATTCAGGTTCAAAACTCGAGCTTTCTTCTCATTGAACAAGGGAATGAGAATGTTTCGAAATCAATTCAAGGTCTTTTCGAGGGATTCGGCTTCAGCATTTCCATTCCCCTTTTTCCCCCAGCCACCCCCAACCGCAGCCCATCCTTCTTCCTTTTCATGGATGAACATCGATCGAGTCATCCAAGTGCAAACCGAGATTAACACTTTCGTTCTCGCTCACTGTTTCCTCAAAAGCCATCATTTTGAAGGGAGAATAGTCATCCCCAACAACAGAAATTGTTGTTTATTGTAAATTTGAGGTCGGACATGCGCAAGTTTGGAAGGAGGAAGAGGAACAGGGCAGGGGAGGAAGGAGTATTCAAGCTCCTGTCCCTTTTAATTAAAAACAGAGGAAAAGTTCTGTAAAATGAGCCTTAATTGGATGACTTAAACTTTTTTTTAAAGGATTATGTTCTTTTCTAATTATTTGTTTCAAAAATTTTCCTCGTACCTAATGGTTATGTTAACAAGATCCTTTCCCCCCTTTTTTCCTTTTTATGTTCTGACGTTTATTCGATCAAAACTTTCACCAAAGTTTGTTGCATCTTCTTAACAGGCTTTGTTGTCGCTTCTCTGTTTATAACAGATTCTTCGGTACACAACACCAAACAAAGAAACAGGGGAAAAGGCTCAAACGCCTTCTCGAATCTATTTAGGGTTCTCCATATAGTGAAAAATTCCTGTTTAGAGTTACCGTTTCCTTTGAGAGGATAAGTGTATCCGAGTGACGTCATTCTGCTGCAAGAGGAGATCTATCCAACATATAGAGCTACAACTCTGCGTGGGTCTTGGCCTTCTGCAGAAGTGTCCTTTCATTCCTTATCTTTTCCACGTTTAGAGGAGAAGCGCTCAGACGTCTTCCCGAATTTCATCTTCCCATCTTAAATTGAGTTGATTCCCTCGGGCTTTTCAGTAAAGATCTTGTGGATGAGCCTGTCTTGGGCTCTTGTGACTTGGCCTGCCCATTCCAACCTCCTGAAATTGATGGAGGTGACGATATCCTTCTCCTCAAAGAGCTCGTGGTTAGTTCTTCTTCTGCAGGAGTCACCTTCCTCGGTCGACCCAAAGATCTGTCGGATAATTCTTTTCTCTTTTGAAATATAAATTTTGAATGTTTACCTCTTTTTGGTAAACATTCAAAATTTATATTTCAAATAAGGATTTCAACCCATAAACAACGACAAAGTCCCGGGTCCGTAAGCTGGGAAAAGTTTTGACACTGGCATCAGCCTCGAGAATAACACGAAGGATAATAACAAGTCCTCTTCCGACATCAAACACTGAGTCACAAAACCCAGACACCAATGAACACACAGTCAACATCATCAAATTCATCAACTACACTGCAGTAAAACCTACAGAGACCCTTAAAACAAATTTAATTAAATCCAAGAGACAGAGACGGTGACGACAGGAGACACGCATTCTCTCAACGTCTTAAGCCCATAAATCTAAGTCAAAGTTCAGCAACCTCGTCACTATAATTTGGCCTTTAGCCTATAGTCGAAGAATATTTTCACAAAACATACTCACTCCATTACTCTTGTCTCCGACGATGTTGATGTTATACTATCCAGCCACCAGTTACTCCCTTCAGCTATTCAGTATTTATGGAAACGTTCAACTTAGAAGTATCCGGCATTTTCTGTCAAACGAAGGTACGGCTTCCAACTCATTGATGTTGATCCAGAACCAGATGGAGATGTAATGAGCGTCGTCATCTTAACAGTTAACTAAAAAACCTACAAAAGAGTATAAAATTATATTTCTGGACGTTGTCAATAGTTTACTTTAACTTGTAATTACTTAAACATTCATTAATAAAAAATTTGTGTATAATTGTAACATTGATTTTGATTATCGCAGATGTTGATTTCTGATCTCTTCATAAAATATGTTATGACATTGGTTGAATCATAAAAACCGGTGGCTCACATCAGCTACAGTTTTATTAGAGATGAATATATATATATTTTCGCTCTTTTTAGAACGTTCGATGGATCACGTGTAGGATTCCGCGTGTCTCACAGCCTGTCGGAAACAAGTTGAATCGTGTTTCAACTTGTCCAATTCCGTGTCTTATTTGGTGGCCACAGTTTTGTCAAGTTAAAGTGTACAAACGATAAATGGTTTCAACTCAATGTTTGAATCTTCTAGCTCAATACCATTTTGTGTGTTATTCTCAATATAAGTGTACAATCTCTCTTTATACAGTATATAGCGTCCTGAATGATACAAAGCTTCCCGGAAGCTGGATCTCTCTAAAAACAGAACAGAGAGACATTAAAGAGGAACGCCGGGAGATGTGAATTGTAAAAGGTCGGGATATTGTCGTGACATTCCGGTGTGACCTTTTGTGATTATGCGGTTTCACTGCCGTGGGGACCAAAGGTCCGGAAGAAGAACAACAGTCCCTTATCTTTTGGTGTCTTCCCATTAATCGTCATTCACCTTCTACTCTATCACCTATTCTTCTTTGAAAGATCTCTTTATTATAGCAGATTGCCAAAGACCTTCCAAACCTTTGAATGACTTTCTGATCTTTTATTACCGCCTTCAAGCTTCCCGCGAAAACAAAACCTTTCTCTGTCCACTACAAGTAAAATCTGTATTATGGTGCTCTATATAAGCGGGTGATAAAGAACCCAAAAGTGTTTGTTAAGTTACTATTTTACTGTGGAAGACCTAGAATTTGGCTTAACATTTTTAAACAATCAAACCATCACGTTGGTATGCTGTTTCAAACTTACACCAGAACTATTTGTTAGCTCGGAATTCGAGTCAGAATAGAGACAATTTTACTGCTCAACCCAAAATATTGTTCTCTCTAGTTAACTGCCACCCGTTTCTAGTGACACTCCGACATCTGGGGACCCGCCGGTGAAGGCAACACTTTACAGAGATCGTCGGCTTGACGTCCTTCTGACTCTTCCGTGGTTCAGTTCAACATTCGTAAAGAGGAGGGTGAGATACTTTGCCACTCTATTCTTATTTCTTAGTTATCCCTGTCGGGCGCGTCTGTTGTCTGCCTTTGTTTCTAAGATTCGTCGGTAGAAGTTTTGAAAGATTTGCCACTTTTTTGGTTAGTCCAGTAGGTCCTGTATGATGTTATTCATGTCAAGAAGTGGAAAGGTTTGCTGAAGTTCTAGCAGTTCTAAAGCCCAGGCTGGGCATTGCATTAAAGTGTGTTCTGCGACGGCTTCCTGACATGACCAATGTCGCAGGTTCCTTTATCCCTTCGTTATATACGATGTAGGAATGCGTTAAACCGCAATTAGTTCATCTGTCTTTAAATGGAATATTTATCTAGGGAACAGACCAGGGTCTTAATCCCAGGAATCGGACAAAAGATACGACTGGGATCCGGTGTAGAAGGTGGTTAGGATGAAGTGGTTAGTAACGGAAGGAATACGGCCAGCTTGTAATCAGGTATGTAGCTTATCAACTGACCATGTGACATTTGCCAGAAAAAGTCGACATTTTTCAATTTGGTTCTTTCACGGTAGCTCAAACCCAAAGCTCACGAAGCAACATAAAAGATTAAAAAACATCTCCTGGTTCTTTCTTCGAAAACGAGAAAACTCGCTCGTTGTAGACAACAATGAAATTTATCTGATTGCTTTCTCTATTTGTATTCTACCTTTCTCAATCAGCACAGGCTGTTTTCCCCACATCGATTTCCTCTTCCTCAATATTAATCATGTTCTCTTCCACTCCCGTAACTAGAGTAAAGTGATTTGAAAAAGTCTTCGCAGAACTTGCATTCTCCATTATTAATGTTGGTGAATTCAAGTGAAACTAACACGTAATCGATTACACTGCAGCTTTTGCTGGAAGAGAGAGCAAACTCACCTTCCTTTCTTCCTTCCGCCCTCCTTTCCTTCCCTCGTCCTCGCCTGAAACTCCTTCCATTTGACATGTACAAATTATTTCCTTTACAAGAGTCAAGGAGTTGACGTCCAGAATCTTTTAAAACTTTATCTCAGCTTTTTCTCTCACATTTGAACTCCTTTTTATCACTGAATACATCTAAGGAAGAAGCTTAAACTTTCCTTTCTTCCGTTAATAAATTCATTTTCCTTTTTATCCTTGAGTTCCTAACCTCCAGCTGAAAATGGAAAAGCGTTTTAGCATATTTTAGACACAGGTGTGATGGTTTTTCAGGGGTGTCCAACCCGAAGTCCGCCTTCAACATTTTCCACCCCGCTATTATGAATGGACTTTTTTTTACTTAATGAATTTTTCGACTCGAAACACAACTTCTTCTTCTGTGTGTGCCTTTAGTTGTAAAAGAAGAAAAGACGCCAAATGTCTGAACAGTGTAAGGGAAAATTCAGTTATTTTTTCAAAAATTTGACTCCAGTAACTGAATCGCCATTACAACATCAGTCAGCAGTGAGACTTCGAAGCTCCCAAAAACCCATAGAAAGTAAAAGGAGATAGGAAAATTGGAGACGTGAGAAGAAGACTCCCCGACAGATCCTTAGGCCGACTTCTAACGAGAAAGGTTACGAGGTCTGTTCGAACTTTCGAAGAAAACCCTGACGTCTCAGGGTTGATTCTTCCTGTGGCGGTCGCCAATGATGAGGAAGTGTGTCAATGGACAACTCCTCTGCCTTATCACCCCTGTGGTGATCGAAGTGTGTTAAGGTTGCAAAGAACGAGACCACTGATTCCTGATTTCGGAATAGTTTGTTAAATGAATTGCAGCAGTATTTATACCCCAAAAGGGGTTGACAAAACAAAGACATTCATTGAATGACCCATCCGGGCGGCCCATTAAAACAATAAAACATTTTCTTAACATACCTGGGCCTTTGTCCGGATGGGTCATCTTACAATTCGCAACTATTTACAGGTATCTGAAGTGATTCATTCGGCTGCCTTTTGTTCCATTTTCCTTTTCTTTTTGAGCCTCTTGGCCTTGAGCCGAATGAATCACTTTACATTGAATTAAATAACTTTACATTTTTGTGGCCGCAGATCTGAACAAGGTCTTCTAGGAGAAAGACATCGTAACCTCCATCAATTTCAGGAGGTTGGAATGGGCAGGCCAAGTCACAAGAGCCCAAGACAGGCTCATCCACAAGATCTTTACTGAAAAGCCCGAGGGAATCAACTCAATTTAAGATGGGAAGATGGAATTCAGGAACACGTCTGAGCCCTTCTCCTCTAAAACTGGAAAGGATAAGGAATGAATAGGTCGAAATGGAAGACACTCCTGCAGAAGGTCAAGACCCACACAGGGCTGTAATATTAATGAAGGCGATAATAATACAAGTAAAGGGGAGTCGATGGTATGAATAACACAATATACATTTGCTGCTGGAAATGGCAAACCTGACGGGACTGATGTGCTAGACGTGGATGCTCTGAATATTCCCATTTTGTATGTCTCACGATAAAAGTGATAAATCGCGCGAATATATGTATAATTCCTGGCAATTTTTCCAAACGATCATGATGAATGTGACAAATTACTGAGTGTTTATCACATTTACCGGTTAGTTTATAAAACATCCAACTCGTGATGGGAAATTAGTTATAAGTTTGTCCACACATGGTTGACTTCTGTCAGAAAAGTGACACATACATAAAGATAGCAGACATTAAAGTTTGAGATACTGGTCTCTTTCATAGATACAGCGCATAAAAATCTAAACCTACAAACTTCCCATCGGCTCCCACTAAAAAACAGATGGCACTCGACTAGGAGATAAAAATCTAATTAAAACTATAATAGAGATACCGCCGGGCGCTCAGCTTAGACGTTCGCCTTTTTCAATTCCTTTTTCTTTCCTTTGTGGAGGGCCGTAAATCCTTGAGCTGTCAGGTTTCAACAAATCTCACATTATCTCTCCATTATTAATAAAGTTTTCAAACTCGGACTCGACCGTTCAGCTTCCCGCCCCCTTCAACCCCCAGACTTTCCAACATTCCAAAATAAATACTTTTCAAAGATTTTCTCCCTGAGCTTGACTGTCAAACTAAGACCACTAATAAAATCGGGTTTCAGCAACTCCTTCAGCATTCCAGGCACACAAGTTTCATTTCTCTCTCGAAATGTGCCTCGCAATTTTCATTTTTCTCTTGTCTGCTCAACAAATTGGTGAACGTGTTGCCTGGCCGTCTTCTGCTTCTTTTTCATTTCCTCATTCCTGTTGTTTCTGACATCCAACTTCTTCTAGACCATCCGTCTATCTAGAATTAATAATCCCTATTTTACTGTTTTCTTTCTTCACCTAATTTTTTACCGTTCTATCCGATTTTCAGTTTCACTTTTAGTGAAATTCTTGTGTATATATATAGCCAGTCTCGTCATAATCGTCGTGTTGAGCGGACGTATTATTCGTGACATTGACCTGTCCGATCAGGTGTTTTTGTCAAAACTTATTTTCGTGTGTTTTTCTTATTCGTTCGAACTGAACAATAAGTTTTTCTTTTCCTTATCTTTAATTAATTTCTTTTCTTATTTATTGTTTTTGAAGATACAAACTTAAGTTTATTAATATACCTAGTTATTAGAACTTATTATAATAGAACCTAGTTTTTCTTTAGACTTAGTTTAGTTTTAGTGTCACTTCCCAAAATCTGGGATTTTATCTAGTTTTATTAACTTTAATTTAGTGAACATAAGGTACACATCATCTGCGAAAAGCGATGAGTGTCGAAAAGAAAACACTCTGAGATGGAGAAATCCACAACCTATTGTCAATTCCAAGCCGCCACTGAATGGAACTGTCAAGAACCTGAAACGGCAACAGGGATCTCCCGAAGTAGTACAAAAAGAGAAGCCCAACCTGGCTGGACGCTCCAGTCCAGGTAGAAACCGCCAGCTGAGCTTGAAGACATGCCGGTCGACGAAGCCACCACTAATGCACCAAAGCGTGAGTACAAAGCTCCCTATCTTTGTCTCTGAAGTGGGTGACATTCGTCCGCTTCTTGCCCTACTTGAGCAGATTGCTAAGGGCATTTTACCATCAAACTAAAGAATCAAGTAAAAATACAGTTAACTAAGAGTGAAAAATTCTCCTAATCGAAGCACTCAAGGCCAAAGGTACGCAGTTTCACACGTATCAAAGAAAGAAGATAGGACATTCAAGGTCATTCTAAGACACGTGCTACAACGGAAACTGAACTCATTCAAACCGAACTCGAACTCTACGATCACAAAGCGATCAAAATTACTAATATGCTACATCCGAGTAAAAAAACCCCGTTACCTTTATTCCTCGTGGAATTAGAGCCGAGGGATAACAACAAACAAATATACAATATCACCAGATTGGTGAACATGGTAGTAGCCTTTGAGCCACCACGCAAGAAAAGAACCATCCCCCAGTGCACCCGCTGCCAGGGTTATGGACACACAAGGACCTATTGTCACCGAACAGCACGTTGCGTTAAATGTGCAGCCGACCACCCAACCTCTGACTGCCCACGCAAGGAGAGAAGCGCCGACGTGAAATGCTGTCTCTGCAACGGGAACCATCCGGCCAACTATAAGGGATGCCAAATATACAAGTCACTACAGGAGAAGAGATTTCAATCTTCGAAGGATCGAACCAATCCCACCCCCACCAGGTCCTCCCCAACAAACCCACCCCCAACCCCACTCCCCTCAACTTCTACCGTCAAACCAAATCGTTCCTACTCGCAAGCTGCACGTTCCTCCCCTTCCAACCCCCTGATTCCCATCCTCCTCCTACCTCCACCTCTACTCCTACTCCCACTCCCAATCCCAACTCCACATCAAACCTTGAAAATATTTTATGTGCTTTTATTGTTAAAACCAAAATTTGTTATCTAGTTTAATGAATCAGATGAATCAAATGTTAACCCTGTTAACTGCCATAGTCAGACGAGACTAATGGCTTCATAAAGATTGCTTTATGGAACGCCAATGGCCTAGGCCAGAGGCGGATTGAAGTAGAAAATTTTCTACTTCAACAGGAAATTGATGTTCTCCTTGTCATGAAACACATCACCATTAACGCTCCTTCAAAATTCCAGGTTACAGCTTTTATGATGTGCAACATCCGACGGCACTGCTCACGGTGGGCTGCGGTTCAAATCAAGAATACCTCACCATGCAGGGATCCGTCTATGCCATGACTACCTCCAGGCGATTGCGGTCTGTATCGAGATCCCATCCGGCCCTCTCAACCTTGCCCCTCTACTGTCCCCCAAACACAAAATCTCCTCAGCCCAGTTCTCCTCCTTTCCATCTCCTGGGCAACAAATTCCTTGCTGGCGGCGATTACAACGCTAAACACTCCTGGTGGGGCTGCTGTACGACTAACCCTCGCGGTAAGCAGCTCTACCTTTCCATACGTTCCAATAACCTCTCCCTATTCCACTGGAGATCCTTAAAAAGGATCTAAAGGTGATAAAAATCTTTTTATCTATCGCTCCCGAGTCTCTGACCATTTGGCTTTCGGGTTTAGAGTGTTGAATGTATGCATTGAGCAAAACAGTTCGGATAAGGGATCTCTTACCAAAAATTTTTGTAGTAGAATTTAGACTTGTATTTCTGAAGTTGGCTGTGGTTCCGGTTTTTGGAAAAATTTTTGGCTTTGTTCCTTGCTTATTGTTATTGTTATTCGCTGTGTAATTCTTGCTCCTTTTCTTATCAGTCAACCTCACACTGGAAGTACAAACAAAATTCTGTTTGTTTACTCTATGACGTATATCAAAGTTACGACATCAATATCGGCACTCTTTGCCATTTTTAAGTTTCATTTATTTATCCCCCCACCCAAAATAAATTTATGTATACATAAAATCAATCAAAAACCAATATTTTCTTTTCTTCTCAGATGATGACGAAGAAATGGATTTCCACGTCATCACCTCAGAGCAAACAGGGACCTTCCCAACCGGGCGAACCATCCACTTCAACGGGGAAAGCGAGAGGAAGCTCAGGTTCTCACATCCACCTCTGGCAATTTCTCAAAGAGCTTCTGGCCTCACCACAAGCTCACGGAAGTTGCATCAGATGGCTGGATCGTCAGAAGGGAGTTTTCAAGATCGAGGATTCCGTTCGAGTGGCACGACTCTGGGGAAAGCGAAAGAACCGACCTGCCATGAACTATGACAAACTCTCCCGGTCCATAAGGCAGTATTATAAGAAAGGGATCATGAAGACGGAAAGGTCTCAAAGGCTCGTCTACCAATTCTGCCATCCGTACTGTCTTTAAATTTAACGATAAAAATTATTCTTTATCAAGAAAAATTATGTAATTTTTAATTTAAAGAATAATTATGTACATAATTAAAATTATTGTGTGTGTAAAACGCAGAAATGAAGTGTATGCCCTATTGGCAGTTGTATATAAGAAAACAATTTAAATATTTTTAAAACAAAAATTATTTAGAAAGGTAATTTTCTATAATTAATTAATTTAATTATTTTTACAAATACAATTTTAATATTAAGATTTACCGGAAATGCGTTTATCAAAAACACCCGGACATAAATACATCAGAGGGTGATAAATTCTGATGCTCAGAATAAATTTTTATTTTATTCTTCGATGCTCGAATTTTTTTATTTGCCTTCTATTTCCGGTTAATGATTTTTAATGTATTAATCCATATTTATGAAACGTGTTTTCCGGTGACTTTTTATCCCATATATCCATGATATATTAAAAATGTAAGTTCTATGAACGTTTTTTATTATTATAACTATTATATATTTTTTTGTTTATTATTTTAAGTTGACGAGTTTATGTCTTTTATGAATTAGTAGTTTTCCTTTTTTTTGTTAGTTGAGTTTATAATTTGTAGTGATTGGTAGTTTTTTTTATATATTATGTAATGTTAAACTGACCGATTGATCTGATTATATTTATTTTTTTGTATTAACTTTTTAATAAAGAAATCTGCAATTATTTGAAAATTTTGATTTATTTATTTGTTTTGATTCCTGATTGAGGGTTGTTGGGGTTATCAGGTACCGAACAAAAAAATATGTCGGACAGTCTGATATGCACTACTTTATTAATCTTTATTGTTGACAACAATTACCGGGTATCACGAGCGGTCTCTCAAATTGCGGGCTGCCTGGTACGACAGCCGACGATTCGCGACCAAATACGTATAGACTCCGATTTGTTAGGCTCGGTCCAAGTCACTGGAAGCTATTCAACGACTTAAACGTAACTAGCTACACAACAAGCAAAAGAGTTGCAGACTCAACAAATGTGACAACATAACCAAGACGTGCGTTCTTCTTTTGTTTTACTGTCGCGTACCACATCTTCAGTGAGAAGAATAGAAGCAATACTGGCAATTTGCGACATAAATAGAAGTCCTGGGAGTTGTATTTTACTAAATGGAAGTTAGTGCTACTGCTAAAGTGTAAAAATTAGTTTATCAGATCTGTTTAAGTGGTGGTGATTACACTGTAACTGTACAAACACTAGTAATTACGTATTAAGAAGTCGTTATAGTCGGAATAAGATCTTTCCTGCAACAACAGCAATGTTTTTGTATTCTTAATTTAACATAATGTTATTTATTTATTATATACATAAATGATAACCTTGGCGACCAAGTCAACACGCCCAAATATGTCACAAGATGCAGAAACTCGCTCATTGGAAAGAGTTTAAAGCAGTGATTCCCAAAGTGATGTATCGGCCCCAGGGTCTATGGCAACCTGCAAGGGGTCTACATCAGCGAAAAAAAATTTGGAGGTCCACGATACTGGGTCACAACATATTACTTACATTATACTATGTTACAATATAAAGACATAAACATTATTTACAAAAGTACCTACGAAGCAAAAACTTTACTTGACTACAGTGACTTCAAAAATCACTATCAGGTAGATAGGGAGTCTACCCAAAACCGAAAAACATGGCAAGGGGTTTACGACACAAAAGTGTGGGAACCTCTGGTCTAAAGAATCATAAAAAATGGAACACGTGCCCAACTGTCAGTCAGTGAAGTAAAAGAAAACGGCGAAGTAAGTATTTCGTTTGAAATTCGTATGTTTTGTATCATCAATACACCTAATTCCAACAGAAACTTTTGTGCTTTTCATGTAACACAGGGGTGTCAAACTCACGGCCCACTTAAAGTTCAACATTGTTGTTTGGCCCAAGCTGGCTTTTTAGTTTGGCACCCCTAACACATCTATAACTTGCCATTATATACACAAAAATAGAAAACCCCACCATCAGGCACTGGTAGTCAACTAAGCCGTTTTAAAATTTACTAAGTTATTAATATTTTATGTTATATTTATATACATTTAGCTATATTAATTATAGTCTTATTTGCATTACACTCCGGTCGATGCTAAATTTATTTATTAAATTTCCTCCAAGATTTATTCAGAGAATTAGTGCCACCACACCTTAATGATCTTATCTTGCGATAGTTAAACGTTTCTGACAGGGTTTAGGTTACTGCACTAGAAAGTACAAGTCAAAGGCTAAGACAAAGAATTGAAATAAGGTTGTAATAAACTGTTATCCAATGGGAAATTTATGTGAGTAAAGAAAGAGAGATTCAGAAAACCCTATACGCAACAAATGCTAAGAATTTTAATAACCATTGGAATCAGGTACTTAATTACAATCTGCCCGTTATTGACAAAGAATCAAAGGTGAGGTTTAAAACCAGCCTCGTTTTTCTTCCTGTCTGGAGAATTTATTCCTAAGATAGAAACACAGATAAAAACAACTTTTTTCATTTCGCATAAACCTATGGCCCCGAAAACCTGAAGATGATTCGGCTTTGTTGTGACCTTTGTCTTACTAAGAATGAGATCAGTTAATAACTCATGATGATGTTTTAACAATTCTTAAAGACTTTATCTAGAACATCTGCAACTTCTACGACCATTTCTCTTTACAACTCCACCAGGCTACCTTCCTCCTTCGCTATTATAACTTAATTGCCATCATCAAAACATTTTTATTGATTACTAATTATCATTATTATGGTGAATAAATTAGTTCCATTCCTTGAAACTCCTCTCTTTCCTTTTCATAGATTTTAAAATCACAAAAGACACTTGTAAGTACACAATAAACTCATTGCTCCAATTAATCTAATACAATCAGAACCAATAAACACCTATAAATCAATAATTGCAGTAAGGAATCAATTAAAAACTTAAATTCACCAACTTGAGATAAGTCTCAACATTGTCCAATTAAATTCAAAATTCAAATTTGTTGATCTCACAAGTTTGTTGACAAGATTAAGTGATTATTTTATCAATTGATAGATTTGGATTGTTAGTAAGCAAAAACCAGACCACAAATTTAATGGTAATGCTGATTAGATAGATTTAAAATTTTTCCTCATCCTTACAAATTGTTTTGGTGTTGGAGAATGAAGTGATGACAGGTGATGAATGTCATCAAAAACTCTATCAAAACCCTCCATACAAGACTCAGAATAATGTTACTACCTACTACATCATTCATTTTAACTGAATACAATTTATTTACTCAAAACCTACTTAACAACAAACCTAAGAGATGAAATAATGACAAATCAGTTTTTTTAAAGAAATAATTTTTCCACACATTCCCTGCACTTTTTTTGTTTTTATATCTGACATCTAAAATATTTCAATGCCACACTGAGATTGATTGACTGATTGATTTGATTATAATTAGCAAAGAGATATTTTTTTGTAAACTGTTGATTGATTAATAAATTATTAGCATGAACTTTGTTTGAATATGTCCCTGAGAAGTAATTTAATTTCTGTTCAAGAACTTTAATTTTCCATTTCAGGGCCTTTTGCTTATTTGAGTCTGATGTCTTTTTCTTAATTACTTTATGATTTATTAATTATTTTGTTCTCTGATTGATTGTGTGACCTGGGTTGTTTTTGGTTAGTAAACGCCCAGAAAGTATTAGGGTGTGAGTCTTTGAAAGGTTCACACCAGCAGGTTTGTCTAGGGTGAAAGGAAAAGGAAATTGTTATTCTGGTTTTCAAGGAGAAGAACTATAATGGATGCATGACGATGGTGAATTTGTGATGTTTGTGTGGAATTGTAGATGCACTAAACCAAAATTTTCCATAAGTGCTAATTTTTTCCTCATACTTAATTCCCATCTGAATCCAAAACACCAAAGCCTGCATCCTATTTACTATAATAGATCTCAAAACTAAATTCTAATCAACCTTTTTTGAAATATAAAACCCCAAATTTGTGGAATTTGAAAATTTCTAAGTCTTACCTTTTATGCAGACATTTGGGATATGTACTTTCCCGACAAATTTTCTGAAACGACAAAAAAATGAATGAAAAATCCGCTTTCGATCTCGATTTTGTGCTTGAATTTTAAGGATGTGCCAATTTACATTTTGTGGTGAAAATCAGACTATGAAATTTTTAAATATTGCGCGATTATAATTAATTTACATTTTGCCTGTGAGAAAAAAAGCGTGTTAAGAAAAAACCGTTAGAGAATTCAAGATGGAAGACAACAAGAACACACGGCGCCACCTATGGGAGAAACTGGAAACTATTTTGACTGTTTCAATGATGGCGCTCCGCTTCCCTCACTTAATTAGTTGTTGAGGTTGTTTTAAAAAGTTTTTATTTTTATTTTTTGTAGGAGAAATCTATCTTGCTTCGTTTTATCTACAAAAAAATTATATTTTCATAAACTAAGTGAAGAAGAATGAAATTACAATTTTAGGTCTCCTAATTGAGGGGGAAAAAGAAAACAAAAAATGGCGGACGTTTCCATAGCAATGGTTGCCATACTCAGTGGGAAATGAAATCAAAAACAAAACATATTAGTCATATCGTCATGTGAAATTAAAACACAAAAAAGTGTAAACAATAGTGAATTCATAACAGATCACGTTAATTTAAAATTAGAAATAATGGAAGAGCCAACAACGAGAAAGGAAAGAAGGAGACGACGAGCAGAAAGAAAAATGGAGGAAAACTTGACGACTGGAAATCAAAAAAAGGTCGAGAACGTGGAATCATCAAGTGATATTCGAATGACAGCGCACAGTCAGAGAAAACTTGTTCGTCGTGATACGTACACCATCCTTAAATCGAAAAGTGATTTCAACGTCGCTTTTACTCAAGAAGCTGATTTAAATGTGTCAAGCATCGAAGAAAATTTTCCAAAACGACAGTTCCGACTCCAGAAATTTAACTTATAACCTTAAAAAGGATGCTAACGAATCCAGGAATGAGACCTACAGCATAGAAAAACCGGAAGGTAAGGTGTTTTAGCCTGTTTTGTTCTTTTCGTGTTTGATAGAAGCAAAAATTGAATTTTTGAGTGAGTGAACTAGTTAAATTTCACTTTTTCCAGAGCCCGGACAACTTCGACCGATTCCAGCACCACGCAAAGACAAATCTCACGTCAAAGAACCAGAAAAGCTTTCGTCAGACACCGATAAAGACATAACAGAAATCGATTTGGATGAAATCAAAATAAATTCAGATCGGGAGCTCAAAGACTCGTCAACAAGTTCGAGGAGGGTATCATTCAAGAACTCACATTCCGACGAGTCAGGAGATGGTCTAGTCATAGCTCCCGTTCCAAAACCTCGAAGGCTAACAACTATTACTCAGTCTATTGAGGAAACAGTGATACAACAGGAAAACGAAACACCCACAAAAACAAAACTCGTTGAAAGTTTAAATGAAGATTTGGCTGACGAGGAGAGAGATAACGATAACGAAGGCGGTGAACCTTCTCACGAACCACCAAACGAGCTGCCCTTACTCGAACCCTTACAAGACCACAAATCACTACAATCAGAGACTGATATCAAAGATAAACCAAAAGAGAAGCGAAAAAATTTTCGAATTAACGATTTGATAGATCGAAAGGGAAAAGAAAAAATCTTCCAAAATGTTTTCCTCAATGATCAAATCAGAGAGAGCCAAACTTCCGAAAATCTCGTCCATTTTGAAAGAACTCAAAGAAGATGAAGAAACCGAATAAGACAGAGGAGGAGGAGGACAAAACAGAATTTCAGTTCGATTCTCCACGGTACCCTCAATCCAGTCAAAACGGTCAAATTTACGTTCAAAACAAAAACGGATTTTACGTCATGGAAAGAGAACAAGTTTTGAGGAACGGGAATCCGAATCCAGAAGGCGGTGGAATAACGGGTGAGTGAACGAGTGATGCACCCCACTGTTACTGTTGCCTTTTAAATAGAAATAGATTTACCGGAGAAGATGAATGAAAATCTTAGGTCAACGTTATTAATTTGCTGCCCACGAATGAATTCTTGTTCGTCATTTAAAGTTTTCAACTGTATCATGCGACTTCCATTTTGTTTTTGTGTCTTTAACCCTTCGATATATCGAAAGGTTTGTTTCGTTTTATCCGGTTTGAATTGTCACCGACGAATTTTTTTCCATCTTTTTGAACCATGACGTCAGCACTGCTTTTCGCTTCTTTCAGTACTCCACTATCTTATTGCTGAGGCCTCGGTTTCGTTTTCAGCCTGGTTTTTGATAGGAACCCTTGTGGCTACAGTTTATTCTTCTTCCTATTTAAGGTCTTGTTGGGTGATTCCCAGTTCTTTAAGATATTCTCTAGGAACCATACAGGTATTGTCATTTTCTTCAGGAAGTACTGGAAGATCCTATTTGTCGGTCGGTTTTCTATTTCTCTCATACTGTTCTTTGTGTTCTGTATTTAGTTTGTACTGTATTTTGATTTTTTCCATCCTTCTAGACATTTTGTCCTCTCCTTCCTTGTCGATGGTAGTAAAGGTGGAACTTGTCACTCTTCTCTTTTCTTCCTTTTGGGTTCTCAAATCTTATGTGCATGGGTTTCCCTTTCTTTGATCTATTCCTCTTAAAAATTTGAATGAACTCACTCATCGTTATGTCTTATTCTGTACTTCCTTCTGTCTGAGTTGTACATTGTTTTTATTTTCTTTCCCTGAGTATTCCCAGTCTAAACCTTGACTTTGTGGTTTAGAATTCTTTCTAACTGTAGTTTTAACTGTTGGCTCTACCATACTTGCTTATTGTTGCGGGAGGCCGCAACTTGCGCGTCCTGATTCTCAATCCCAGAAGCGAGAGTAATGAGAGATAACGAAAATGATTAAAAAATAACGAAACAGTAGGTACGCTTACCTGATTTCGTCCCTTGGCAGCTGAAAGGAGGAAAGGATAGGTAGAGATGGGATCCCTCAGCAGCTTATCCTTATGATCAGGACTACGTCAGTAGAGATGACCGCTATGATGACGCGATCGCGTGCTATCACTGAGTTATGAAAGACTCTGAGACTATGAAAAAACTCCGAAATACCGCGAAGAACTCCAAATGACTGCAAAAAACTATGAATGAACTGCTAGACAGCCACGAAAATGTTAGCATTGAGCTCGCGAACGTTTTGTCGTATTTTCTCGACTCCGCCTCCTTCCGGCGCCTAATTCCGAAATTGGCAAACACTTACGTTTCTCACTATTTCCATCCAAATGTATGGAATTCTAGACAGAAGATCGGTTGTCTTTTCTATCCTGCAGATCCTTCCTTCTTTTTTCTTCCGTTTTT